>RAHM01000233.1:0-382764 GCA_003713295.1 Parotia lawesii | reverse complement strand
CTTCCCTTCCCTTCCCTTCCCTTCCCTTCCCTTCCCTTCCCTTCCCTTCCCTTCCCTTCCCTTCCCTTCCCTTCCCTTCCCTTCCCTTCCCCTACTAAAGCACAGAGAGTCACAGAGAGTAGCACACAGTTGGCATCAGTGGTGTAGGTAACATCTTTTATTTTTTTTTTCTGTTGAGTCAGAGACACAAAACTTGAGAGTATCACTCCACTTGGCTATGGTAAGTCAGTAGAGGGCAGCAGTACACGTGCCCACTAAGCAGTTATTACAGTATAATGTACATTTTATTGATGTCTTAAAATGGATGGCTTGCTATATTTATGATAACGTTTATTACAGGACATAGAGTTCATCTTGCTGGAACAAACCATTTAGTTCATCTTGTCCAGTAAGCGCCTGACAGTGGCAGTGAATAACTGATGTCTCAGAGCAAGCATAAAAATAAACAAGATGCGCTCAGCCAATTGTGCAGTGCCAAACCTCTGCAGGCGATTAGATAACACCCTCAAGCATGAAATCTGATTACCTTATTATCATCTTAGCTTGCATAGGCATGGATTCCTAGCAATGCTATTAGTTATCCACTCCTCTTTAGAATGTAGCTGTAGYGTTTTGCTTCAATGAGTTCCTGTGGCAACAATTTTCACAAACATATTACGCAAACTTTTTTCCTTTTGATCAGTCTTGTTAACTGAATTTCAGCAGTAGAAACATATGTTCATATCTAAAATATAATAGCAGATACTTGAATAGACAGTTTAAATACATTTTTAGACTGAGAATTTAGTCAAGCCTTTAYTAAAAGTCATAAAATTATGAGTTTTCCTTAGTGTTCATGATTTTAAAGATAACAGAATGTGGGGGTTATTTTGCAAAAGGGAGAGAAAGAGCTTTTCCCCATTACCTAAAGGAACTGAAACTCATGCTACTTTTAAAACAAATCCTGAGATTCTCATGTACCCACATGAAACTGGGAGCTGAGGATTTAAGATAATGATGAAACAGGATAAGACTTGCAAAATTCTGCAAGTTGATAACAGTGGGTTTATAATAGCTGCATAAAAGGGAGCCCATCCTAAGCTACAATGCCCTTGACAAACCTAAATGCATTTATTGGTGCTAAGAAGGCTCAATTGGTTAACTGCTGACAGACCTACCAAAGCAAATATGATAAAAACCTAACAGGACTCGCAGTCTGAACAGCTAAAGTGTCTTGACTTCAATTCCTTCCCTCCTCCCCTTTGCAGGCAAGCTGGGAGGAAAGATACGGTTTGAAGAACAGCTTATAAGAGACTAAGACTTCTGCGTTATCAAGCTTCTCACATTACTGMTGAAGAAATTTGCATATTAGGACTTTAAAGAACATGACTTACTGTCTGTCTGCTCTTCGTACACTTTGTTGGCGTATGCCCATGACTCAACAACCCCCACTCTAAATCACCCATGGTCTGCTAGTAGTTTGGAATCACTCATGGTTACGTGGCGGCTAGACCCTGGCTGGACACCAGGTGCCTACTGGAGCTGCTCTATCCCTCCCCTCCTCATCTGGACAGAGGAGAGAAAATATAGCAAAAGGTTCATGGATTTAAAGGCAGGAAGAGAATCGCTCCCTTATCTTTATCTTTTCACCTGACAATTCACTTAATTCATGTGACAATGAATTWCTGTCACAAGTAAAACACACTCAACTTTGGGAAACTTGTTTAATTTCTTACCAATCAAATCAGAATAATAAGAAGTAAAACCAAACCTTGAAACACCTTCCTCCTACCCCTCTCTTCTTCCTGGGCTCATCTTCACTCCTGATTTTCTGTACCTCCTTCCCCCACACCAGTGCAGGGCGACTGGGAATAGGGCTTGTGTCAGTTCATCACACGTCTCTGCTGCTACTTCCTCTGCAGGGGGAGTACTTCTCATACTTTACCTCTGCTCTGGAATGGGGTGTTTCCCATGGGAAACAGTCCTCCATGAACTGCTCCAACATGATTCCTTCTCATGGGCTGCAATTCTTCATTAACTGCTCCAGCATGGGTCCTTTGCATGGTGCGGAATCCTTCAGGAACACACCATTCCAGCATGGGTACCCTGCAGGTCACAAGTCCTGCCAGCAAACCTGCTCCAGAGTGGGTTCCTCTCTCCACAGGGTCACAGCCTCCTTCAGGCATCCACCTGCTCCAGCATGGGGTCCTTCTTGGGCTGCAGGGAGATCTTTCCTCCAGTGTGGATCTCCAYAGGCTGCAGGGGGACAGCAGCCTCACCACTGTCTTCACCACAGCCTGCAGGGGAACCTGTGCTAGTCTCTCTCCTTCTTCACTGACCTTGGTGTCTGCAGCTTTGTTTCTCTCACAGATTCTCACTCCTCTCTCTGGTTGCAGTGGTGCAGGGGTTTTTTCACTTCTTAAATATATTATCCCAGAGCTGTTACAACGACTGCTGATGGGTGCAGACTTGGCCAGCTGCAAGTCCAGCTTGGAGCCATTTGGCATTGACTCAGTTGGATGTGGGGGAAGTCTCTCACAGAAGCCACCCCTGTAATTTTCTTCCCCCACCAATATCAAAATATTGCCATGCAAACCCGACAGTTAATTACTCTCTTCACAGGTTTATATATGCTATATCCTCTCTTTCAAATACCTGTGAAATCGCACTTTACTGTAGAATTTACTGCATAAATCTGGCATCATTTTCTGCTGTAAAGTAGCAAGGAAGTGTCAGATGTCAGATTGCATTTAATGTTATAAAAGGACCATGCAGAATAGACAACAGTGAGTTAAGCATCTGGTTATAAAAATCTGGCATTTTAGTTTTTGTTTCCTTTTATTTTTTTTTTCACTTTTCATTTCTCATGGAAGTACTGCTCAGACAGTTCAGCAAATAGGTATGAGAATGAAAGAGGAAGCTCTATTTGAATTGCCCAGGGAGAAAGGGCATCAGCATGCTGAAATGAAATCTTCCCCTCATTGTACCACACTTCACAGCAAAAAGAGAAGCTGACAAGAGCAGTGTTTGCAGTATCRCAGAAATAATGGAGATATTCCCAGATGAGAAGCTGAGGCACATTAAAGAAAAGGAGAAATGAACAGTGTACATCCCTGTTTTACGTTCTATACACCACTGCTTTCAGCAGCACAAATATCATAAGGAAAGAAACAGTCTTTTTGCTTATTTTTCTTGCTACTGCTTCTAGGACCATATATATTTCTCATTAAACTGTTGTGGATTAAACACAAAAGCAATCCTGGGTGCTGGAGTCTCCTACTCTTTCACCTCTGTGTGCTTGGCTCTGATATATGGAGTCATATGCTCCTTTTCTCAGCTTGCCACAATGAAGACTGTGCTATCTTCTGCATATCCAGATATTTGTACTACAGTATGTTTTTTGGTTGGTTTTGGTTTGGTTTTTTGCAGTTCTGAGTGCATATATTACTGTAAAAACATAACTTTCTAGTGGCCATGGAGTAATTCCACTCTGTTCTCTGTCATTATTTTTGATATGTATATTGTTTGATTCAGTCCTTTTACAGCCTGACAGGTAGTATTACATCTGTTGCCACAGTAAAATTCCATGCCAGCATGAGGTCTTGGTTTCTATAGGGTTTTGTCAGCTACATATATAAAACTTTGTCCTTTGGTCTTTGCCACTGTGCCTCAAATTGTAATTAATTTATGGTCTTTCCCTGGAATGGTTTTGATTCTCAGAGAGTGATGGGTAAGGGTAATGTTAGGGTTTGGATTTTTTTTTTTAGGGGTGTGGTGGGCAGGTAGCCCTTCCAGTACCATAGAATTTAGGAGCTAGATACCATTAGGATCTTTCCTATTAAAGACAGACTCTGGTTGCTATGGAGTTACTTGCTGCCTTTCAGTCAGGAGATGTCTGACTTCCTTGGCCACTTCTACCTGTGACATTTGATACGCATGCTGATGCCTTTGCTCTCAGCACGGGGACCCTGAGCCTGGTGTCCTGGCTCCTTGCTACTGCTCCTTTCCAGCTTACAGATCCACTCCATCTCACTTTTTAGTGTAATGACTTTATTAAGCAGCAYTCAGCTGCTTTAGGCTGCAGAACAGCTGTTACACGGGGATCCTGTTTGAAAGAGATATGCATTCCTCGGGAGATAAGACCATGCATTTCTAAACAAGGAAGGATTTATATAGAAACAGAAGTTCATTTTTAAAATACTGGGGTATTTTTTTATTTCTTTTAATGATTTGATTTCAAATGGAAAAAACTGAGAGATAGGAAGGATATAACATACAAAACAGAAAAACAAGTGAGAACAAAGAGGGTTATTTGGGAAGAAAATTGAAAGCTTAATTTTTCATTTCTGTGGCCTTGGTAATTGTCTTCAAGAAWGTAAATGCATTTGCTTACCTTTGAGGGAAAGAGATTTCTTCTTTAATAAAATTTACACCATGAAAAAAATCTTTTTTTTTTTTTAATGAATAATGACTCTTCAATACTCCAATTTGTGTCTTACATACCAAATAGTCTCATCTTTCCATTATATTTCATACTTGTGCTGAATGGTTTTCATTTGCTAGCTTGCTACTGTAAATGGAATTCATTAATCTGAGGCAAAAGTAATTATAAAAAAGAACATAAAATATCAGATTATTAGAATGATATCTTTCTCTGTCGAGATGGGTTACTTCAATCCATTCATCATCTCATAGAAACACTAAGTTACTTTAGAAGGAATGTGACCTGAATTTAAATCTGAGGACACATATAAGAGTATGTCTAGGACTTAAAAAAAAAAAAAAAAAAAAAAAGAAGCACTCAATGCCTGATATATTAAACTCTGGTTGTTAAATGCCCAGATATTTCACTTCTGTTTTTAAAATGTGACTCTCACATTGAATCAAACTTCACAAAAGTGAATTTCATGCCTGTCCAGAGTACCAAAATGAAGCATGACTGATGTGAATATATTCARTGGATTGTGGTAGCAACTGTTTCCAGTGTGGGAATGATCAGTATTTTAACCTCTACCTTCCAGTGAATGATAGAGAATCTTCTTTGCAGTCCAGTAGTGTCCAAGAACTGCCTGATTTCTTTGAATTTTCTCAAAATTAAGCAGTGGAGCCCACTTCACTTTTCCTTCCTTTCATGAGGGTTATAGAAGCAATCTTTTCAACCTCCTTGCTTTTGTTAAAGTGAGGACCAGGAGACAGAATTCAGCAATACACAGAGGCAGATTTGTTTTCCCAGGACCTTTAGACTCTCTGTGTCCAGAGGGAGGTGGATCTCTTTCCTGGGGCACAGCACATGTGGATACTGCTACTGCCGCTGGTGCAGCACAAGTAGCATTTGCTGTGGGTGCCTTTTGCTGTGATAGAGACGAGCATGGGCATTTGCTGTACACCTTCCTGCAAGATGGAAATTGTTCCCTTTGTCACAAAATATTTTCGTCACTGGAGCTTCTCTTCATGGCAACCACCTCAGCTGAAAAAAAATCACATACAGTATAATTCTCTGCAACCTTTTTTCTCTCTTTTATTTGAATCCTAAATAAATTGCGTACATAAGCAGGGCACAAGACTCTTCTTTTCCTTCTACTTGGCAGAATGTCAGTACTGGCATGGACTTTCTCACTGCAAAAGTGAACTACATGTTTATTTCAAATATCCCATAAAATCTGATAAAAACCCCCTGATAAACCCTTTGAAAATATTTTTAATTGTAGTTATCAGTAAACCATAAAAGCTGTCTATGTACTGTGAATTTTAGAAGAAAGAAATAAAAGCCTCAAAAATATGCTGCTTCTGAGAAAGGATAGCTCTGTGTTTTTACCTAAGAATGGTTAGTTCTGTGTTGTAACATATTTGCACATATTCAAGCATATTGTATAATTCAAATGGATGCCCTTGAAATATGTACCTTTGAAATTGTTGCTAAATGTAACATTGCCAAGAGAATGTCTTCAGGAATGCTTGACTCAACATTTTATTGAAAAATCTTGCTCCTTTTTCTAGAAATGAGGCCTGGTTTTTAAAATTGAAGTGACTRTGGAAATAGAGTGTTCTGCCCTGTCACTTGGCTTAGAATTAAATCCTTTTGTAGAAACACACATTTATATGGAGCAGACTGATAAAGCCATGATATGAAGATAAAAGTATCTCACTTATAAAAAGATACTCAAAAGAATACGAAGTGCAATGCTGGCAGAAAACGTCTTGTTTGTCATAGAATATGTTTGYTCAGAAATGGATTTACAATGCTATAGGAAGCAGTGTTACATTTCCAGCTAACAAGAATCTTGACTATAAAAGGAAAAACTTATCATCTTGAAAAAAACCCCTGCATTTGATTTTTTAGGTGAAATTCTAAATTTTCATGACATATCAAACAGAACAGCAAGTATCATTACTCTATCATTAAATAACAAACCCAAACTCTGTGGAGTAGGTTAAATAATCTAAAACCTGGGTGTTTTGTTCTTTGGGGCTTTTTACATTGCAGTTCACATGCTCTTACAAATTCTTAGAAATATGTTATGGATTTAAGGAATGGTTTCACTGAAAAAAAAAAGGAAAGTAGCCATATTTACATTTTTTATAGGTATTCAGTTTATGGTCTCTTAATATTAATTGCCTCTGTATTGAAAGTAAAATCACCATGCAGCTAGCATGAAGTGTTTTTATCTGTARGTGATGGTCTGTAATCTATTTTCTGTCCCCAATTGTCAAGAATAGACAGAAAAATATCAACAGCTTCCAGTGATAGCTCAGCCAGGCAAAGATCAGAACATAGTCCCTTAGGAAGTCCTGATATTGTGACATTTGTGTCAGCCTAAGTCAACTACTCAAACTTTTTTGTAAGACAAAATATTCAGAGAGTTCGAAAAGTTTACAACTTAAAAATGATAGAATTCCTTGTTTTAATTGGGTTTGTTGTTCGGCTGAATGTCCCTGTGCTGCCACATCAATGAGCACATTCTTTATGCTTTCCACCTCCTTTTCTTGTTCTACATGCCTTGACTTTATCAGGCAAGGCATTTATCAATGTCATAACCTGTCCAGGAAGGTATGGACCCATAGGAAATCCAATCAGCAGTGTATGCGTAACACCATGACATCACTAGTAGATACAGCTACACAGTGAACTACTCATGAGAAAACTGTACTTGAATTGTGCAATTTAAAATGTTTTGGTTAGATTCAAATTTATTAATCTAAATAAATTAATCAGTTTCAGTGAGAAAAACAAATTAAACCTCCATGGAATTTCCATAGAGAAATTTCATTTAGAGAAATCTTTATTTACTATTCCTTACCTAAGTGCAATTTCTTTGTCCAGCTCATAGGTATCTAGTACCTAGCTGTAAAATAAAAAAATAGTAAATTGTAAGCTGTGATTGGAACTGAGATTTTTATGCAATCTATTGAAGAGAGGAGGGAATCTCCATTCATTTCTGGCGTCAGAGTCTGCTCTGCACTGGATATCAGTAGAATTATACTGGTACTCACGATAGAAAGGGAGGCAACTGTCAAGCTGAAAGGACCTCAGGGACAGTCAACCACAGTGCACCAGGAATTGTGGTCTGTAAACATGCTGTGGGCCAGCCAAATCCATGCCAAAGCAAAGATTGAGATTCTCCTTCTGTGTAAAAACACTAGCCGTAATAGGTCTCTATAGGATTTTCTGAGGACAGTGTCTGTGCCAAGTTACTTAGCAAAAGGATGGCTGTTGTTAATTTTGCTGGAAAATGGTTTTAGCTACAGTCTATTGACCGGACCAAAGAAAATAATCAAAGTTGACTGTCAAAACTTGACTCACTGCTACATGTGCTATAAACTTATGCTTTGTTACTGAAATACATCTTCTAAATTAACAATACAGTGTGTTTCCTTTTAGTCTTTCTATCACAGATCTATCTTAAGGAAAAAAAGACTGAAGAAAGTAAAGATATTAGCTGAGGAAACTTCATTYGCTACTGTGATTATTTTGAGAACAACAAAAGGTTTTTTAATTTATTTTTTAGCTGAACAATCTGAAAAACTCATACAGCTCCCCATTCTAGACTGGTTCTAGAGACATTGAGTTCAAGTCCAAATGTTGATATTGATACGGAAAATTGTAATATGGAGCTTAATTTTGATGGAGAAATATTAACAAATTTTTTTTTTAAATCATCCCACTAGATAAAAGTACCACACATTTAATAAAACCGAGTACACAGTAAGATAAAAAATTGCAATCAACTCTATTCTTCTGCAAATATTCAAGAAGGCCATTATTTTTAAGCATGATTTGGTATTATTGCCAAACCATTGACAAATAATTATTTAGCTCAAACCACCAAGGAGCATTTGCAGTGAAATGCCGACAAACATCTTAATTGTAAATCTCTGAAGATCTGATTCATATTAATATGGAAATTAAATATTAAAAGGCTAATGCTGGACTTTGCAGTCTGTTATCTTGCATCCTGACCACCTGCAGTTTCACAGATCAAATGTTTCTTCAGTATTCCAGAGGAAATTGCCTTTATTTTAGTTCAGAAAGTAATGACCTATTTGCTTAATATATGCATATTAGAGGTATTACTGTTTCAGTAAAACAGTGGAAATTACACCTCTGCTTCAGCATCCCCGGAAACACTTACATCTGGGATATTATTCAGTGTGGATGGGTCATACAGGACACACTGGGATTCTGGCAAAGGGGTTACCTGTGCCTATGGTTAGCTGTGTGCCACAGGGGTTTCTTCCTCTAACTCATACTGGATGTGGCTACTCTGAGGGCAGGGATTACTCTGCAGTATGTTCCAGATCCTCCTGGTCCCTTCCTTAGCTGGATTGAGTACTTGGCCTGACAATGTAACATGGTGGTGATAAGACCCTCTTACCCTAAATCTGTGATGCACCCAGCAATTAGGATGCCCTCCCAGTTCCCACTCTTAACGTTGTAATTATTCATAGGTTGGAATAATTCTGATAATTGAATTTAAAAATAGGAATATTTTTATGCAAATCTGTTAAGCGAAGCTTTCAGCAAAGTAGTCATTCACCTGCATATTCCTAGGAAATAGTCTAATCCAGCCTTCTTGCACCAAATTCTTTGTTAAAAATATTAAGATACCTTGCTAGCAATAGGATTCTGGTGTACTTGGTGCTTGTGTCATATTGAGACCATTACCATCAATGTATATATTGCACCGTGTAGGATCAGAGGTACAAATCAGTCATGCGGACTTAGATGGCAATGGCTTGCATAGTTTCACACTGGAATGGAGATTTGCTAGAGGCTAAGATGTCTTCGTGTGGAAGCACTACATCTCTGCAGGGAGCTCAGACCTTCTGTGTCAGAAATGGTGCTAGATGAAAACACATGCATGCCTCAAATGAGTGCTAGGTATTTCGTGCATCACTATTATGTACCAAACAATGAATCATATTCCAGAACTCTTTCTGTGGGTTAAGGAGCAAATGATACTTTTACCCCTAAAAATATTCAAACATTCTAAAGCCATATCTTCTAGAAAGGATTAGATTTTACTTGGAAATAAAAAACCCTGAAGAGATGTTTTTCCAAAAAGAAAAGCATTGTCATTTGAATTCACAACTTCATGAGGAGATACATATTTCAGAAGGAGATGCTTTTAAATGTTCCTCTTTGACTGAAACTTTAAGTACTCTGTAGATTCTAAAGAAGTATCCCTAAAGAAATATCAAACATAGTCATTCAGGCAGGTAGATAATATACACATTTTCACAGCATATGCAATTTTCTGCCTCAAGCCAATCATTCCTTCAAGATAGATTTATATTATAATTCAGGAAATCCTACTTGAGGAGTCATTATAATTAGCAATCCTGAGCTGCACACTTGTCAAAAGAATAGTTTTGCGTTCACCTAAGTCAAGACAAGGTTTTTTTTTTCTCCTCAGGTTTTTTTTTTTCTCCTCTCTCTTTTCCTCAACTGAAGCCAAAAATTTCCAAGCAGCTTGTCATTAGATGTGTGTAAAGTACAGATATCCCTAATGGATGGCATCTGATAAATTCTTTTCAAATATCTTACAGTAAAGGGCAGCTACAGCAAGCAGTTGCAATTTGCTTGATGTTGTTCATCAAGGTTTCATGGAGAACAGGTGACACATACCCAGGATGAGTGCATATTATCTGTCTTTAAATATTCTTGATAATAGAGCATATTTATATTGTTGGATGACATTACATATAAAGGATGATTGTTTGACTGGGTAATAGGATTTATATAAAAATATGCTAAGCTACCTCTTCAACTTAAGAAGTCTCTCTTAAGAGGTCTTGTGAAGTTTCTTTAAATATTATCAACTGAAGTAAGATTTTCTACAGAAAGCCTTAAATAGGCAGTCAGGACTTAGAGGAAAGAGCTTATTTTCCTAATGGGAAGCTTAATAAGAATTTGACTTATCTTAGTGTCTTAAAAGCTTTGCAACCATTATTAATGAATGCCGTTAACCAGATTTTCCTGTCTATTTGCCTGTATGCGAAGTGACCAGGAAAGGTGCATGACAGTAAACACCTACARTACAAAGTAATAGCATTCTATAGTGTTTTTTAAAACAAAATCAATTACTTGAGAACAGAAATTTTACTGAGATGGTAGTAAATGCAGATGAAGACCTACAAAGACGTGCCAACAAACTCTTTAAAAGAGATTCTGTGATCTGAATCACTGCTTAGCAGCAGATATTTTCTCACCCTCCTGTTTGATATTTTTTTTCTATAATGACAAGCTTAACATACTTACTGTTCAAAAAGTAATACTTAAAATTAAAAACTTACATAATTTGCTTAAACGTATCATAAATAAAGAAAGCAAGCATTTTTGTACTTCTAAATGTGTGTTCAATGGACTGGATGTTTCAGACAGAATTACTCCTTTCATCTTCCTCTCTCTGTTCTCCAGACCTTTAACTAATCAGTCTCTTATACTCTCTTCTTCATTATTCCTATTTTGGCTGGCACACAATTCCAGCTTGATATTTCTATCACTTAATTACATTACTAGTAAATAATTATTCATTATTAATCAGCACAGATATGTTTCAGAATAACACTAGATATGGATGATGCAGTTATCCATTGTAAATCGACATTTCTTTTGGCTTTAGCCATAACTTCTTCTTGTACTCAGTATGATGAACTCACATTGTATTCATCTCCAAGATTCTTCTTGACAATCYATGCGTGGCAATGAACTCTTAATGGCAGAAATTGTCCACAGTCAGTTGTGGCATTTTGTCACAGAAAATCTAGCAATACATTTATGGTTTTATCCATTGCTATGGTTCTAGGAATAAAAAGATGAGTAATGAGTTCCTAATTCTTCCCCAAAAGGTTGTCCAAACTTAGAAAGGCCTATTTTCAAACTGTATTCTCAAGTACTTTTTTTTTTTTTTTCCTACAGAAGCACTCACAATATCAATCTGGAAAAATGTGCTCTGTGTACATAAATCCTAAAGGAAGTCCTCTGTTTTGTTAATGTAAAAACCTTGTCTGGGTCTGTGCTCTAACATCATTACTACTGCCAAGTTTAAAGCAGTAATTATGATCGATTTACTGTTAGCATTTGTATCATGACATATATGCAAAATAATATGAGTTCTCCTCTGCCTAAGATTTCGAAATTCAGTTTTCCAAGATTAGTCTTTTGTTGGTCTACAAGTCACATGTGAAAGGTCTTTGACATGTAATTTATCTCTGTAATTTATTATTTTTTTATCAATCAATAAAGAATTTGATGAAGCCTGCTTTGTTCATGAAAATGTACAAATCATTTCACTATTTCTGGATCTTTTGAGTCACAGCTTTTTTTCCTGAAAATCAATGGCCGTGTTGGCTTTTTGTTGCGTATCTCAGCATCTTCTATTAATATCTCCCAGTGCATGCTGAGGTCTATACTCATTGTTTGACCTACGGGATGTTCGTCTCCTGCTAGTCACCAGGCATGTTTCAAAAGTTATGGAAGTGTTTTGCTAGCATTCCACAGCTGGTGAACAAAAGGCCAGGGAATGGTTTCTATAGGGTTCACAATCCATACTATCTCTTTACCCAGAAATGTCTTGTTTGTTTCTCAGTGTTTCACCTAATATTGCTGATGCCTAGAGAAAAAGATAATGCAGTTTTTTTTCAAATGTCCCACCATCTGCTTTGAGCACCAACAAATGTGTTTCTAAATATACTCTTATCTGCTTTGAGTATAACTTTCTTTCCTGAGATATTTACAACTTTCTGAGTTGATGACTGAAAACATTTTAAGGACATCTGGTCATATAGTTTCTGCAAAGAGGATGAGAATCATCTCACATTTTAGATTATTCTTTTTAAAATCATTATATGTTTATATGTCCAATGACTTCATTAAATCATCAACAACATCTGGTGAGATTAGTTGACCAGTTGATAGACTGGTAAGGACTTTCTGGTAATACTCACTGGATTATTCAGTTTTCCCAAGTATTTCATGTAAGATATGAAAGTGTCCTTGAATTTTTTAAGTGAAAAAAAAAAAAATTAAAATTATTGCAGAAATTATGAAGGTGTTTTTCAGTTATCTTAGATTTCCCAGCAGTCTCATAAAAGAATTTAATTGCTTAGGAATTGAGGTGCACCTATTACAAAATTCTGTTTAAGAACTGTAGTCTGAGTGGTCTCTTCTATTGCCAGATGTACTGTGATTCTCCACTCTGAGCCAACAAGCTTCCAAACTTGAGCTAACAAATACATCCATCATCTCTTCATAGATGGAACATAGTTTGGATTACATGTAAAAATTCAAGCAGTCATGACACAGAGCATCCACAGCCTTTTCTAACTTCTCATAAACCTAAACAAAATGTCAAATCAGTGTAAGAAATCCAAAGTAGTGAAGGGCTTCCATTAGCATACTCTCTTTGATAACTGAGGTGCCCTTCAAATAGACACATGCTTTGTGAAAATGAGTAATTATAAAAGACTTAATCAAAAAGCACTTAGAAGATGTTATCTCAAGCACTGCTGATACTTTTAAGTGCATCTCCAAGTGGGCAACATCAGAAACGTAATTATCTTGCAGGCAAGGAGAAAATTCACTCAGTGTTAATCTAAGAAGTGTTTTTTATACATCTTCAGCTCTTATGTGTTCTCCAACGACCGGACAGGTTTATTTTAGGGGACTGAATAGCGGAATAAATAGAATCTTTTATCGAAGTTCACTAAAACAGCACCACAAACCAGCAGYGGGATTATCCCATAAACTATTTTTGTTTGGAAGTAGGCAAACAGACATAGGAAATAACGTCATTTTTTTTTTCCTTTATTCCATATATTATGCTGACAGTGTTATTTACCTGTACTGGAAAKGGAGAAAGTTCAATCATTTCTGATCACTTTAATAGGACAGAAACAATATAATTGCATTGATTATTTTGTACTTACTTCTTGCCCTATTAGCTAATGTATTTGCAGATGCTGATCTAGTAAAAAGAGACAGAAAAGCAACTTCCCCTAAATGAGACAGCATTCTTTCCTCAGATCTGACAATTTTATTCCAAGATGAAGTTTCTTCTCTATAGAAAAGTTTTAATATTTCTTGTGGAATGAATATTTCTTGTGGAATGAAAAGTTTGTATCTGTCCCTGTAATAATCCAGTGACACTAAAAATGTTTCAGATGCCTGAATGTTCACAGTGTTCAGGACTGGGCACTTCCTCTGTCCTTCCTCTGTCCTTACAATTTCCTCTTTGTCCTTATGACAGAGATTCCCTATTGAATCTTTGTTGAGTTTTTAGAGGGAAGGACATCATGACTCCTTTGCTCTTTCTACTTAAGTGCCACCTTTCACTTAACTGAACAGGCCTTAAGTGCCTGTTCTACCTAAAATTTCTTGTATGTCTTCTATTTTTTATTTTGCTAATCTCAACTCCATATTTCATACTTTCAGAAAGCTTTCTTGGATATGGACTGAAATCCCTTCTTTTGAACATAAGAATGTGAATGTGAACAAAAGAATGTGACTGTGAGGCATGCCTGTAGCCTTCCTTTTGGTTTATGATGTGTATTCTTGGATATTTTTTTAATTCACTGACTTTCATATGTCTTCTAACCAATACTAATCCTTCTGTAAGGATTCTTAATATTTTCAAACTAGAAAAGAGATTATTTCTAATGAACAAAAACCATTTCTTCACAGACAGTGTTTTCCAGATTTTTCACAGTCTGGATTTTATCACTCTCTTCTCTGCTGCTGTTATTTTGACTTCTTAGCTGCTGCTGCACAAATGGGCCTTTTTATGAGAAAGAGGTTCTTCACCAACAGTCTGTTTACTGTGTAAGTTGAGGAACCCATCTACCTTTTTCTTCATCATATAGTTTTGCCTCTCTTCACATGCATATAAAGTATTTTCTTTAACTGKGTTCTTGTTCCTTTCCATTTTATTTAGGTACTTCCTTTTCTTAGCCAAAACATCTCACTTGTTTTAAATCACTTGGAGCCTCACTGGCTTTCTCTAGCCAGCATAATTTTCTGGTTGCAGTTTTGACAGAAGAGTATTTAAAAACTGGTTAATGTGAATATGCCTTTGCTTATACCATATCTGCGTTACTTCTCCTGTGCTGAAGTTTTAAGTAATGCTAAAACTGGAATATGACTGAATCTCAGAAGAGGATGCTGTGAATTTATGTCCCTAAGYGACATTCATTTGACATATTCATCTTCTGAATTTCTGTCAGTATTCATGTCTTTCATGCACATTTAAAAGGACCTATCTTCGCTGCCTAATTTCATAAATGAGACACTTATGTTTCAGATTTGCAATAAAATATTGCATTGATTATAACTTACATTATGCAAATGAGAGAGATACTAGCAATATATAAAAAGCCCATTCTAGTGTTGTGACATCAAATTTTAGTTCACATAAAATAGAAACTCTATTCATACATAGAAATAATCCTGCTTGACTCGGAGTTTGCCACCTCCAATGATAGTTGTTTTGATCGCTTCATTGCCTATAGCTCTGAGTGAGTTAGAGAGCTAGAAATGGCATAACCATAATGAAACTATATTAACATATTCAATTCAAAAACACGTTAACAGAAGCAATAACCCTCCTTCTGAAAAAATTCTGGGATAAGATTCTCAAATTCAATTTATTTCTCATGATCTAAGGAAATATAAAAAACCTGGAAAATCTGCTTATCTGAATCTGAGCAAGTATGGTTTCATTATATATTGGAAAGAACACRAGCTCAAGTAAGGTATGTTTCCCTTTTGCTTGCAACTTGTATGATGAAGGGATAGGTTTTGAGCATTGAAGTAACAGATTTTTTAATGTTTGGCCCAATTACAGTTTGTCTTGGCAGAACACTTCTATTTGACAACAAATATATRTTTTCCATGTCCTAAATGATTGGTTTCCACCTTCCAAACATATTACTTCACAAGGCATCATTTTTCTTTGCAGTAAAAATTATAGGAGGTAGAGATGTTTACATGGTACAGAGGAAAATAGTCAATAAAAGGGGGCTTGCTGGCTACCAACTTGCAAAGTACAATTGCCTGAACAAAAGACTTAGGCCTATTACAGCTGACCTATTATGTAGCAAGGCTTTTCCTAAAGCATCCAGAAACATCTTTTAGTTGCAATATCTCTTTTCTTGAGGACCAAAAAAAAAAGAAAAAATTCAGAATCTGTTTGTTGTGCTGTTTCTCTGAATTTCATTATTCTGAAAGCCACACAGTGAGYGATGTGTTGTTGGTGACAGCCCTGCCAAAGCTTTAGGCTTTTGTTGCTCTAGGTATGAAAAGTAAGCCCACAGTGAGAGCTGCCAGGGGCATCAGGCCTCCCGGTGGACAGCAGCTGACACACAGCAGTTCCCTCAGGAACAAGAGCCACCACAGTAGCAACATGTTCTCTCAGGGCTCTGGCATTAATGTTTTTGCAACTCCTGTTTCGCAGTGTCTGGCCGCCAGCTTGCTCTGATCAATTACTTCTTATTTTGCCTGTGTGTAAAGCTGGCACTGAAGTGGATCTGCACATTTCTGGCAGTATAATAGCAAAACAGGTCTACTTGGGTGAGATCTAGTCAGGCACAAGTCACAGACAATGGGGACTTTCACTGTGTAAAGTGCATATGCAGGGTGACGAACTTCACTCAACTAAGCCACAGAGATTTTCCCTGGCAGCCTTCTTATGGCTGAGCTTCCAAGTTAAAAGATGTCATGGGCAGCTGCTAGAGTTAATGAGATCAACCATGGAGTAAGTGGGGTTTTTTTGCTTGTCTCAGGATGTGACAGCAAAGAGCAGTAGGTTAGTTATGAGTACAAGCATGGGCAAAGTGAATAGGGGAAGAAATTCCACATAGAGATCATCGAGAGGTGGGTGGGCGCTATCTCTTTTGTATTTAGATCTGACACTAACTCAAAGCTTCCACTGCAATGAATGGAACCTAAGATACTGTGAATTTGGGGATGAAAAAAATCCAGTCATTCATTTTAGGAAACCAATTAAAAATAATGATTACACATACTCAGACAAAATGTGGTAACATGCGGCCTGCCTGATTAGTGTTTCATGAACCACTGTTGTATTTGATCATAAACAACACATAAAAAGAAATTATGGTTTAATACTTTGTTCCTAACTTACATGTTGCGTGTGAGATTCATATGAAAGAAAGCAGAACAATAATGTCTGGTTACTACCTCCACAACAAAAAGTGAGCTCATATGAAATTCTAAATCAAGAAAACAGATTTTATCAGCAGGTGTTTGTATGAAGTAATATACTCCAAGAACATAGAATTCCTTATTAAGGATAATAAGGAATGTAAGACTGTAAGTGTCRTATTGGTCAAGAGAAATGTAAATGTATCTGAGAAAACGATGAAAAAAAAGTTAGAACAAATGGATCAGTCACAAAACATTTGAATATTATTTGGATAAACAAAGCTCTTGTAAGTTAATTCAGGTGAATGTTCTTGCCTTTACATATTATTGTAGCTTCATAGCTCAGTCTTTAGAGAACAGGCTTAGCTCTCTGGTGGTGACTTGCATTTGAAAACTAAACTAAATCATATGTTTAATGCAGAAGCTTCTTTTATACAAGTGAGATTTTCAACTTTTCACATGATATGTTTGAATCACTAATTGCTAATTGCAGATTCCCTCACTGTTCTTTTTAGTGACATATTTGTACCAACCACTGAAAGATTATATCGAGAACATCAATTGGTGCATAAATATTTATGAATACTTAAGTGGAATAATCAAGTGTAATAGACTCTCCAGAGATACTCCTGGTATCTGAAGTGAATTTTAAGAATCATATAATGTGTACATATATGCTGTGGAAAAGGTTAACATTTGCCCTGCCAGAATCCCACTGTTATTAGAGGAATTAATTTGCTTTTGAGCTTTCCAAACAAACTTCTCACTTAAAACAGGTTGGGTTTTTTTCGGTAGGAAAGAGATCTCTAGGCTAGTAAGAATAATTTTATTCCCAGTTTACTTCTAAAAAGACAGCAGGGCCAGATAGTTTGTGACTTAAAATTTTATTAGCACTGTAGATTTTTCCCTTTAGAAGTACAGAACTTCTTTAATTTCTTATGGCTTTATTATCAGCAGARGCTGAAAGGGAGCCCTGCTCAGTAAGAAAACTAAGCACAGCAGTAGGCACCTACAAGGCACCTTGTTCCACCCTATGCAACTTTTCAAGTGGAGAAGCTTAAAAAAGTGCRAAGGGAAGAGAAGTTTTCCCCATTCCTGCTTCCCTTTAGAAGGACAAGATATTGCTACAGGATATGTAGAGGGATTTGCCATTGTTGTAGCAAATTTTGTGAAATTGCCCTATTTCTCTCCTCGGACTGAAAAAGAAGTACTGATTATGAAGTTTTATATTAGGATGTCTCTGACAACTCACTGGCTGCTAGGAAGCATAATTACAGGTAATATGTGTAACATAGAAAAAACTGATTCTGCATAATGGTGACATTTATGGAGATTTTTATGGAAAAATAGTTTTTTTACATATTTTGACAGAAACTAATATCTGGAATGCAGATATAGCCAATCCTACATGTTCTCTCTTGCTGTCAGGATGCTAASCCTCTGAAATTTATTATTTTAATACTCCAGTCATTCCAAAATCTTTCTATTTACTCATAACTTCCAGTCAACTTAGTCTCGACAGACAAAGCTGCATCATGTCAGCCTCACTGGAAAGAGAGCATTATCCAGGAATCCTGGCTTTAGGCTTTGTCATCACCATTCCTGGACCACAGCTWGGTCTAAGGGTTTGGACTACAGCCCTTTACATTTCTTGTGTTAGCAGACTGATATGTTAGACTTTAAATCTAGAAGTAAGATACTTAAGAAYTAAAATTATTATAAATTCTTACAAAATTCTTATAAATGAAGTTCTTAATCTAAATATTTCTTGTGATTTCCTCCAGCTTTTTGGTATGGCAACTGGAATTTTGTTTCCAGAAACAAATACTCTCACCTCACCCCTTAATGCACAGATACTTCCATGAATTAAATATAAAACTAGGAATTCATTCAAATTAATCCTGTGTTACTTTTTATGAATTYTATTTCACTGTGGTTTCAAGGCTTCGAGCTTTGAACATTATTTTTTGATGGCACATAACAAACCTGATGGCCCAAATACCCTGATTCAATTTTGGCAGTTGTAGACTATGATCTTGCAATGAATTCAGTGACGACAGAGATCATTACAAAAGTCAGGGATCAAGACTTGACACAAAGAAAAAGCTAAACAGATCAGGGTCAGTGGTGTGTATGCACTGAAGAACTGATTCATGTGCTCATATCCTATTAACTGTTATTTAATGCTGAAGTGATTTGCTGAGTGTGTCCCTGGAAGATTTGCATTTCAACTCGTGCAAAATGAGAAGCATCACTGGATATTTCCAATAGTCTCACAAGAAATTGGCAAAATATTGTCATTCCATTTGAGGCAGATCAGTAAATCAAATGAAACATAAAATGCTGAGGTTTTTTTTTGATAATAACATAATCCATTTTACACCACATCCTCTCTCTCTTTTTCATGCAAGTAGTTATAGGTAAGGAAGGAAGGAGGAAAGGGTGCTATCCCTGTTTACTGAATAAGAGAATTCATCATCCAAACCTTGTTCTTGCATATTTCATTRCCATTAAACACACAGAGATAAATAAAAGAGTTCTGATGTTCCATTTTGATTTTAATTTCCAAAGGCACTTCATAAATTTCTATAATGTATATTCACGCAGTGATAACATTCTCTTTAAATAACTTTCAATATTAGTAGCAACATGATGAACGTTTTTCCCATTAAAAATGTTTTCCGCAGTGATAAATAATCAATGTCAATCATTTTGACTCCATTTTGTGGAGGGATGAATAACCAGGCACAGCTAAATACTGCTGCAGAACAGGTTTATGTAGATTTATACCTTTATTCTATWAGTATACATTCATTAATAATAACAACAATTGTATATTTGTAACTCCTTTTTTCCTACTCTTCATATAGGAGAAATATTATTTAATGTGTTGCTTTAAAAGAAAGGAGCAGAACTACTTACTTACTAGGGTTTTAAGCCTTCATTTAATTTACTTTTTCTCTTGGGCCATAAAATAACTCATGAAATATGAGATATTTATTATGACTAATTAATCCCCATCTGATGTTTTTTCTRATATTATTACCATATTAATTAGCTAATTACCCTAACATTGCCAATGGTAATAAAATGAAAGCAATACTGGAACCACTCTTGTTGAGTTGTAGTCTGGCAGACCTCATTGCATTTAAAGTATTCCTGAAACAAATTGCAGTTCTAGGGACAGAAGGTAAGAGTTGCACCCTGTATCAAATCTACCTGACACCACCAGAAAGTCTACCAGGAAACTTCAAGGCAAYAGGCCTTTTATACCAATATGTGTAACTTGAGATACTGATATTCCCTTTCCTTTCTATGAAAATAAAACAGTACCAAATAAKAATTTTTAAGACAAGGAGGAAATGGTTCAAAAATTCAGCATATTCCAATTGAATACATAGATAGGTAGACAGATAGATAACAGTTAAGTAATCAGACATTATYGTGATGGAATTGTTTAGAAGAMTGACAAATCAGGCCAATTTTCAAACTTCACTAAATGAATTACTGGTATATTTCTTGCTAAAGTTTTACTTGCGGATTATTAATCATTGTCACTACAAATGCAAAACTGTAAGTCCTTTATACACATGTTCTGAATTATCTCAAATATACAATAACACAGAGCCAATGATCTACAGTTGCTAATAGTGGCCATGCTTCTTGGTGTTATTAGTCACTGACATCCAAGTGATCAGGCTGGAGGACTCGTTGATCAAGGGCCAAAACCAAAGGGGCTTTCTCATCTTTCTTCTCTGATTTTTCTGTACTTATGTCTGATGGTTTTATGTCATCTTCCTCTCCTCAGAAGGGGAGTCTAATCTGTCCCAATCATGTTTCTCTAGTTTCCTTTGTCTTGTCAATCATCCTTTTGTGTATCCAAGGAATCCTATTTGTACTCCTTTAGACTTACCTTTCTCTGTCTTGCACTTCTACATTAATTAGACGTGTGCCTTTACATGCCAACATACACCTCTTTGCTTGCCGTTTTGGTGGACATACTGCCCATATACTTAGTAAAATGGTTATACATTTTTTCTGGCGACACCACGATACAAAATATCATCAGTTTTTAAACTATGATAGTTTGCGTATAATCATATTAAAGGCAAGTTAATATTATTTATATCCTTATCATCACACTGTTAATTTGTAAGCGCTTTAGTTACAAGGGTTAGGCAGCAGAGTGCCAGCTCATGTTGATTACAACTGAAAATGATTACTTTGACGTTTTTCTATGGTAGCTATGCAAAGCATGTTTGGTTAACTCACCTCAGTGAATAATGAAAAAATGTTTATGTATATTCAGGGTCTGAGTTCCGAAATATAAACTTATTTTGTTTCAGTACAGCACAGGCAAAATAAAGAGGAAAGGAATAAAGTTTAAAAACCTCACTTTTCTTTCATTAATAAGCACCTCTTAAAAACTGCTTTCTTCTTAGACTACATCAACACTATTAGCATTAGACTTGGTTGGAGTTTCAAAGTTGTAGCAATAGTAAAGAGCCTCTCTGATGAGTTCGATTTGTAGTCTAATAATCTAAACTGAGTCCATGAAGGTAGTCTGATGGAATCTTACAAAAAGGAGGATGTGTCAAAATGAGGATGGTCCTGGCATCAGTTAATGGTTCCATGCAATCTTCACTCAGTACTCTGTCCAAGCAGTTCCTTAGATACGCTCAAATTGCTTAYACAAACAAGGGCTCATCACAGTGTAAAAGGATCAAGACAGTGGAAAAATGTTCAGTGTTTACTTCACAATTTTAAAGCTGTCCTCAGAGCAACCCAAATCTCAGCAGGACCCCCTGAAGTGGGTGATACCACATTATCACCATAGAACACATGCACTCACATTAGTCATGCTACAATGACATTTAAACTGTGCTTGCTTATCTGAAGAGAAAGAAATCACAAATCCTATCTTAAGCTTTCCTAGAACTTTCTGCTTGTAGCTTTTTCACTGCAAGTTCACCTTTATTATCTTTTTTCCTCAGGTGCTTGTTCCCACTGGCTGATAATCCTAGGACCTCRTATACTGCCTCCACAAGCGCCTGGCAAAACTTGCTCTAAATCAAATGTTTTGTTTGGATTTCTGTTCCATTCTTGTGGATAGCTAAAGGAAAGTCTTTGACTAACAAGTGTTACTTTCTTTCATTATGTTCTGCAAGACACCTTGAATTATACTCTTCTGTGCAAATGACTGCATTCAAAACACCACAGGAATGAAGAAAGCAGCCTGTTTCCTGAGTTTTCTCTGGGATAACTTAGGTGAAAACATGGGAAATCTTGTCTAATTGTTTGTGCAAAGCTTCTTTATACTCTCGTCACAGTTGAATCTCATTCATTTATAGCATTGAGAATTATTTGTGAATACATCTAAGAACCAGGAAGTAAGGGAAGTTAGTCTTATAGCATAAGATACACAGATTATGTCTTTACAATGTATTTAGTGCTTTAATTAATGATGGTGTTTTGCAGTTTATAAGTTKTTGTTGAAGTGCATTGCTTTTGAAAGGTAGAAATGGTTTTCAAAAATGTATTTATTAACATGTTTTCTCTATCTTAAAAATGAAAAAGCTATTACCCATCCCATACGGGCATTTCCAGAGCAGTTGCCATTTCACTCATCAACAGTATAGTAAATGCAAATCGACTTACAGATGAAAACCGATACTTTAGCTAGCACATATATTTCTCAAACTCATATCTATTGAATGTCAGCTCTGTGTTATGTTTATTTCAGTACAAGAGATTTCTAAAATGCTTTTGAAGTTTTCACCTTGTTAGATAGCTTTTGAAGTTGAAAGAGTTTTTCTTCTCTCCTTGTTACTGAACAATGCTTTTATGTTTGTCAATGCAATTAATGTAGTTACGTACCACATGTTGATTACACTTCTTCGAATTTTCTGATGTCATGGACAATGCMAAAAATATCTTTTGCAAATGGAGGGGAGAAGGGAAGTAGCTATTACTAGAGCTGTTAATCAGAATATTGCTCACTGTCAAGTTAAAAGTTCACTTTTCTATCTACTTGAGGAAGGTCTGTAATTTAGTTGCATGCCGTGTTGGAAGCCATTCTCTCCCAACTCTCTAATGCCAGAAGAACTCCCAGAAAATGTCTCACTGGGTTGGAGAAAGGATCCATTTAGCTCAATATCAAATCTCCACCAATGGCAAAAGAAGTTATCAATTCTGTATGCATGCTCTGTATATAGTTGTCACCACAGAGAGCATACAAGCTTGAAGGCTTTGTACAGCCCGTTCCCATCAAAATTAATACTATCTTCAGTTGTTAAATGAGAAATCAGAGGGCATGTACCTGACTTTGCCTCTTACAACCTATTCATGGGCCTGTTGTCCGTGAAGTTGTTCAAATGATTGCTGAACCTGCTGATGCTACATTCCTCCAAAATTTACTGTTGCAACAAGTTCCAGAAGATTGCTTATTGTTAGATAAGCTTTAAACATTGGTTTAAAACAAATCTCCTATTAATTTCCATTGTCCTCTGGTTTTACTATTATATTTTCAATCTATAAATCAATTTATGATTTTGTAAATGTTAATACTCTCCCTATCAAGCAAAAATACAAGCTGGAAGAAGAATGGATTGAGAGAAGCCCTGAGGAGAAAGACCTTAGGACKTTGATTAATGAGAGCTCAACATGTACACTTGCAGCTCAGAAAACCAACTGTATCCTGGACCTCATTGAAGGAAACACGGCCAGCAGGTAGAGGAAGGTGGTTCTCCTCCTCTACTCTGCTCTTTTAGACTGACCCCACCTGGAGTACTGCATCCAGCTCTGGAGACCCAACACAGGAAAGACGTGGACCTATTGGAGCAAGTCCAGAGGAGGTCCATGAAGATGGTCATAGACCTGGAGCAACAGTTCTATGAAGACAGTCTAGGAAAGCTGGGGCTGTTCAGCCTGGAGAAGAGATACAGATACCTTACAGCAGCTGGAGAGGGACTTTTTACAGGACCATGTAGTGATCAGACAAGTGGAATGACTTTTAACTGGAGGAGGGTAGATTTACCATGAGGGTGGTGAAGCACTGGCAAAAGTGGACCAAAGAAGCTTTGGATGCCCCATTCCTGGAACTSTTCAAGGTCAGGTTGGATGGAACTTGGAGTGACCTGATCTAGTGGAAGGTGTTCCTGCCCATGGCAGGGGCTTGGAACTAGATGATCTTCTAGGTGTCTTTCAACCCAAACCATTCTATGATTAATTTCTTTGGCTTTTTATTTTTTTTTGGCTCCTCAGCATACTAAAGTAATGATTTCAACAAATTGCTAGTGACAGCTCCAAGTTCTCTTTCCTGAATTGCAATTGCCAGCTCTGACTTCAGTCTTACTTACATCTGACTTAGATACTTTCTCCTAGATGCATTACTTTTTAATTTAATAAGCTTAAGTGAAGCTTACTTGCTACCATTTTGTTGATATTCTACCTGATCTGCCTCTGACAGACAGTATAGGTCAGTTCCACGTACATTTAATGAGAAGGTTGACTTGTATTCTTCTTTTGGATTAGATTTTGATTGGTTGTTGTTTAAATGATGCAGCACATATATTTAAGGTGGGTTTTTTATTGCAGCAGTCACTAATGAGCTCTATTTTAAATAAATAAACCATACCTAGTTAACTGTAAGAAAAGGTACTTTACATACTTTTCTGTAGGTGTAGTATAAAAGTCCTGGTTCTTCCAAATAACAAAGCAGAAGCTTTGTTTAACTGTAGGCTTGTAATGTTCCTTTTTCTTAGGAATAATTGGAGTTGGAGGAGTTGGAGGAATGACATAATTTTTACTTGATGATAATGCTGCTTACAAGCCAGGTTCTGGACAAATTGCCCTTCCCAGTCGTTATAGAGAATCTTATTAAATCTTCATAAACTTATGTAATCCAAGAATTTCTGATGACTATGAACTCTTCAGAACTTTTCACACTAAACATAGAGACTCATTTGTATCTGTGATCCCCTTTTCTCTTAAGCTATTAAAAATTTATCTAAAAAACCACTCTCAGACTTACCATGTATTGCAAGTCCACCAAAGTCAGGTTGTTATATCTGCTTCAGTGTGTAAAAGGCAGTATGACAGAGGCTGTTCCGTGGCCAGTTCCTCTTTCCCTGGGGAGAATGTATTTTTCAGGACCTGGCAAGTATCACTTACTCACAGGACCATACAATCCAGAAGTGCTCCAGCTGAATATTAATTTAGCAGGGATATAAGATACCTGCAGTGAGAAACAGGATGATAAGTGGATCTAACCTTAGTTACTCCAAGTGTCTTACTTATCTGCTGCTAAGGTTAGGAACCTAGGCTGGCCAGGAATCATTGAACTCCAGGCAAATCTGTCTCAACAGCGAGTACCAGTGCTGCCACTCAGTATGAACAGCCATTCCTCCTGGAATTGCCTTTGGACCAGAGGAGAGAATAAATTTTTATCTAGTTCCTCTTTACAGGATAAGTATGTTCTCAGATCCAGCAAATACACATAGATTTCCATCATTAYCAATAGCAAAGTGTCTGGTTGAAGCTGCTTTGTTATAAAGCAAACTTCTTCTTCTGTACACTGAGGTAAATCCAAAGTATCACACACAGTAAGCTCCTTGAGACCAGAATCTGACCCATTCTTTCAATTACCYAGTATTTTTTTTCTAGTGGAGACTGTACAACAACCTTCAGTATTAAAAATGAGCATTCCGTTATTCCATTTTTCTGAGTTTATGAATTACGGTCTCATTCAGTAGCTCCAACTACCTGTAAATTATTATACGAATGAAGAAAATATTTCTAAATCCTTTGAATTCACTAAAAAGAAATTCATTAAAGTTTAGAAGACAAGGGCATTGAATCTATGAGGGTAGATGAAATCTTGGAAGCTGATCCTAGACCTCTCAGCAACATCATACAATGCTCTTCGTAGAATCACAGGATCATAGAATACCAGGCTGGGAAGGGACTTCAAGGATGATCTGGTTCAACCATTCTTGGAAAAAGCACACTTTAGACAAGAGGACCCAGTACCCCTGTCCAGCCGAATCTTAGAAGTGTCCAACACTGGGGAATCCTCCATTTCTCTGGAGAGATTATTTCCATGGCTGATTGTTCTCGCTGTAAAAATTGTCCTCTTGTGTCTAATTGGAATCTCCCCAGGTGTAACTGAAACTCATTATCCCTTGTCTGTTCCACRTGACTCCTTGTAAAAACGGAGTCTCCATCTTGTTTGTAGTCACCCCTTAAATAGTGGCACATAGTGATATGGTCTACCTTAAGCCTTCTTTTCTAAAGGCTGAACAAACCCAGTTCTCTCAGCCTTTCCTCACATGTCAGGCTTCCCAGTCCTTTGATCATCTTTGGGGTTCTTCTCTGGACCCTTTCCAACCTGTCCACTTCTTGCTTTGCCCAGCAGGGACCAAAAGTGAACACATTATTCCAGGTGTGGCATGACAGGTGCTGAGAAGAGCTGGATAATGGCTTCTCTGCTGGTGATGCCCTTGTTGATGCAACCCAGCATCCCACTGGAATGGTTTGCTGCAGCAGCACACTGTTCACTSATATTGAGCTTGTTGGCCACAAGGACCCCTAGGTCTCTTTCCAAAGAGTCACTTCCCAGCTGCGTAGATCCCAGTCTGTGCAGCAGTCCTGGATGATGTTTTCCTAGGTGCACTTGTCCTTGCTGAACTTCACAAGGGTCTTGTTGGCTCACTCTTCCAGCCTATCCAAGTCTTCGTGTAGGGTGGCTTTCCCTCCCAAAGTATCCATTGACAAACTTTAGAATAACCTTTGGTGGATCCCATGTGGCCCCATAGATTTGTGTGGGACTACTTGGTCRCTGATCATTTCCTCTTGGATAYGGGGGGCTCCATTCTGCTCCCTATCTCTGTCTTTTGGCTTGGGAACCTGGATACCCTGAGAACCACTGGTCTTACTATTAAAGACTGAGGCAAAGGAGCCATTAAGTACTTCTGCCTTTTCTTGATCCTTTGGCACTATGTTTCCCCCTGCATTCAATAAAGTGTGGAGATTCTCCTTAGCCCTCCTTTTGTTGCTGACRCATTTGTAGTAACAATTTTTGTTATCCTTAATGACAGTAGCCAGATTAATTTCTAGCTGTGTTTTGGCTCTTCTAGTTTCCCCCTTCATAACTTCACAACATCCTTGTAGTCCTACTGAATTGCTTGTCTCTTCTTTCAAAGCTCATCAACTCTCTTTTTTTCCTTGACATCAAGACAAAGCTGTCTGCTCCACCAGGCCAGTCATCCTCTCCACCAGTTCATCTTTGTTTTCTTTGCTTGGATACACTTGATCCCATCTTGCAGGTCACTTATGAACATGTTAAACTTTCTTGGGGCCAATATCAATCCSTGGGGGACTTCACTGGTGACAGGTTGCCAGTTTGAAAAGGGGTGTTTGCCATCACTCTCTCACTCCATCCACCACAGAGACCCCTTGTCTAGACCACAATGCCTCATTTTCTCCAGTAGGAGGCTGTGAGGAACTGTGTTGAAAGCCTTGACTTAATTGCACTGGATAAAAAAACCTTTCCTAAAAAGAGATAATGGATCTGTTGTTGGTTTCAGAACAGTTCTTGGAAGCCGAGTGTCTTGAACTGTCACAAAATGTTGCATCCATCTTATCTATTAACAGCCTAGGGAAAACCATTTCAGAATGCAAAAAGTTTGAGACTGGAGTTCACTTCTCAGGGTTACAGCTTCTAATGGACTGACTGTCACTGATAAGAAAATGATGGAGGAGCACAATGTTCTTGCAATCTCATTAGCTGGATATATTGTGTGATGTTAAAGTTACCAACCTGCAGAATACTAACACCTACCAGCTGCAAAAGAGTGTGAAGGAGAAAGCAATTTAAAGTTATACATGAAACTTTTATACTCTAGTTGTTTCTCTGAAATAACAGTTTGCAGGGCTTTTTTGTTTGGTTTTGTTTGCTTGCTTGTTTTGTATTCTGTGCTTACCTCTTTTAAGATGCAGTTTAGTTAGTGTTAATATTAATAGACTTAAAAAAACCCCTCAACAACAACCGATTGGCAAACCAACCAACCAAAAACCTGTCAATACAAACAGAGAGTATTTCTTGGATGTGTTTTCTTGTTCCAAGGATTTTTTTTTCACTTTTCTTGTGTCCCTTTTGCCAAATATTTCAGTGATGTTGCCTTCTTTTTCAGAAAAGGATTTGAAAATACTCAATAAAGTAAAAAGGGGATTCACTCCTTACAATTGCTTGACTAATACCGCTATTGGAATGTAAATGTGACATTTCCTACCTAGGGGAAAATCTAAACAAAGAGGCTGACCTTCAGTTATTTATACATTTGTAATAAGCCCACCAATGCTATTTTGAAATTGGATGCCACATGCATTGCTAAATATGATGTAAATAACCCTCCATACATCTTCAGCCTAATCAATAATTTTCCGCTTAAGGTAAAACACTTCTGATGTAATAGAAACTGTCATTCATAAGTCTTTCAGAGACAACTCTGTAGAAAAAATGTGGACTGAGGAACAAGAAATAATGAAATATTTTTGGCTTTTCCTTCAAGCTACTCAAGCTGGAGTTGTATAAAATGAGCTAAACCAGATATTTCAGGTCATAATACTTTGCAATTGTTAGCTAAGAACTACCTGTGATAATCTTCTCTCTGCAGTAGCTTTAGGAAAATAATGTGACAGGTTTGTCTATGTTTTTAAGGACTTTGTTTCTATGGTCTTGTTGGATCCTGTTTCATAGGTAAGCTAAATCTCCTCAAGGACCTGGAATCATTTGATTCTGGTTGTTCCTTCCCCTGATAGGTGTTGTCATCTCCATCATATATGTACCTTTAATGAAAAATGCACATGTTCTAGAGATACTGTTCCAGATACATCCGACTGCTTTCCCAGCAGCAGGAGCTAACATGATCTCGCCATGTAGTTCAGGAATGATCTATGGGAACATGCTAGAATTATGGGATAACACTCAGGTTAGAAGCAGGTAGGGGATTTTGTATTCTTTGCTGGTAGTTGGGAACTCAGAGTCACCATGAGATATATAAACTTCTCTTGCCATAGAAGGAAAGGTACATACATTTCAAAAGGCATCACTTGAGACATCAGGGYAATCTGTACGTCCAGGTCTTTTTGGGGTTCCTAGCATGGTCAAGTGCTGTTTTTAACCAAAGAATTTTAAAGACTTACCCATGCATTTTGCAGATGATCCCTCAAAAGCTTTTAAGTATGTGGCAAATTTCTTTTAAGAGTGTTGTAGTCCATTGTCTCTGGGGTCACCTCAGATGTTTGTAAATACTAGTTTCATTGCCCATATGTAAYGGCACAAATTGCACATATGCATGCTAATCTGCATGTCACTGAACTGTAAAGATGTTAACTTTTCTGTAACACAGATGATTTTGATAAAGAAATAGAAAAATGCTGCACTCAAATTAGTGATATCAAGCATGAGGGTACACAAGAATGTACCAGAACACACAAATATTTCAAAGAATAATAGACTACTCCAAGCTGGAAGGGCCCCACAGAGATCGTTGAAGTTCAACTCCTTGCCCTGCACAAGACAGCCCCAAGAATCACACCATGTGCCTTACAAAGCTGTCCATACTCTTGTCAGGCTTGGTGCCATGACCACTTCCCTGGGGATCCTGTTCAATGGCTTGTTCAAGTTCCCTCTGGGTGAAGAATCTTTTTCTAATATCCAACCTAAATGTCCCCTGGCACAACTTCAGGGCATTCCCTCAGGTCCTGGAATTGGTCACCACAGAGAAGAGATCCGTGTCCGCCCCTCCGCTTCCCCTCATGAGGAAGTTGCAGACTGCAATGAGGTCTCCCCTCAGTCTCCTCCAGGCTGAACAGATCAAGTGACCTCAGCCATCCCTCACACGGCTTCCCCTCCAGACCCTTCACCACCTTTGTAGCCCTCCTTTGGACTCYCTCCAATAGCTTTATATCTTTCTTATATTGTTGTGTCCAAAACTACACACAGTACTCAAGGCTGCACCAGCTTAAAGTGGGAAAATCACCTCCTGTTTCCTTCCTTTATAGTTAATGAAAGATCTGTGGAACMGCAATTTAATTTTCCCTTTTATTCTCATATGCATCACTGTACATTCTATATCAATGCCAACAAGGGACTCTGAAGCTTAGCTTTCTAGAATAAAATTTCTCTACCCTTTGATTTAGAGTGAGGTGACTATCTAATTCTGTTTTCTAGAATATTCTTTGCAATATCTGGAGCTTTTGCCACCAAACCCATCATACTGAACTAAAAATAACCACCTGCTCCAGTACAATGTTTCTACTGGTATTTCTAAGGTAGTAAGTAAGGAGTCATTAGAATAATTTGCAATTATCTGATGACAGAATTACCAGCAGAAATAGGTCTTCAAAATATTGCTTGTAACTTTATTTTGTTTGGTTAGGTCTGTTTTATAGCCAAGTAGACATGGTGAGATGGATTACTGTTCTCTATAGAAAAAAAAATAAAATGACAGGTCTCTTAGTTCYAGGTGTCATAAAAATCTTACCAAATATATGAGAATTTTCAAATCACCCTTTTACTCTTTAACTGGAGAAAATTCTGTTCCTCAATGGGCACAGTAAAGACATAGGTAAAACTTAGGAAACCTTTCCATACCTGTAACACAACCTTCTTCTCCCTGCAGATCCTTTGGTTGTCTCATGCAGCTCACCACACATTTATGGAAATGTCATGGTATACTTGCTTCCCTCATTCAACCGAGGACTGAAGGAAGGGTTTTTCTGACAGAAACTAGAATCTCAAGCTTTAAGTATACAACAGAAGTAAAGAGAGAGAGAAGAAGAAGCTAATATTTTCAAAACTGATTTTTTTTCTTTTTTTTTTGTTAACTATGTTCAGATTTCAATACCTAATTTAGGGAAGGCTTCCATGGTTTTCCTACACAGAATGAAAATGCTGTGATCTTGAGCAGAGTTTGAGCTAAACAGAATCAAATATATTAAGCCTTCTGKAGGTAAAGCTAGTATGTAAAAGATGTTTACTCTGGATCATTTGTTTGATTTCATTGCAAACCTTAATGCTTCCTTTGAATATTTTGAAAAGTTACCAAATTTCCTGAATTCCCCCTTCTTTTGAACTTGCCTTTCTGCCTTCCTCTTTCAACAGAATTTGATTTAAGGTTTTCAAGGGCACATCCATTCTTTTCTTTGAAATGAAGCCAAAGTCCTTAAAGTCTTTAGTGAGAGAATATATTAGTTAGAAAGAGTGGGAAAGAGTAAGAGTTTTTCAATATTCTAATCAGAAAGAGCTATAAACCATTCCCCAAACGCACACTTCAAATGAAATATTTAATTTAAGTTTTAAATTTGAAAAATGCTGACAAGTCTTATTCTTAGGATTCAACATTTGTATATGTGCTGTTGTTTGTTTGTTTGGTTTTTTGTTTGTCTGTTTAAAGGAGCTTTGAAACCCTTGTGGGATTAAGATGAAATRCCTAAACTGAATGTCAATTGAAACTGGTCACTGCATTTTGTGGAGTAAAAATCCCAGCTCAAGCATGTGATTAAATGTTTCAACTTTACAATTGCATATCTGGATGGCCATAAATACATTTTGAAATCAAGCCCTAGGTTGATGATAGAAAGCTATTTACACCTGTCACATGTGATTGGACTTTTATGAGATAATTTTGTCTCTAGCTTTTGAAGTATTCGCTCTCTCGAGTGCTTATTATCTTTTTGCTTGACTATTTTTGCCATGTAGAATCATTTAATTCAGAAAAAACATGATTGGTTATGCTGGAAAATGTAACAAAATTCAGTGTCATATTTTAGTACATGGTAGATGTCTTTTAATGAGAGATGCATGAAAGAGTATCTCTGTGAAAATTGTTCTTTAAAGCATTTTTGGTCTTATTCTTTGTATTCTAGATGGTTACATTTTTGAAAATTCTAGACTGGTTACATTTTTGAAAATATTCCTCATGCCATTAAAAAAAGGAACTCAGAAATGTTCTGAGATGTTTTTGCAGGAAGTACAGCTGCAATTCTAATTTCCCACTTAGCTCTTTTTTTTTTTTACAGTCTTGTTAATCAGTTCTTCCCTTGACTGAGGTGGGAGTAAATTCATCCATCACATTGTTTCAAATTTTTGTAAGAGCTCACTGTATATGTAAAGAATAACCTATATATGGCAATTCCACTTTTTAATCTCTTAGCTAGACTGTTATATCTTGGTATTGTAGGTCTGTGCCAGCTACTGGAATAGCCCAGCACATTCTGACATTTGGATTTCCATCATGGCAGGCATTTTATATGCTGCATGAAGTGTTGTCACAAGCTCTTGCTGCTTATGAGACCTCAAGTCACCAGGAACAAAGCAGCCCCTGTCAGATACTAATGATAAGCTGATTCCTTGACTCTTTCCTCAGCTCATCATTCACTTGCAAGAAAAGTGGAATTATCCCAGCTATTTGCTGCTCTCCAATTCACAGTGACCTAATTGACTAGGATTGCTGTGAAGAAATATCATCAGTGAGTTGTTTATTGCCTTTAAAACCTCATTTTTGTAAACCTGCAAAATATTCAGGAATAAAGAAAAGTATATTGTAGATTCATCTGAGGGAAAAAMAAAATTTTAATGTTCCATCTACATGATTGAGACACATTATGTTGTTGTTAACAGGACCAAAAAAATTCTATTTTTAAGGTAGTGTTAATTATCCCTASGCAAATACTAGTAAGAGCAGCTTCATCTAACACGATTATTAAATGTTGATTTTTAATTAAGAGATATTTGCAATATAAAAGGAGCTTTCATCTGTGTAGAAAGGATACTTAAAATATTTTAATTTCTATTTTTAACACTGTTCCATTTTTTAATTGCTATATTTTCTTGTACAGTGATTTTTTGCAGTAAATAGAATTCAAGTTGTACTTTTTTATAACATCTTTTTCATATTTACTATTGTGAAAACTGGGCACTCCGACCCTAATTAACATTGTATGCTATTTTTCACTGCCTGAAGGGACCAGCTAAATTTTCCTTGCTGATCATAATCAAAAGCCTGTTTGTTTAGCAATCATTATTATAATAAAAAGAGAGAGAGTGAGAAGGAGAGAGAGACTATTTATATACGTGTCTGTGCCCATACCACAAAGAGGTCTGCTTTCAAAGCAGGGCACAAAGAAGTCTCTTAGGTCCCAGTGATGTTAATGGAAGTTCTCCAACTAAATCCCTGAACACCCYTTTGAAAACATACTAATGTAGATAAAAGTGTAGGATTCTTCTTTCTTTCAGCAAAGAGAAAATCCGGTCAGATTTATTTTGCCCCTCCTCTTATTCTGATACACTATCTTAGGGGGGGTTTCGTGAAAACTCTGCTGGGAGACATATCTTCACTCTTCCTACAAAAGCAATTCTCTTCAGTTCAGAAATAAAAGCAGGCTTCATCAGCTTTTTTTTTTTTTTAATGCTGGTAAATTCTCTTTGCTTCTTGCCCTGAAGAGGATATCTACAAGGGAGAGGTAAAACTGTGATATAAATTGCTGTCATGCTTGGGGGAAGGGAAATCACCCAATTTGGACCTTGGAGGCTCCAAAAGGGAACACTCTAGGGCAAAAATCTTCCTGTCTTTGTCATTCACTTGCAGAAAACATCTTCAGTAGGTTGTTGAAATGAACCAGGGCTAAAGAGCTTGCTCGTCATAACTCGTTGGGGTAATCTGCAGTGTCAATTCCTGCATAAGGGGAAGAGCAGGGTGCCCACTGGGACTGGCCTCTGAGGAACGGCTGGGTCAGAAGCCAAACGTATAACCAGAAAAGAAGGCTTACTTTTCCTGTTGCAGAAAGGGACCATTTGAAAATAAGATTGCACAAGAAAGTTGGAACAGGTTTTCACCAGTGACTCAATTTGTACTCGGTTTTCCACTCAAGAAGTTTTTGAAAAAAAAATATTGTGCCATTGTTCTTTTCATGTGTTTAATAASGTTGTATAATTTCATTTCTGGCATCAAATTCACTTCTTGTTATAATAAATTTATTCAATTATATTAATATTTTATACAAGTATTCATATTTTATATGTGTAAAGCAATTGTTTTAATATTTTTGTTTTCTTTTTAAGAAGACATATTAAAAATTCAGCTTTCAACTCCATCTTGGAGCCAAGCTAACCTTCCAGTTGCCAAATTTTCCCTGGAAAAGTAGTTCTGGTGTTTGGTCTAGTTCTGTTCTCTATGATGGAAGTTTGATGGTCTGTGCCAAGAGAGTGAAGTTCTAGCACTTATAGAATAATTGACTATATCTCCACTAAGAAGTCAGAAAACGTGTAATGATTGTGAGTTCCGAGAAGGAAAACAAAACAAAAACATTATTTTCCTTAAAATTAACAAAACCATGCATTTTTAATGTCATAGAGCTTTAGTAGAGCTACATTTTTGTAAGATAAGAGCTGATTTATTCTGTTTTCATCTCATGGTTAATTCAGAAAAACTGAAATATTACAGAGGAATTGTAATTATTTTCTTTTTTTTTTTTTTTGTATGCAGAGTTAACTTCACAGTAGAAGGAATATGGAAACTATATTTTCAATTTGAGTTATAATTTACTGTAAGACGAAGCTCATGTATTTAAGATAAACTCAGATTAAACATATAGAAATAAGTATATATGTATAATATCTAATTTCCTTTTTTTGTCAATATTGTGTGGAGGTGGAAACCTTACTTTCATGAGAAGCTAGAGACAGCTGGGTGCAAAAGGCAGCATTTAAAGCCACTTTCTCATTTCTGCTTAGAGTTTACAGAAAACAGCCTGTACCTTCCACAGATCACCACTGTAATAGAAGTGTCTTTGTTTTTATTCATTTCCCCTTCATTAAAAAGAACATGATCTACTMTTCAAAGTGAAGAGTTATATTAATTTTTTTCTAGTGATAGCATGTTTGCCACTCCAACTTACTTGCAGATCATCAGATATGTCAAACTACTGAAGTTTTACATTTTTTTTAATTATGGGAAATGTTCTTGATGAAAAAATATTCACGACATGGTTTAAGAAGCAATTTTCCATTAGAAACCCTTTCCTGTTTTGTATCAGTTTTAAAGACTTCCTTGATCATTTACAGTATATAYGAAAAACATATTTAAAAACTGTAAAGGCAGTCAGAATATTTGTAACAAACGTTCCAAAATACTCTTGAAATATTTAAAGAATATTAAATCAGTATATTAAGTATAAAAACAAAAAAMCCAAGAATACTTCAGAGCTCTGATTCCAGCTATTAAACAATCCAGCTATGGTCTGACCTGTAATAAGCTGAGACCTCACAGTCTTCCCTCCTCCAGGACTGTATCTTCCACTAGATACACCCAAAGCATCTTATCTTTACTTAACTCTGACCACATGAAATGGCAGCTGACTAAAAACTATCAAAGGTATACACAGAGATAAATGACACATAGCCAATGGCATATGCTAACTTTAACAATTTTCATCCTCCAAAGGCACTAAAAGGCATTTTAAATCATAATGAATTCCATGTATCCTAGTGGACCATAAGTATTTACCAAGGTTAAGGAGAGATGGTGAATCAAAAGCATTCTCAAAGGCAGTTTAGCTCATGGCAAACAGTATTTTATCGTGGGCTTCAAGCATTTTATCCACTATGTTAGCTTTTCAGTAATTTTGCAAGGAGGAAAGTGTTCTTCAAGTTTATATTTTACTTTTGTTCTCTGGTAAACAATGATGAGTCAGTCTGATTAACTGAAACAGCCTAACATCTATGGCCTGTATCTCTAAGTGGAAATCTGCCCACTTTTCATTTATGGAAAACTTATCTCTATTGTTTTGATTGGCTTTTCTTAAGCTGAAACTCAACATACTGTGAGTAGCGCATAAAAACCCAACCTGTTGCTTTCAATCYACTGAAATTTTTATCAACTTTTCGTGAAATTTCTCTGAGAACTAAGAACCTTTCAAAATGCACAAGTATTAACATTCTAAATCTTCTAGCACCAGAAACAGTAACAGTTTTTCCCCCCCCACAATCTTTGATTCTATAAAGAATTGCCTAAAACAATAATGCACTCACCACTAGTAACAGAACCCTGTCTTCTTAACACCTCCTGCAACTGCAGGTCAATGACTGACAGAATAAGACTACTAGCCATGCCTTCTCAATACTCATCTAAACACTGCCAGGACCTGACTGCAATCACTAGTAATGACGAACTCCAACACCTGCAATCTTATCAGGTTGCAGAAACACCACACCAAAAAACCCGGCTTGTCACCATCCCTGCAAATAAATGTGAAAGGAGAAATCAGACTCTTCTCTGTTCCAATTTTTACAGGAACAGTGACAATTTCCTTCTCAAGTTGTCAGTCCAGCTCTTATTACATCACTTTTCAATTCCTTTGGTTAATGTAAAGGTGTAAAGGAAACCCACCATTTTTATGCAGGCAAAAGATGAAGTGTTTGGATCTAATTTGATCTAGGTTGATCCTACCTCAAGAAATAGTCTCCCTTGAAACCAGAATTAGTCAATCTCTGTACCTTTGCAGCTTAAATACTTCTTAATTAATCAGTCTCTTGCACTTCAGGATGTTTGGTTTATTTTGTTACATAGTATTTCCCTCGTTTTTCCTTCTCCTCTTTATATCTTATTTGAATATTTAATGCTTAAATTTGAGAAGCAACCACAAAAAAAATCTCCCTTTGAAGGTGATGTAGATATAAATTAACACAGCAGCATTGTTCAAGGAGTAAAAAGAAAAAGTCTGTTCCCTATTATTTTGGTTTTTATTTGCTAAAATAGAATATTATGTTCTCAGAACAAGTAAATTATCTCTATTTTCCTCAGTTTCTGACTTATAATTAACTCCTTGCAATTTCATGCAGATACAAATTTCTAAATTATCTACTTTATTTGTATAATGGGAGTAAATCTAATTTGTACTACAGGGGTTCTTCTCTGCATGCAACTCTATTTCCCACAGGATTTTTAATTTTATTATTTTTTTAAATTCCAACTGTTTAAATACATACAGCAGACCCAGCTAAATCAAAAGGAGTCTTCGTACAAAGTACTGCCACTCAACTCACTGGAAACCTTATAAGCCTTTTCATAAATCTAAATTGCAGCATTTTTTTTGTCAATGCTTCAACATTTGGAAAACATTTTCCTTGAAACTTTGTCTTACCTTTTGCACTAAGGACAAATGGTACCAGTAAAGACACATGGTATTACAAAAATGCTACATGGAACTGAGCAGGATCATTATGAAAGACAGCTTAATTCATATCCTCTGTTCTACAACAGTGGTAGTTTGGTCTCTTGCATGGCTAGCCCTGAAATTTTACTTTATGTCCTCAAGCAACTTCTGAAATTCTAGACTGCTATTCTTACAGACCATAGGCACAAGGTAGTCCCTATCTAAACTAATGAAGTTGAAGGAACTTTTTTTACAACAATACTGTTTACAAGCAGATTTTAGAGCTATATGAGCTTATTAGAAACTAAATTAGTCCTTTGTTACAGTGAATATGAGTAAATACCTCTCTTCCTTTTTCTGTATCTCTTCCATTTCTTATATTTAAGCAATTTTTGTCACGAACAATGAACATCTCATTGAATTTTACTAGAATTTCACTTGTTGAGAGAAAAACAGAGTGGTGAGGGAGGAAAAAGAAACTTTGTTCATAAATTTCAAACCTGTTATTTTTAAACCTCCATAAGACATCCACAAAGAGAAATCTAATGGTTTTTCACTGTGCTCGATTGCGTAATTTTTTTCAGTGTTTGACATTTAAAAAAAGACAGTACCAGTTATGCTACACATTTATGCATTTGTGTTTCACTTACTAAAATCTTGTAAGTATCTACTTTCTGATTTGCCATGCTTTTGATTTCATGTAGCAGGCCATGCGTTTAGGTTAATATGGTGGCTGCTCACAGATGAGTCCATGGGACGTACTCTTATCTGCTTATTTCTCTGTAGCTGACTCTTTTTTTCCCCCWAAAGTACTGTAAGAAGCATTCAGTGAGACTTTCACTGATAATGTTACCTGGAGTCTGATCAGATACTTGGTTGCATCAGCACCAGAAAGASAAGGTGTCTGCATGATTATCCCATGTTCTTATGCTGTATGCATAAATAACGCTGCTTTTCTTTCCTCAGTTATGTAATTAACTTCTATAAGTGGAGCATATCCTTTCCAAAAACAACAGTGCAGGAACCCTAAGCAGGATCTTAAGACTTATTGTCAGCTCTTCCACTCTTTCTCTTCGTTTAAATTCCCATGATGTTAGGACTATTTTATTTCATGTTTACATTTCATAACGTAGTTTTAATTTCTTTGACATTTTATATCCTCTTTCCATCCTCTGACTTTTGAGTGGTTATAATATTGATTGTTCAGGTCTTTCTTAGTAGCTCTACCAGAACAAAAAAATCTCAAGCTGAATTTGAATATTTTCAACAACTCATTTGCCCATCCAAAGAGATGGAATTCTTTTCTTGCTGCCATCTTACGTTTTTATACCATAAAATATCTAAATGGCAGTGTAAGGAATGAATAGCCTCCCTAAATTGTAATCTGTTCAATCAAGCAGAAGCAGCATCTCCATGGTAAAATAATATTTTTCTTCAGAATCTCAGACCTTTATTCATCTAATTTCTGTAATAATTTATGACAAAATTCCATGTCTCTGGTGACCTCTACAGCATATCCTTTTCCTGTCACAAAAATGCTTCTATTTTCTTCAACTTTTATCTGGAATATTTTCTGCCTTCATGAAGGGAATATTTTCCTTTTTTAGTTGAACAATTTTTTTTTTGCTCTATGTGAGTATATTATGGACCTCACTGAAGCTTAATAGAATATCTTCAATTAAAATTATTAACTTTTCTGAATCATAATTACTTTTCAGTGACCCTAAATCATGTGTTGTTTTAAAAATAGCTCTCATGAACACTGCAGCAAATTCTTCAAACCTGTGTTTGTTGCACTTCATAAAAAAGCTACAGTTTCTCTTCACTCTGTACGTCTGATTTTATTCTGATTGACTTCACTGTTATGCTCTCGGACCAAGCATGCAATTTCTTTAGGCATGGCTGCTTCCCTCATTACCTAGGACACAGTGTCTTAGCACAGGGCAAACCAATGTGCAAACCAAAGTTAGCTAGGGAAAAGCTATTGTGGATGTCCTGGTCTAGAGGTATACTAAATATACTTGAAGAACAAAGAACAGAGAATAGAACATGCCTGCAGAGAATTCCACGCATGAGAAATCTATATGCAGTAAAATGTTTTCACCATGGAGATGACCTTTTCTGCAGTTTTACAAGACATATGTGTTACATGATAAAAATAATTCCTTATTTTTCAAAAATAGGTAAAACAAGTCAAATGAGTAAATTAACATTTCATTTTTTATTTTTCAACAGAATAGAAAGAAAAATCAAAAATTTGAGCTATGCTAAGGAGATATTTCTAGGAAAAAAGAAGTCATAATTAAGCACTAAAACAGAAATGTTTTGGGAAATAAACTAGAGTGATTTCATTAATGATAAAAGAGGTACAACTGCTAATTTAGTGAAATGATGGCAGCTTTTACAGGTGGTATTTGTTTAATCACCTGGATGTTGTTTCGACATTTCTCGGTGGACAGCTCTTAGCAAAAATCCTTACTTGCCTATATGTAGTTGTGTGGAAGGAGAATAGTTGTAAGAAAATTCCTTTTATATCTTTCAAAGGAGTTAGAATTCTTGTGTAATGTGAACCTGAGGGGTGTGTGGGGGGGTGGTGGTGGGCACTGTTAAACAAACAAAAAGGGTAAGAAATTAAAGGAACCTGGGAAAGCATCTGTTTGTTGTTCATCTGCTTGCTCCTGTCTGTCTTATTATTCCCTTGATATTACACTGACAAATCAAGAAGAGATCACTATCTCCTAGAAACTGGAAAAAAAAACTTAATTGTTGAGTAATTACTCAGAAGAATGTAGAGCAGAATATAAGAAATAGTCTTCTGAGAAGTAAAAGCATCAACCTGATTTTTCTCTTGTATGAAGTTGCTTTCTTTCCTCTGTTTTTTATACCGTGTTCCTGGTAATATACCTTTTGCTGAAATTCCTTTTTACATTTATCAGCTACTCAGGTTTTCCAATACTGTGTTCCAATTTTCTTTTTATTATTGGACACTAGATCTACTCTGTCAAAATTATTTATTTTATAGATTATTCCAACTCTAATTATAGCATGGGACACGTGAATTTATTCTATTAAGACTGCCTCCAAATAATATCTTCTGTATTCTCTGGAATAATAGATTTTTGCTCATCTATAGGCATTAATCACAATTACAGGTTTTTATTGACTAATTTTCTCTCATTTTACAGTAGAAAACAAATAGGTATTGGTTTGGGGATATGTTTCTTCTAAAGCCAATCTATTTAAAGAGCCTACAGCTGCACGATCAATTTTAAATTATTAGTCAGGTGACATCTATTTTTCAAATCAAATATATTACTGAATGCTTATAAGTAAATAATGAATGCAAGTTTGCATAATTAATTATTCTTTTCTCTACTGTTAAATTATTTTTTCTTATTATTTTCATACTTACAGGTTCCACAAAAAAGCGTTCAAGGTAGAAAAAATTCTTTAAATGCTTATCATAAAATATAGCTTATTCCAATAGATTAATTTATTGAAACTGAACAAAAGAGTTTATTAAATATTAATTTTCTTCTATCTGCACTGATATTAGTGATTTAAGTTTGGCTATAGTATAATCAATTTCAGTGAAACATGCTGTGAGAAAGTGAGCCTAGCACATTAATTTAATCTATTTTAGCTAGTCCTGCTGTCTCCAAAATCATTTCTATGGTTACAAGGCATTTGTCAAAGATTTCTAAAAGAAAACATCCTGTGCTGCTGATTCTTCTCTAAATAAGGCTAACATTTTATTATTCTCTCTTGAAATACCTAGTTTGAGATTTCTGTATCTCTAAATATTTCTTCCTCAGTAGAAGAGAATTAAAACATTGTCATCAATTGACATTTTCTATAGACAAAATGCATGGTAGCTGCTTGTAAAACAGGTACATGAAACATGCAAATGTTTATAAGTAGCTAGCAGAACTTGACAAGTCTCATCTGAGATATCAAAGTACTCAGTTTCTTTTCACCCTTTCAGGAGACATGCTGACAGAATTCACCATGGGTTTGAGCTGTAAGACTTTAATTGTAGGCTGACGTGAATATAAATTGATACCTATAATATCAAAAAGGCAGGAAGGAAAGGACTGTAATTGTAATCTCTTAAATATCAACCTACACCAACTTTGATCCTGAATTTGATATAGCTCAAGTGTGGTCCCAAGTGGTGGAAACTTTTAATAGGAAGATTCAACTCTTAATACTTGAATGCAACTGGCATCACCCTTATATGTTATAGATGGGTTTTGGGAGAAACACATTCTTTTCAATCATCATTTGAGAGAAAATAATACAAGTTGCTCTGAGACTTCAATATGAAGTATCACCAGAGCTTGGAAATTGGCCATGACTACGGCCTACTTTTGTCTCGTATAAATTTGCACTGCTACCCAAAGGGGCAAGCTCTGCCTCTTCCTCTTGTTTGCTTCCTTATGCCAGAACAAGGGTTCATGAGTGTCCATGGCAAACTGGTTCTAAAGCCTTAGACTCCATGGTTAAAAAGTCATGTAGCAGTCTCCCTCACTGACATCCACACTGGAATGTGGCTCTTTTGTCCTTTATCACAGAAAYATTGAAATTCCATTCTGCAAAGGAGTATCTCTGCAGGCCATTCAACACAAAATAAATAGAATTTATTTTGCTTTGTGAAGAAGGATAATTTGATTTTTATATATATATATAAAAAACATATGCTTATTTATTTCTCACAGAAGATTGCCAGGATTCTTATTCGCTGGCATGATGGCAATGCTCAGAAATCCAATCTGTGATGAATTCTGCAAATAAGAATTTTGAATTCTTTCAAATAAGAAAATATAGCATAAACTTCATCAGAAGTTACCTCTGCAGCACCTAATCTATCCCCCGTTCAAAGCAGTGCAAACTTCGAAGTTATCTTGGATTGTTGAAGACGTTCCTCAGCTGAAATACAAAAAGCTTCAAGGATTAAGATTTCATGGCCAGGCTGGGCTCTTGTCCCAATCTTTAACCACTTTCATGGTGTCTATTTTTTTGGCTTGTTGTGGTGGTTTGGCTTGTTGACCCTGACTGGATGCCAGGCGCTTAAGAAAGATGCTCTATCAGCTGGACAGGGGAGAAAAACTATAATGAAAAGTTCACGGGTCAAGATAAGGGCAAAGAGAGATCCCTCACCACTTGCCAACATGGGCAAAACAGACTCGCTTTCTAAAACTACCTGAAAGGAGTTTGCAGGGAGATGCAGGTCTGTCATGTCTTTCTAGTAACAAGTCCTAGAACAAGAGGAAATGGCCTCAAGTTGTGCCAGAGGAGGTTTAGATTGAATATTAGGATGGATAACAACCAAAAGTGTTGTCTAGTGTTGCAACAGGATACCCGGGGAAGTAGTGGAGTCACCATCCCTGGAGGTATTGAAAAAAAATTTAGATGGGTCACTTAGGGGCATGGCTTAGTGATGGACTTGACAGGGCTGGACTAATAATTGGACTTGAGCATCTTAAAGGTCCTTTCCCACCTGAATGATTCTATGAGTCTATGAATTAGGACAAAAATATTTTAATTTACTACCAATCAAACCAGAGTAGTACAATGAGAAATAAAACCAAATCTTAAAAAAAAATCCCTTCTCCTCACCCCTCCCTTCATCCCAGGCTCAACTTTATTCCAAATTATTTACTTTCTTCCTCTGAGAGGTGCAGTGAGACAAGAAATGGGGGTTGTGGTCAGCTCATTGCGCATTATCTCTACTGCTCCTTCCTCTTCATGGGGAGAACCCTCACACTCTCCCCCTGCTCCAGCATGGGGTCCCTTCCATTGGAGACAGCCTCCCATGGACTTCTCCAACATTTGTCCTTCCCATGTGCTGCAGTTCATCATGAACTGCTCCAGTGTGGTCCCTTCCATGATGTGCAGTCCTTCAGTGTGAGTCCCCTGCAGGGTCACAAGGCCAGGAAACCTGCTCCAGAATGGATTCCTGTCTCTAAGGGGCCACAGGTCCTGCCAGGATCCTGCTCCAGCACAGGCTTGCCACAGGGTCAGAGCCTCCTTCAGGCATCCACTTGCTCCAATGTGGGGTCCTCCATGGGCTGCAGGTGGATCTCTGCTCCACCATGGACCTCCATGGGCTACAGGGGCACAGCTGCCTCACCATGGTCTTCACCACAGGCTGCATGGGAATCTGTACTCTGGTGCCTGGAGCACCTCCTCCCYCTCCTTCTGCATTTACTTTTGTGTCTGCAGGGCTTTTTCTCTCAAATACTCCTCCCTCCAGATACAGTTTGTTRCAGATTTTTTTCTGTTCTTACATGTGCCATCACAGAGGCACCACCCCTGACAATGACTGATGCAGCCTTGGCCAGCAGCGGGTCCAACCTGGAGCCACCGGCACTGCCTCCATTTTACACAGGGGCTGCCTCAGGCAGCCCCCCACAGAAGCCACCCCTGTACTCCCCCCACCACCAAAACCCACCATGCAAATCCAACACATATATCTCATTGCAATTTGCCCTTTACAACTAATATCTGAAGTCTGTTGCTTTCTTCTTTGTGCCAGCTCATTATGGTAGTTGACTGTAGCAAGCCGATCCTCTCCTGCCTAGTCACATCACCTCTGCACTAAACAAATCCATTTCCCTTTTCCTCTCCTCATCTATCACATGCTCCATTTCCCTAACCATCTCAGCAATATAGTACTAATGAGTATATCACTGTAAAGCAAAGATGATCAAAGAAGAAAAACTTAAAAATAAAGTGATAGAGGTAGCTCTAGTTACATGTATCTGSTTGCAGAGAAGAACTACTAATGTAATATTTTTCAAGGGAAAAAAGGGTCAGATACTTCAAATCTTTTTCTGAAGGCAATCAGCCATGAAGAAATYAGGCATTAACTCTCAGATTCTGGGTGGCATGCTCTCTCCCCTTCTCTAAAAGGTGTTGAACCCTCAATTTTGATAAAAAGAACTCACTATTTTCTCAGGAAATCTATATGGAGCTCAAATTCCTTGAAAGATTAGGAAATTGGAAAAATGATTTTCCTAATTGTGGTGTGGTTATAGATTATGGYAACTGCTATTCAAAATGGAAGAACTAGAACTTTTTCATCTGCTTCTTAAATTTCAAGTACACAGTTTGCAGGAAAGGAGCAGTGGCAGTAAAATAAGAACCTGATGAGGATGAAAGTAAACCCTTTCAATATGGGTGACTTACAAGATTTCCTTGTTTTCACTGTGCAAATTCTGATTTAAATAACAAAAACRAAAACCTAAACCAGCCCTCCCACTGTTATGTCTCATGAAACAAGCACGAAATGTACCTTCCACATGTTAACTGGCCTATTGCCTAGATTAATGTTTGTTCTAGARATGTAAATGAAAATTAAATTTTTAATGAAAATTAATTATATCTTTGCATTATGCACACAGACTTATGGCTCTGTTTTGAGATCAGGTGACAGTAAGCCAATGAAAAACAAAATCTATCAAGAACAGCAAAGAAAACTGTAGCCYCTTTATAAAATGGAAGTTTTAAATGCTCCATTTAATGTTTTCTGAAATACATGAAATATGGAAAAGGAGATTAATTCCTCGAAGAAAGCTTGCAATAATGATAGAATTATCGTCACTTAATATTAATTTTTTTTGAAATGTAAAGATTCATGCTTACTAATTGTAACTGAATGCACATAGCCCCAAGGAGAAGTAAGCCATGACTTACCCTTCAACTCTGCTACCTTATTCCGTATGATAAATGTATTATTAAAAGGCAATAAGAACCACCACTCTGACACTGGAATTTTAGCAGCAGCCACTGCAGAACTTACTGTCTTGGCCATATATTTGTTCTAAGCTTTTTAGTTTAATTTTAAAGGCAATTTTCCAGGGGAATGGTTATGATTAAGAGTTTCCACAGATGCAAATGTTTCAAAACCTAGCCAAATCATTAAGTTACAGATTTTCACAGAAGTGGGATCTAAATTTGTTCATCCTGGTTATTCAGAGAATAAACCTAATAATCATAGATTGAGATTAAGAATTTGTTGAGTTTTTCACAGTCTATTGCAAATATAGGTCTAGTATTTGTGTGAATAGGACATATACTGGACATCTCTGGCACTGAAAGAGAGGAAATTAAATATCAAAYACTTTGGAAAATACGATAAAGTACAGTTCATTTAACATTTTTCTTATTTGTGTGACKTGGATGCATTACCAAAAATCACAAAAGCTAGGCCCTGCATATTTTCATTTCGAAAGACCCTGGTTCCGTGCAAGGGAATTTTGCTTGGGGAATTAAGTCAGGCATCAACTCTCAGTTCTCCAACATAAATCTGGTTATTTAAATCTCTGTGAAAATAAAGATACTTTTTTTTTAAGAAGTAAACAGAACTGTAAAACATGCAGAATAAATCAGAATTCTATGGTGGMGTAGAATTTTTTGTCTAGATATCTAGATTTTTCTACTGTGTTATGATTTTAGCACCTTTGTCTTTCAGTAAACAGTTACACTTATGAAAAYACACAATCACATTGAATGCTTCACCACAGTACATTGATCACAGAACAGATTATTTYTTTCTCTCTGGTCACTGGCAGTGAAATGCAAGCTGAATGTCAAGGCAAGCCACTGCTTTTACCAGTCTCCAGATGCTGTGCTAGAGACTCTGAGGTTGCTGATCCTCAACTACCCTGTTTTTTAGCAATTCCCTACTTTCTACTTCAGTTGTGTTTTTTTATTTTATTTCCTTTTGGTCACTGAATCACTTGTAAAGTAAATTGACGTTTGAGAACTGGTGGAGAACTCATGGATGTTACCTAAAGGCTTCTGCATTGGCCTCAATAAGGTATTGAATTCCTATATGGATTGACCCATGAATTATCAAGAGTTCCRTAAAAGAGCCTGGCAAAATATATTTTCTTTCAGTTAGGATGCAATCTTCAAAGAAGATGTAATTTTCTGTCAATTTAATGTAAAATGTTCTGCATTTTTTCAACAAAAATGCAGAAATTCACTCRTCGGGCTTGACCTGAATGCAACTAGGAATCTTGATTTAAGATTGTTAATTGCTTTATGACTCAAAACTCAATATGAAAACACTGCAAAAACAAGCTGGATTTTTTTGGTTTGATTTGGTTTTGGGTTTTTTGCTTTTTTCCTCTGGCATTTATACACTGTGAGAAATAAACAGCTGGGGTAAGCAGCAGKCTTTTCAATATATTTTATTTATTTATACACAGAACTTTAAGCATATGTCATATTGATGGCATTTACATCATAATATATGTTGTTCCCTATAGCTGTGCAAATTCATCAAAATTGTCTGAATATCTACTGAATGTTAAGGGAGGAACAGCTTACCAAACTTTTTTTCCATCTGGTTCTTACCCCGCAGGCTCAGCTTTTCTGCATAAAGCACTCAGAGAAGAAAATATATGTTTTAAAATGCAATAGTCTGCCTCTGAAAGAAAGTGGTTCCTTTTCTCAGTCCAAAGGAAAGAAGAAATAGACATAAGAATTTAATTTGTTCCAGCCAGGAGAACAAAAATAATAGAAGGGAAGCATCCACAGGGAGAATGAAGTAAGAGGATTACATCTAGATTAAATAAATTACATTTGAAAATGTGGGTTTGTATGATAGCTTGTACATTACACCTTTTCACTTGTACAATTCCCTTTAAATTTATATGTATTCGACATCATTACTGATGCAGAAGTTCTGTTCTTTAGGTTTATGCTAACATTTTAAGACTTTGTCCTTCACTGAATGGTGATTCTAAGAAAGGTCTAAGATGCTAACCCTTATGTGCATCCATAGTCTAAGATATAATATCAGGAAAAATTATCCAGGGGGTTCTCTTGATGTGTAGCACTGTAGTCAGTCCACACAAACTTCACTCACACGTTGCAGGCCTGTTAGCTGTTCTATCAAGGCTATGTGCCTCAATATGGAAAACTGTCTACCCACCCAAATTAGAATAAGCAAGTACTGATTTTTCTGATCTTTGACATTGTTACAGTGTCTGACGATATCCACCAAACCTTTCTGCTTGATTTGTTGGGTCTTGGTCAAGCCTGCTCCATGTCTACCCAGGTAAAATAAACTTCAATAAAAATTGCAGAATTTCAAAAAAGTGAATGTTCTCTGTTCAAACCATAATGTATCCAAATCCAGTGTTGTATTTATTTTTTGCTCTAGAAGATTCACGGAGATCTAGTGTCTATGTATTCTACTGGACAGTGAGTGGAAATTTATGCTCCATTTAGTGGGATGCCTCCAAAGATGGAAAAATTAGTTCTCAGTGACTTAAATACTGCACTAAATTACTAAGATGTTTTATTTAAAGTAGTAGACAAACTTGAAATATACTTTGCGTAGCACCATAATACTGTCTGCTGTTTGTTTTCTTGCATAAACACCACAGCAGTAATGGTCCACTTACTACTACAAACTGTGGGCAGAAAATATTCAGGAAAATGGAGCCAGTGAGTAGTACTGTAACCATGGCAACAATTGTCTGCTGTCTTGCACATGCAGTATGGCATGAGAAGACACATGCCTTTGGACTCAGGGGGATACACTGTCCAAACACCAATGACTCACCTTCTGCTTTTTCCCAGCACGCCCAGAGGAGTGATGGGTACTTTTTGTTGAGAAAAATATGACAAGTCTGAAAAATGACARGTGAAATGGAATCCTAGATAAGATAGAATCTTGACTTTATTCCCAATAGATAAAATCTATTTATTTCCTGGCATTGTAAAGATTTTCAAGACTGAAGATAGCATATACCCTTTTTATTCTGTGTAGCCTGGAACCATGAATTTTCTTAAGATACATGTTATCGTCTCAGTATAATTTAGTTTTGTGATATGCCTACCACSTAAGCTGTAACTAACTGGTGTTAAAAAGAAAATAATTTCTTCCCACAATAACTTTTAGAAAACATACAAATTCTAAAACATCTTGATTTCTGAATTTATGACAGTTTCCTGTGCCTCCAGCAGCCATTTCAAGAGTATATACTTTTTACATTACTCACTCACTGGTCATATTACTATGGTTAAAAAAAAAAAGAAAAACTACAGAAAAAATTGGGTTTGATTACATTGTTGGCACCTGAGTTTTCTTCCTTGGGCTATGGTATCCAAAATTATGTGCTTATCTTGTTAAACATTCCCAAGCTCAGTGGGAAAGCTGAATACAAACATGCCATTTTATCCTTGGAAAGGCCGTTAATAAGCTGGAAGAATTTATTTTTATCATTCCAAAATCATTATTTGTTCTCCACCTCATGTTTATTTCTGAAACTAATAAAAAGAAAGAACTCTAGTTTCAAAACCATCTAGTAAAGTATAGAACAAAATGCCAGCAGCCAGAGGAAAGACAAGTCCTTGAGCATAGTCAGTCCTATAGTGATGTAGCTGACTAGAATCCTTTCAATGATATGAAAGAGTGCAAATAAATTCAGACATAATATGAAAATACATGTATGCTATAATTCAGTGTCATCATCAGAAAATTATCACGAAATTGACTTCTCTAACAAAAATTGGCTGGTATGCTACCATTTAATAGAAACAAGAAGGTATTACTGGGTCTGGTAAAGCTGGAGAAATGGGAAAATGCTGGCATGTGAAATTTTCTGTTCATAAATGCAAGAAAGCATCCAGAGGAGAGAAAAAAAATGACATTCATATATTGAATTTTAAATACATCAAAAGAATTATCAGTGTTCCTGTCTATATTGCTCAGCAAAAACATTTTTGCACTCTGCAATGGTGGAAATGAACCACAGAAGGATTAACAAATAATAGATAAAAGCTAAAATGAAGAATAAATAAATAAATAGGTCTGAATACAGTTTACATAATGTATAACAYAGAAAACAATAGCATATTCCCACTCAGAATACTGAATTTTATTGTGGAACTTAAATATATGTATTCAAATAATAGAAATAACATGATTGTATCAGAGGCTTGATAAGGACTGCCGTATAAAAAGCAAATAAAATGACTGAATAATTCAATTTGAAACAGGACAGGAAAGAAGAAAAAAGTAGACAATTTCAAGAACATAAATGGAATCTTGCTCTCCTGAAATAGTAATATTAAAACATTTCAACTAAGTTCATCCTTCAGAACTTTTTACAAAAAGGTATGCTTGTGGCACATAATTATTTTGCGGAACTTTCTACCACAAAATTTCATTAAACCAACAAAATTTAATAGTATACCTGTACCACTGAAACACGTTATATTAAAATTTCCAYACTTACACAACACTGAGTGAAATCTGAATTCCCTGAATTCGTATRATTCAAGTTATGCCTTGCCTTCTGATTGTCAGAGAAGCAACTTCAACTAAGTTCAACTATAGATGCCTATTATGAATTTTCCTGTCCCTTTCCCAGAAGTAAATCCTGCAGACTGTAAAAAGACACAGAGCAATGAAAACCAACACTTACTACAAATAGCGATTGCTACTATATCTTATTTTTATTTTCTTAACTACTTATTTTAGGTAAATTATGTCCATTCAAACATCATTTTAATTTAAAAATGCACTTTTGTTGACATCCAGATGCTACATAAAATTAGCTAGATCTTGCTCTGTCATGCATTTAGACAAAACAAGAATCAAGATAAAATCAAAATCAATTTACTTTGGTTTTCAGCATTAATTTCATTTTACTATTATTATGACAATTTTACAACTGTTTGTGGCAAAAATGAAAGACCTCCCTTCTGGTTTGAAAAAAAMCACAAAACCCAAAAAAAAMCAGAAACAAAAAATCCCAGATCCAAATAATATTTTTTAAATTGCCAGAACAATTATCAAACATTTAACATGATAAATGTTTTTTGTAGGTATTTATTGCCATTTCTCACTGCACATTTGCTCAACCTGCATGGTAGGATAGCCACCATAGGTGAAATTATCAGAAGTGAGCAAGGAACTTCTCAAGTACTTTTTCCCATAAGGGCATTTATATATCCATGCAGCATTTTTTTCTTTCTAGTCCCTAAATAAAGCCATTGCTTCTTGTGTCTGTGGCAATAGACTAGTGAAAAATATTTGTTTTAGCTAAGCAGTCTGTAGGGATTCTACAGGAATGATTCAACAGTAGCCAGAAAGCAATTAAGCTTCTTCAGAGGCATGAAAATTAAGTGTAATCATACCTTGATTTAGTTCGTGGAATTTTAACCAGGGACTCCACACAAATCCCAGAGGTACCTCACTGCTTTAATTGTTTAATTATTATTTGTGATATGAAACAGATGCTTTTCTTGGTGACCTCATTTACCTGAATATCACTTTGAAACATATGCTAAATGACCACCTTGCAGTTAGGTCAGGCGATTAAGAAGACAGCCAGATGGGTGTTTAATATAAGTGAATACTGTTAGGAGATTTTTTTTTTTTTTTTTTCTAAAGTATGTTTAGTAACACTTATAGTTTTTGCATATTATGCTGTTTCAAAGTCCAACGAGTATCCTGTTGGTGTTGATGGATTTTCAGTGCACCAGGAGAGGGTTAATAATAGTTTACCTGTAATATGTCCTGTCTGATATGAATGTTTTTTCTCTTTTTCCATTTTGACTTTTGAAATGGTGGTGGAAAAGAACAGCTCTAAGGAAAATAAGTATATTGATACATTATTTTAGAAAGGTAATRAGGAAAGTTCATCCCCTTGAGCATGTGAGAGTAATAAATATTCTGGTTTTTCAACAGCAAATAAGCTTATTACTCACATGAACACTGTAGAGCTATAAGTCCTACAGATTGAAAAAAATCATTACTCAGASTGTATCATGAGGTTTGCCTCAAAATTAGGAAGTTAAAAAATTATTTTCAAATATTTGTCTAGGGGTTTTTGTTTTTATTTGGTATGTTTGGTTTTTTTTTAATGGAGGCATTAATTTCGTATGGCTTTCAATCTGGAATTAATTCTTAAATAGTCCCATATAGATTCAAGTTTTCAGCACTGTCTTCATTACTTAGTTTACGCTTTCTTAACCTGTGGACTTGTTGCTTTTGTATTTCTTTCAATGTTGCTCATGGTTACTCAAGACTCAAAAGGGCTGTTTAAGTTGCCTGACACATTCCTTTGTTCAGGCAGATTTTGTGAACTTTCTATCCATATCTGGCATTTCCAAACGTGCAGCTGAGAAATTAACAGCAATTCCAGACAACCTGCAACTTCTCTGGAAGTGACAAATATGAACATGATTGATGTGATTGCCAATTATACAAGTAACACACAATTGCTCTGTACATTTGCAGTGTGATCAGCATTTCCTGAACAAAGCACTAGAGCTGTCATTCTCGAATAGGWTCTATAGGCATATGTGTCCAAATGAATCAGAATTCACAGAACATGTACTCCATTACACCCATGCACCTTTGTCTGCTGAGGTTTCCAAAACAGTTACATTTTAGMACTCTTGTGCCTTTACTGTGAAAACCATGGGGGAATAGAAAARTAAAAGAAACATTGAATTTAATGCGGTAATGAATTTTTCTCTTTTTAATAAAAAGCAGATAAATGAAGTAATTATGCTCTCTTTTTTTGAAACTGATTCCCTACTCTTTCTGATCTACCAATAATACAGTTTTGTCTTAATATGTAAGTAGAAGCCTGAACTTGTGAAGCAGAAATTGTCACGTTGTTAATCAAAGCTGTGGTTTAATATGATTTAGGTCAAGGAAATAAACCTTCTCTGTGCAGCTTGATTGCTGGTACTGACATCACCACTTTTATTACTTTCACTGCTTTGGAAACCAATTGACATTCAGTTCAGAAATAACTCTGTTTGCTCAGCCAAACTGACTTCAATGCTCTCTGTGTGAGCTGACAGCTGGCTTGCAACAGATGATGATGAGTAATCAGCTGATCATGTCTGAAAACAGAACCATGCACCTGGAACCATCTTAAATTTGCATTTCCATTGCATTTGGAATAGTTATGGAGGCCTCAAGAATTGATATAATATCATCAAATCTCTGTTCAGTATTAGTTTTTGCAAAATTGGTTTCTTCCAGCTGAATTTGTGTAGCTGAGTTCACCTGTGCATATACATGAAGCTCTTTTCTAGTTCTGTAAATTAAGCATTCACCCCATCTTTGACATCCACAGAATTTTTTCCCAGAAAACATTTCCTCAGACTGAAGTGAAATTAAGATAGTTAAAAGATTAAAATCATCAGAGATTAATGTCTCTACATTCAAATAAAAAAGCCTCCTGTAGGCTTCGGCCACCAACCCAATCTTTTGCTTTCAGGAYTTTTTAATCATTTTTCACCACATCCTCCATAACTATAAAACTTGGTGATATTGGTATAAATCTTTACACCTTAGCCACCGAAATGCTCACATTGAAAACCTTTTTGTAAGAGTTGCACACATAAAATGGAGAAATTATTGGCTGATTTTGCTTGTTGACATACCAAATGACAAATGGAATAACAAGCTTTTCATTCTGTGAGATTGTTGTTCAGTGTTCGTGGTCATATTGCTGCAGCTTATGTCTAGTCACAGGTTCAGAAAAAGTAGCAGCTGAAGATCAGGATACATGTCCCACAATGTGATACAACAAGAAAGATCTTTGGATATGTCTGAAGTTAGGAAGGCAGAAGTCTACAGAGAAGTTAACTATCTGATCTTCAGTTRTCCAAGGACATAATGACTGAGGGAATGGTTAACTGATATAATTGATACTATGTAATTCAGAGGGTTTAAACACAGGCTATTATAGTATATGATCCCAGGGTCCTATGCATAATCTCCCTTTGTAAATAAGCAGTAGGTCTGTGTCTTCTGAAAGTGAAGGAGCCTTGCTAGAAATTCTAACTGGAGGTTACACCACAGGTAGACTTTGTAACTGATTTTTATCAGAAAGTAAAAAGCTTTGTGGAAAGGATTTCTCTGACAGGACACACGGCTTCTAGTGAAGGAATTAATTATTTCTATTTGAAATTTTCAGATAAGATCTGAAATCAGGGTGTTTTAAAGGACTTGGGAAAACAAACAAACAAACAAAGAAACAAACAAACCCAGTCTTTTATAACATCTGTATTTGATTCTCAGTTGTTCCTGCTGGTTCTCATTGGTGTTATACTTCATTTAGAGTAGTGAGGTTTTGTGGCATGATGACTTTGTCAATATAGAAAAGTACCTGATTAAAGAATAAACATCCAGGCTCTTTACAGTGGTACTGAGTGACAGTACAAAAGACAATAATTACGAACTGAAAAAAAAGAAGTTCCTTTAAACATGAGAAAATTATTTTGTAGAGTGATCAAACAGGTTATTTAGCGTGACTGTGAAGTTTCCATCCTTGGAAACGTTCAACTGGACCCCGTCCTGAGCTGGATTAGACAGTCTTCAGAAGTTCCTGCCAACTTTATCACTGACTGTTTGGCTATTATGGAAGGACYTCTGCTTTGGAGGAAGTTGTAGTTTTCCTGGGAAGCAAGTGGGTCTGCTCATGAAGACAAGCTTGTAAGGGATTGTAGGATGTCAAGAGAAGAAGACATGAGACAGACAAAGGTCAGCATGTCACAGAGGACATGTGAAAGAGGAGAAGGGAGCGAGTGGCCAGTAGCCAGGTCTCAAGGACTAGGAAAAGGAAACTCCCTGGAATTCAAATACTGGTACTCTGGGCTTGGTTTGGTTGTTATAAATAAACCTACACATTTCATTTTAATGAAATCGTCACAGAGATTATTTTTTTATAGTTGTTCACTTTCAAATTTATATAATCATATATTTAAATTCTAGCTGCTTGTGCAACAGCTACATTATGTAGTCTAATCAACTCTTCAGACATTCATATCATCATCCATACATCACAAATACAAAACTGCTTGCTTTCTGTTCATGACCATCTTTATTATTGCTGCTTTATCCATTATCATTGCATGTCATGTACAGAAGCTTTCTCAAAAAAATCCCATCAGATTTTTGAATTTCGAATTTGTCTTTTCTCATTTTCAGTCACTTTGAAAAACCAGGATGTGTTTTGCATGCAAACAAAGCAGCTGGAAAATGTCTCAATCAACCTCTATAATCAAGGGTGTGTGTTTTGCTTGTTCAGTGCAATGGCCTCACAGTGATGGCAGATAATATTCACTGCTCATTTTTTTTAGCGTATTCCTGTTTTCGTCTTTGTTTTGAGTAGATTAAAATTTAGCCTGTCAGCAGCATACACTGCAGTATTTGGAAGAATATCAACTGTTTTGTAGTGACAGTGGAGAAGMTTTGCTCTCCCTCAAATTTATCTCAATGCTTTTTTAGTGAGCGAATCCCAACTGTGTGAAAACTTCCTTTTTCTACTTAGTGGAGAGTAGATTGCATTTAAGAGCAGAACAAAGAGCGGAAATACTGTGTGCTGTCACAATCTCTAGAATATAGGTAATCACTGTAATCTGGCAAACCAGAAAAAAAAAAAAGTCATCTTTTCCAAAGATATATTCAGGCAAGAATGTAAATTAGAGCTGATGACAAATCTCAGAAATAGGAATACTGTAAGAAATGAGCATTATGTCCGTGCTGTGGGCAGTACCAGAGAGTGTTCAGCATTGGAGCTGCACAAGGTAGGTTCTATGACATCTCTTTTCTAGAACAAACACACTTTACCTGTGTTTGTTACTGCTTAGTGAATAAGAATAGCACAAGATTGCAGAACTAAAAATGCATACACATGGAAGAAAAAAGGTGAAAATAGCTAAAAGCAATTAGCAACTGCCTTTGTTTGATAYGGGCATGGTAAGCCTTCAGCAGCAGCTCAGAATGGGGCAGAATATTACATATATTAGTCTGAAAACCAATTGCCTCTCATTCTGCTGTCTCAGAGAACCACAGATGTTTCTCCTCGATTTTATGCAGATACTGGGGCAATAGTATTGCCATAAAAAAATTTGCAGTGGATGGCTCTGTACTTTCCAAAAATCATGGAATTCAAATCACAGTCTTTTGAAGAAGAGTTAGTGTCATAAGATCATTTTGTCTAGCCTCTTTAGTCAGCCCCTTCTTTTTCTCTCTTAAGAGTTACAAAGAAAGTGGGTGTAAGGTGCAAAGAAGATGAAAGAAGTGAAGAAAAGAGGTGCCCTTGGAGAAAAGTCACTAATCTCAGCAGGAAGATGGGGTGGGACTGAATCAAGAGCACAGAGATCCTTTTCAGAGGAAGAGGACCACACTTGAGCTTTTCCTGGGTTAAAAAAAAAAAAAAGAAAAAAAAAGAAATAAGAAAAATATGAGGAGAAACTTTAACTGTCTTAGGTGTGTTAGCCACTAAAGGAGAACAGAAAAGAGAAAGACAAGGATGTCAAGCATCTGGGGCTGTCAAGAAACTAAGGATAACAAGTTGTAAGTTGACAGAGGGGCTCACCTTACCTAGGGCGGCCACCTTCAGCGTCTACCTAGTATGAATCTACTTTTCCCYCCAATAATGGCTCTCTTGCCTGTTCCTGTCAGAACTGTGAGTTCAACTTTGAAACGTGGCTACTCTTTGTCTGTTTTTCTTCCAAATGCATGTCTGCAACTCTCTTTCACCTTTAAAATTATCAGTCGTGATCCTGCTTCTTGTTTTCTCCAGCACTAAGTATCTTTCTTTACACCTTTACAATTGCTGAAATATTATATAGGAAATCATAACTTTAATCCGTGCCTAGATATGCTACTTTGAAGTGTATTGTTCAAGACTTAATTTCTTTTATCTGAGAACATGCATGTGGATCCATTAAATTTGAATATGTACAGGAAAACAATTTTATGGATTATAATTTCTATTGCTGTAAATTCTTTTTATAAAATTCTTTGTAGTATTTTTTAATTTTTAACTTTTATATAGGACTTAGAAGTTAGCAAGCATTGTACCCTCTCAGTGCCTGTAAAGTTTAACTGCTTATTGTAATTACAGTACTGCCGTAATCTAAATACTTAGAGAAATACATTTTTGATTGTAGAACACTGGTTAGCACGTCAACATGCAATCCAAATTCAGGTTTTTAATGAAACTTAAGCAAACTTTTTTCTGTTTGGCACATTATGTCAGATGATATGCGTTTTTTATGCAAGATCCATGAGGAGAGCACAACTATTTACAGTATGCAAATGGTATGTAAATATGCCCTTGTTTTCTGACAGAATCATTGATGCTCAAGGATATCCTGCCTTCCCCAAATGAGATGCAAAGAATGAAAAATTCTCTCAAGTTCAGCAACAGCCAAACTCCACGTCTAGTACAGCGGTGTCTAGCTTCCCTGGCCTTGCAAGCTGCATACCAAAACCCCTGCATGTCTGAAAAGCACAAGACATTTATTCTGTAACTAAGAAGGGCGGATAGGTCTCTGTGAATGGTTCAAAGGTAGAAGAGAACAAAAGATAGAAGAGACCTCCCTAGGAGATCTCACTGTTCTATTACTGGAGGGAGGATGGACGCACACCTTGATCATTGAATGACCTTTTGATTTCAGCTTCAAAAGAGCTTCATCTCCGCATAGTCAGGGATTTCAATCAGGCAGAAGCCCAGGTGCTGCATGCTATACACTGCTGCCATGGAAGCCTCACTTGAACTTACATACTGCTCTTGATCCTTCTCCAGAGGTAAGACTTAAATGAAAGAGGTAATTACAAGGCCAGCCAGTCAGCAGGTGTCAGATATTTTTAAAATAAAATTTAAAARGAAAGGATACCATAAWTTTCACAGTTARGTTTACTTATCTGAGGTTTTGTCTTTCAAACCACAATTATACAGGCAAAAGGTAAATAGCCAATAGCACTATAAGCAAAAAAGTATGATTTTGAACAAACAATAGAGACATCAAATTTYCAATGTCAGTAAGGAAGTCTAGAAGAAAGGTGGATGGGAATAGTCGTGACTCTTCCATGTTTAGAAAAGCAGTAATGTACAGAGTATGCGAAGTGTCCATGACATATTGTTTTTCTTTCTGACTTATAATTAAGAAAGCAAGAAATATGAGTTTATAGGTTAGGGAGCAGATCCTGTGCTTGTATAGCATTGCTAAAGTTAATAGAAGTCAGCTCATTAACCTYCCCAGGGGTTCTTGTGCTAAATTAGGGGTTCTTGTGCTAAATATTATATGACCTGCTTTGTGTGTTCATCTTCTATGTCTCACATACTTCATACAAAGGAAATGTAAGCAGTTTCTTTCTCAGATGGTATTCAATATTTTATGTGCTGAACAGAGACACTGTTTCTTCACTTTTCCTCAATCTTTTCTGGTTTAATATAGCACCATTTGAAATAACAGGTAATATGGAGAGTGGCTATATCTTTAAAAGGTGCTTCTTTTTCCAGCAGCCAGGTATTACTTTAGATTGTATAGGCAATATTTTCTACATAATTTTCAAAACTGTTTCAACTGGAAGACAAAATGCAATTATTTTTTGTGCATAAATGAAGGTACAGTAATTATTAGCTACTTATTTTCACAATGAATTGTACATAAAGATATTTACTCATTTATCTTAGTCAGTTATTAGTCTGTATTCTATTCAATTTCCACCTAGAAACTACATGGAAGTTGTATCTCAAATGTGAATGTGATTTGACTGTGGTGTTCCGAAAAATGCTGCACACTGAGCAACGCCCTGATTACTGCAGCCACATACTATGCTAAATGCACACTCATCTTGGGTCAACTGTGCACTAGAACTGCCTGCAGCTTGCAAAACGTTGCATATCCACAACGCATTTCTGTATAACACACTCAGCTGAACCAGGTACACACCCAAGTTCAGTGGCTATTCATCTCAGTTGCACACCAGATTTTGGGAAAAAGAGATGGATACAAACAACCCACCCAACTACTACCACCCTCCTAGTTGAAGAAACACTGGAGACATATTCTCTAAGTTGTTCCATCTAATTCTTTCTCCCTCATATTCCTGCCCCAATATACTTGATCAAGAAAGAAGATTCAATTCAGTTTAATTTCCACTTACTCACATTTTCTTACCCTCTTCATATATTTTCTTTTCCTGCAAACTTAAAATACTAGTGCTTTGCTATCCACAATACTGGCTTTGCTCCTCAGTGGAATTCACAGAATCACAGAATGGGTAAGATTTGAAGGAATGATAGTGGGTAATTCCATCCCCTGTGCTCAAGCAGGGTCATCCTAGAGAACATCACACAGGATTGCATTGAGATGGCTCTTGAATATCTCCAGTGAGGGAGACTCCACAGGCAATCCCTGGGCAATCTGTTCAGTGCTTGGTCACCCACACAGTAAAGAAGCTTCTCCTCCTATTCAGGTGGAATTTCCTGTGCATCAGTTTCTGCCCATTCCATCTTGTTCTATTGCTTGGCACCACTGAGCAGAGACTGGATCCATGCTCTTGACACCCTCCCTTCAGATCCTGATAGATATTGATGATGTTCCTTCTCAGTCATTCCTTCTTGAGACTGAACAGGCCCCTCTCTCTCAGCCTTTCCTCGTAAGACAGATGCCCTACACCCCTAATCATCTTTGTCACCCTCCTCTGGACCTGCTCCAGGAGCTCCATGTCTCTCTCGTACTGTGGAGCCCAGAACTGGACACACCAGGGCTGAGCAGAGGAGGAGGATCACCTCCCTTGACCTGCTGGCAATGCGCTTCCCAATGCCCCCCAGGATACCATTGACCTTCTCGGCTACAAGGGCACTGCTGGCTCATGGACAGTTTGTTGTCCACCAGGGCTCCCAGGTCCTTCTCTGCAGAGCTGCTTTCCAGCAGGTCAGCCCCCAGCCTGTCCTGGTGCTTGGGGTTATTCTTTCCCAGGTGTAGGACCCTGCATTTGCCTTTGTTGAATTTCAGAAGGTTCCACTCTGCCCATCTCCGTCTCTCCAAACTGTTGAGGTCCTTCTGAAGGGCTGCACAGCCCTCTGGGGTATCGGCCACTCCTCTCAGCTTTGTGGCACCAGTGAACTTGCTGAGGAGGCATCTGCTCCTTCATCCAAGTCATTGATGAACAAGTTAAACAATACCGGGCCTAGTATTGAACCTCGGGGGACACCACCAGTGACACGGCTCCAACTAAATCCTATACCGTTGATCACAACCCTCTGGGATTTGCTGTTCAGACAGTTCTCAATCCACCTCCTGTCCACTCATCCTGTCCACACACTTCTCGAATTTGCCAGTGAGAATGTTGTGAGAGTGTCAAAAGCCTTGCTGAAGCTGAGGTAGAAAATATCCACTGCTCTCCCCTCATCCATCCAGGTAGTCATTTAATTGTATAAGGCAACCAGGTTGGTCAGACATGATTTACCTTTAGTGAATCCATTCTGACTGCTTCTGATCACCTTCTTGTCACCCATGTGGATAGAGATGGCCAGAATGAGGTGCTTGATAACCTTTTCGGGGATTGAGGTAAAGCTGACTGGCTGGTAGTTCCCTCCCTGTCTTTTTCTGAAGACAGGGGATGACATTTGCTTTCCTCTAGTCCTCAGGCAACTCTTCTGATAATCACAGCCTCTCAAAGCTCATCTGTAACAAAATCATCTCCATATTATTAACCCTGTGTGCAGCAAAATCCAAAACACAGCCCCATACTAGTCACTGTGATGGAAATTAACTCTGCCCCAGCCAGTACCAGCACAGAGCTTTAAGAGCCCTTTTGGGACAAGGCACTGTAATTTGCCCCTTCTGCAAGGTGAAATCCCCATGCAACCTGCTGGCTTTTGTGCAACTTTCAAAGAGACAATTAAGTACTACCCTGTCTCTGGAGTGTTGTAATCGTCCATTATGTTGTAGATGAGTTTACAGCCAGGATTAATTTACTTTCCATTTAATCTGCTTCTATAACCTCTTTAAAAGAAATGAACAAAAAAGATCTCAGTGCTTAATGGAAAAAATGAAGTATGAGCTTTGTCAGAGAACTATAAGCCTTTCAAATTTTATATTTCATGTCTAGGAAGAAAAAGTATTTTTCCTTTTTATACCGCATGCCCATTTCCATATAAAATTTACACAGCATGCAGTAAATCAGCTTAAAGATAAACTGTTAATATACTTTGCTTGCAAAGGGCAGACAATTAACAGAAAGTTTACTTTAGGCCTTTAAAATTCTTCTCCTATCTTCTGCTCTCTCTGGCTCTGTGACCTCAGGGGATGTAATCCCTTAAAATGCAGCTCATCTTCAATTAGCAGAGAGAACATATGTACGTTCTTCACTGAAATCCCCAGGTATCATGCAATGCAGCTCACTTCAGATTTTACAGTTAATTAAAGCCTCATACACATTTTCTGATTCTCCAGCTGGCACTGGAGAGTTTTAAAGCTTAGACCATTTTAGCTACTACTCTGCTGGAAAGTTTACTAATAAACATAAATGTCCATGTGCCTTTCTTGCTGACCAACACACTGTAATGAGAAGTTTATACACACTGATCTCCTCCTACAAAGAGAATGAGTAGAAACCGAGGTTGCTGGAGGGACCAGAGTTTGAACTGCCTGCGTAAAAATAATCCCTCATAAAGATCAGAATTCTCTGAGAAAACATACATTGAAAATTAGCAAATGAACATTGAGAAGAGGTTAGAAAACATTTCCAGGTTATAACCTTGAAAACTAGTAAGGGAAAAGTCACCTATTCTGAATAATATGCTCAGATCTTGCAGTAGGCAGATGTAACTTGCTGATATGAGAATAAATAGCACGCTTTTTGAAGGAAATAAAGCACATTGTTTTCTTTCCGACCCCTTTCAACAGTCATTAAATTTACAGTATGTTTTCAAATCCTTCCTTTTTATTTAGTGTCCTATGTAAGGAATATGTATATAATAGTTGCCTGACAGAGGGTTTGTTCTCATAGGATGAAGATTTAGTACTATTTTTTTTTTGTTTTAGTAAACAATTTCCTAATCCTATTTCTCTTCAGAGTAGTAATTCTTACAAGCCCAGTGCTTTTTCCTCCCTTCTTTTTTCTTCCTCAGCTAATATTGATCTTTCTTTTACCAGGTTGTTCCAATCACCTTTTTTAATCTGTCATCCTCTTTCCCTCTTCTGATTACTGCTTCTCTTTGCTCCACTTTTCTTCCACCTCCCTTCAATCTCCTACTTTTATCTTCTTAGCATTCATGCACTCCTCCTGAACTTTCACTGGACTGAAGGCCCTTGATCATGGCATAATCTCATGCTTCATGAAGTTATTATCTGAATACTGACTATAAAAATGTCACTGCACTCTTATTCTCCCATGCATCTCAATAAGAGGTTGAACTTATCAGATCAACAGGGCTTTACAAACGAAAACATTTTTATTCCTTATGTTTAAAAATATCACAATAGGCCAGGGGATTGCAGACACCAGTGCTTCTGAAATGAATTTTTTTTTATTTTATCTTTTTTTGATTGAAGCTCTTAACACATAAATTTTGCCAGGCACATTTAGTGACTGAAGAACATAATGAAGACTTAAACTTCATTCTGTTTCTGATATTATTCAATTGCACCCTTGATCCTTGTCTAAGAAACTGCTTTGAGGTCAAAGAACATACAAAAATATCATTAAAAGCAGAATTAGAGCCCATGTTTCTTCTCACCTGAGTGGCCCCTGGGCCCATGAGAGACTTTTTTGTTTGTTTTTTTTAATTAAAATGCAGTTGGGGAAACCATTAGAAAATTAGCCCAAACATACTGTGCTCATGGGTATTTTGCTCATATCTGTTGAGGTACCAACCTACAAGCAGCTTTCTGCAAAGACCATTGGGAGACAAGTCACCATCTGCCAGCGCTGGTTGCAAAACAAGGGTTCTGCAAGAGGAATGTACACTGCAAAATAAATTTGCATTCTTACATATCCCACAAGATCCAGGAGCATACAAAGCTAGACCCAGCTTAATGTGCAACCTCTCTTGAAGTTTTGAAAGCTTATGACAAAAGAATGAAGAGGATTTTTTCACGTTTGAAGTATTTCTATTTGTGAAAGTGTCAATAATAATGTATTCATAACTGTATTGATACAGGAGCAAGATGGTAATCTACATTACCCTTTCCCAAGGTTAACATTTTTCCTGTGGTAAAAGGCATATAAAAGGATGTGTGTTTCAGAAGGAATTCTTTTTTTGTCAACAGCATATACTTGACTACTTTGGGAACATTGTTCTTCATAATTTCTTCTCAGGCAAACCTGCTGTCTGAAAAATACCTTAGCTTCCTGGGCGTTCTTTCTTGACCGTTTTCTGGATATTCATTATTTTCACACTATTTCTGTGGTTCTAATTTTAAATAGTTTATGATGGTTATTTTCTTTAGTCCCTRTCTCTTATTCATTCTCTTTCAGAAGAGAACTGCATGTATTTCTTTGACATAGAAAGGGAATCTGCAAAAGCTAAGAAAGATTCATGGCTAGAAATGTTGGATGATATAAATCAGCATATACCTATTAATTTGACTAGGTCTGTGCACATTTAACTTGACCTGTTTCTACATTTGTAATAACATGATCTCATTTAATATTCTAGATAGTTTCTCATTACTTGTGGTGGATTTGCATTTCTGTGGGTCTGTTTACATTGTGGATGTATTTGGAGTTGAGAGAGAAAAATTACATTATTCTTTAAATTTGAAACTATCTAAATAAGAGCACTTCTTCCACAGAAAAAACGACAGTACTCTGTAATTTCTTCTTTTATGAAAGCTTATAGCTCTTGTATGTTTTCACATAAACAAAATTACTTGGCCCACTGCTGGTCACGGAAATCAAAGAAATAACTCTTTAATTTTATGATCACTTCCTGTCAGAATAGCAACCCACTGTAACTTGACAAAGTGAAGTAGAAATATAGGTGAACTGTAAATACTCAACCTTAACAAAATAACAAGCTTCTAACAGAGGTGTTTCCACAAGGTCAGGGGAAAAAAAATTAAAACCACAAAACCTTAGATTTCCTGATAATATTATACAGTAATATAATTTCTTACAACTCCTCTGCCACAGATTAAGAATGCTGAGCAGGTTTTTTTACAGATTTTTGGTTAACTGCCAATAGRGAAGGAAGACAATGAAAGGATATACTGTATTTTCCATGAAAAAAGGTGTATTTTTCTGCTCACTCACCTATAAAATTATTGTTGAGTAAAGAGAAACTGCAGAAAAAAAAATATTACTTCTTTATCAGTCCATGTCAATATTTCACCCATATAGAGATCTAGAGAACTTTCTATACAAGTTTTCCTATTTGTCATCTTTGATTTTTCCAGATTCTGAGGAAAATATAAGATTTTTCTTTAAGAACACATTCAGAATTTTATATTTTGGAATTTCTTTAATAGAATGTAAATTGATAAAAATCTGTTTAACTTGGTGATAATACCAGATAATGGGCTAGATTCTCAATGCTGCAAATAGTTTTGGAGTCTTGGTTTTTTGGTTTTTGTTTTTTTTTTTTTTGCATGACATACATAGAATTTTCCTTTCTCAACAGTTTTTAAAAATTAACATATTCATTTTAGCATTTTAATTTCTTTTTGTAATTGAGTGAGAAAACAGTAATTACATTAGTGGAATTAAGAAAAATTACATGGGTAAATACTAAATGATGAAGAAAAGCTTAATATCATTACAAAATTATAAGACCTGCAGTATCTCAGGGTTAACAGACAAACACATTCAGATCATTAAATTATGCTTTATTAGAGTAAAATAAAATCAGGAATTGCTGTACATAAACTAGGCATAATCTATAGAAACTTATTTGAAGGTATCTTTTAAAACCAGTGGTTTTGTCAAGAAAAACTTGCTCAAGTTTCTAAGATACACAGGGGAGTATTTATGATTTAAGCTTGGATTGATCTATGTCAAATACATTTGTGAATGATGACCTTAACAGCTCAGTATTTCTCTAAATGACTATGATACATTTAGTAATGTACCTGGACTACACGAGATATTTTGTTAAGGGGGAGTATGTGATTGCTAGCKTGAGCATCAGAGAAATGTTAAGACAAATTTGTGCTCTAAAAGAAACAGATATTTTCTATAGTTTGCAAAAGCATTTATACATTTTGGAAGGGGTGTGGTGGTGTTTGTTGTCGTCGTCATCATCATCATCCATTCCCCCCTGCAGTAAGCTCATACCAAAACAAAAACATACCTTGGATCTGGAAGGATCTTGGGTGCAAGAGAGGGAAAACGTGCTTGGAAAGCAGTAGCTGTGAATGTCAGCATTTGTCAGGGGCAGACAGCCATCTGATAAATCTTACTCTGTCCTTCTGACTTCTACTTTGGTTCTTAATTTGTGTCTGCTTGCCTCTTTTTTGTAGCTGTGTTTAAGAATAAAACAGCACTGTGACTTTAATAAATCTGTTGTTCTTTTGKTTTTGTTTTTTTTTTAGTCTAGGGTTACCTATAGACGTGTGCTATATATATTTTAAGATTATCTTTAGAATACAGCTCACAAAAGAGCAAGGCAAAGGCAAATCCCATTAGCGGTATATAATAGCCCATATACTGTACCATTTATAGCAAATCCCTAATAAACAATATGTTAGAATGTATGGCTCTTCATAAAAAGATTTTTTTTTTTTTTGCTGGTGATTTCTTTTTAATTTTTACTTTTAGGCCCTGCTTTAATCTTCCCTCCAGAGGCAGATTTTTGTATTTTTTAAAAAGGATTACAAATATTTTCATCTGCACCTGATTAAGCATTTTAAATCTGTTCATTTTGATTATACTATTTAACCATTTATCACAGCACTTTCAAGAAATCATAATCTATGCAGAATGAAGTTGAAGGTATTTTCAGATCATCTCCCATTATATTTTCTCTTAATCAGTTATTTAATGTAGAGAATAAGATTTTATTTCATAGGGAGACTGGTTTGACAGTATTAGGTCCTAAAACATACATAAATTTCAATATGGAATATGTCAATGAGAACTTGCATATCTGACAAAGACGTGAACAAGTTTCCTTTGCAGCGGTAATCCAAGCATGCTGTCATGCTCCCCTTGCAGTGCTATTCCTTGAAGGATGTAGGATAATAGCTGAACTTAAATATGTCAGTCTGTTTAGATCCTAAAGATTAGTTACAGTGACCAAACAGAGATTCTTATAAAAATKCTGATGTTTTCTTCATGTAAAYGTACCAGATGTTGAGTCAGCTAATGTAGGAGGTATATTTATTATTTATTTAGATCATTAGTCTCTCATTACATTCCCTTATGCCATGCAAGTTTGGAGGTAATAAAAAAAGAGTATTAGATGAACATAGTTTTCTTCTGAGAAAAGTAACTTCATACCATCTTTTTAAAAATCTTTTATGAAAACACAGTCAAATAAAGGGTAGGGCTTTCTTTTTCCTAAGATATACAAATGCTTGATAAATAATAAACGTATACATATTGTGCAATTGGATGAAGATATCTGCTTTTTTCTGAGATGTTTTTTGATGGCATTTCAGATTGATGGATTGATCAAGAGTTTCCATATCTCAGAGTAAAGATCACTGAAAAAGCCAAGAGAAACAAAGACCTGCCCATCACTGTGAAGGAAATCTCAGCCACACAGGGTGCTGGGAGACTGCAGGGGCAAGAACAAAGTGCTGTGTTTCTCTGATCGGTGTCAGAAGGTTTAGCAATTGTTTAAAGAAAATGGTCATAGACTAGACAACATTTGGAAAAGAATAAGACTATAGGGAAAACTACATGATGGGAAAAAGTGAGAGATRGTTGCTAAAAGAAATGACTTGTCATAGAACCAAGTTATTACCTAAAATATTATGAACTCAATAAGATTATAAACTGTTTATTAAATCAATTTTATGTGATAAACTATAAAAAACTGCTTTCTAGTCTTTTTTTCATAAACTACTTGCATAGGATTATGTCCCATAATGGGGGATGGGGAAGGAGAACACAAATAACCATTCCTTTTAGTTTGACCAGGCATCTTATTAAATGGAATATGTAGGATTGGTCTTTACTAATCCATCTATAATAATTACTCAACAGAAAATGATAACGGTGAGATTTCCAGCAAGGAAAAGAAAAAAGAAAGGTTTAAATGACAARGCATGTTTATAAGAAGATTGACCTAATATTCTAATAAGCACTACTGCCCAAAGATAAAGATGGAAAAAAGACACTTTAAAGATGAGCTCAGCCTTAGGGGGAAAAAAAAAATAGGAAAAAACATTCTGAAGTCTGCACTCAGTCTTTTGCAGTCTGTCTTCTAATTTATACAGTGTGAGCTAAAGTTACAAGTGTAAATAGGGCACAAAATATACCTTTTACAGAACATATCAGTGTTCTCAGGAAAGCAGATTTAAGGCTTATACAAAGACACACAGTAATCTATTTCTGAAATAGTACTCGGTTTCCTACTTATAGGCAAACAAGAAAAGCAAACAAATATCCTGAAAATGAAAAAGAAGGTGATCCATTTCCTGAGTAATAGTGTCAGCTGAATGCAAAACTTGCCATAGACAAGCCTGATATTCCACACATATTCCAGAAATACATTTCCTGAATGTGATGGCAATGATGACAAGAGTTTGTCCAGCTAAATATGATGGTACAGTAGGCGTACTGGAACAGCTAGGTGCTACAATGAAGTATAGAGAAGACTGCTATGAGAGGAAAGTGAGCGGAATCCTGAAATCCTGGAATAATAAAAAGTTGATTGCTACACTAAGTTTTACGTTGAACTCAGCAGTTCTTAAAATAAGGTTAGGGACAGTGAGGACCCACAGGAGCTGCTTGTTCTTCAATATTCCATAAAAATCTTCGTGGGTCACAAGCTACAATGTACTAATAAAGTCTTTTTGCCATTTCTCCCCAGTAGAAATTAACCATCTTATATAAACATCTAGTATTCCTATTGAATTTAATGAATTTCTTATTACATTATTGAATTATACCTGTAATTCTCTTCCCCATTATTTCAAGCACTACCTCAGAGATTATTGGGGTTGAAGGTTTGCTRGAAGTTATATTGGTGGTGTTTTCAATGAACGAGAATGAGTCTTAAATTTCCTTCTGCAAGCCCCAATAAGCTTCATATGAATATAATAAACATATATTTGTTGTATAAATTTTATAGTAGTAGCACTAATTTATTTTTCCTTAATGTTGGCAAGATCTTCCCAGAAATATTGTTTGTGTCTTATTTATTGGTGTCATTCATTGGAGTGAGACCCTGATGAACTGCAAGAGAAAAAAAAATCACATAAAAGGAAATGCAACTATTTGCATTTTTAAGAATCACTCTTTTACTAAGTAAGTATGTAATGGGAAACTTACAGGGTGAGGCCAAATATGTATGAAATGTGTTTCAGATAAATATGAAAAATAAAGAACTGAAAAAGTTCATTCATAGAAAATGCGAAGCTGTTAATTAGCCAGGGTGACTAAAGACTGCATAGAGCTCTAAATTTCTCACTGAAAAATCCTTGATTCTCAAAAAGAAAAAGAAAAAAAAAAAAAATTACCAAACTGTAGATTTGTCAATTCCTAAAACATTACCATTTTACAAAATAGATTCTGTTTCCTCTAATTAACACCATGTTCTGATGACAACACACCATGCTSTCCATAAGCTGTATTTTGACAATAAATGAGGCACTATCTCCTCCTGCTAGTAGTATTATGGCAGATGCTCCCTTCCTATGCCTTCTCGTGCTGTCTTCAGTTTTTGTTTTGTTGTGTTTTTATTTTCTTTCTTTGCCTTCAAGCAGKTTTTTTTTTTCTTTTTTTTCTAATCAGAACATTGTGATTTGAATGCATAAATAGAATAAGGAAGACATAAGAGAAAGGGATGGGGAAAAGGAGAAAAAAAATGGATGTGGAAAGTGGAAAGGGTAAGTGAATGTAGACAGGAAAGATGATGATGAGTCAAGGCAAGCAAAAATTAATTCCTTGTTCCTGCATTTTCTTCCTAGTGCCACTAGAAAACTTAATGATAATAAGAGTATTATAAGACGTGGCTCAGTTCAATTTAGAGGTTTTGGTGGCTTCCTTAAAATAGAGATTCCTTGGTTTTTGTTTGAGATGTGTCCTTTATAATAATGCATAACACTTATGCTTCTCGAGTGTGAAAGCCTCCTGAYTCAGAAGAAATGAGGAAGGCATGAACTTGGACAAACAAAAAAGATATATGAAAAGATGGCAATGAGGAATGGTAGGAAGATAATGACAGGTCAATATAAGGTGATTCAGATACTGGATCACTGACAAAACTCACTGACGGCAAGGATAATCTTTCCATTCATTTAAAGAAACTTTGGATGGCATCCAGAGAAAAAGAAAATTAAAATAAAATACAATGCCTGGAAAAAAGGAAAGTTATATTATTATACATTGACCGTAAAGTTAGAAAACATTTTATAACAACAGGAAAAAAAAATTGCAAACTATACATGCTCACTAACACTTATAAAATGTCATTCTAAAATCCTTACTGCTTATTCCATCCTTTCATCTGTACCAGCACCAGCAATAATGATTATAGTTTTAGTATTATAAACATGTCTTAGCAATGTGGTCACTTCTATAACCATATTAGCTAGAAAATTACTACTGATCTCATAGATAGACTGGAAATCTTTCCTTTTTTCCCTTTTAATTCATTAAGCATCAAAATCAAAGGAAATATCTCAACATCTAGAAAGAGAAATTATAAAGAAAAAGGCGGAATGAGAACAACATAAAATATAATGAAGAGGARATATTCCAAAAAACTTGTGTTCAAGCTAGGGYGTTTTCGACTCTACTGGTGGCTTGTACATTTGTTTCTAGAATCCTGAACAATAGCTCGTACTTTCAAAAGACAAAAGGGTGTGAGGGGGAAGCATTACAAATCTTTTTGTTGCAGTCTTATTTTTAAAATATTATTCACAGATTTTAGACTTTTTTTTATGACAAAGTCACATTTAGAATCAATTTGCCCATTTCGTTAAATGTAAATAGAGAGATAATGTAACTTTAAATCTATATATGAATAATTTCTACCTATTACCCTATAGTGATATTTTATGGAAGAATTAACATTGCAGGAGGTAATGGCAATATTTCTACTTCCAAACACTATCACGCAGCTCTATAGTCCACAGGGAACTTACAAAAAAAGGAGTGAAGGTCAATAATATCAAACTGTCCAAATAACGGCAGGTGTTCGGTCCCAAGGTGTGATTCCATATGGTACACATGCTTGCAAAGACAACACTTTTGTGTTTGGGGATTTTTTCCCTTCTGTGGGTGCTCCTGGCTGCAAGMTGTGGGCAGAAATGATCTGAAGGGCTGACTCCTGACCAGTCAGGTGAGGCAGGTTTTGAGGCCAGTCAGAGGGTTACAATATGCTTTGGGACAAACAGAAGGGATGGAGCTCCTTGGGGCAGGCAACCACCCCGCTGATGCTGCACAGAGGCTTCCTTGAATTTGGGCTAGCCAGCAAGACCAGGGCTGCCCACACTCCAGAGCCACTTCTACTGGCAGCCTGTTTCTGTCATGCATCTTAACCAACTCCAAAGGTACAGCAGGAGGAAAACAGAAGTAAATGTATAACACTATAAAAGTAGGTAAACTTCAGTTGGTGTCTGTGTAGATGAAATTATCAAAGAAGCAGAAATATACAGGGAAAAATATCTTATCCTGAACCAATTGGTACTGTTCTGGGGGAAGACATCATCAGAGACACTCATGCCCTTTGGAAACTGAGACAGTGTCTAGACTCCAGCACAGGAACAAGACAGTAATTCAAATGGCCAAATGCAGAATGCTTCTCCTGTAATGCTGTTCAAATCAATTAAAAAATGGAGATCAATAACACCAAATTGAATTGCTTTGGGATTATTTAGAGGTTCCTATTTTCCCAGCAGTCACATGTTTAAGGACTGTTACAAATTGTTCCAAGTATTAGGGGTATCAGCTAGACCAAACAGGTTTATTATTTGCAAAAAAAAAAAAAAAAAGTGCTAAAGTAACAGCTAAATGTAAGCAATATTAATTCATCCTCTGACAACTGCATAGCTCAAAAATGAATAGAGCTTGTTCTCTTTTTCCCTCTGTTCCCAACCTGCCCTCAATGTAGATTATTCCGGAAAACTTGACTCTGCATGGGGCACTTGGACAGTCTGATTTTCTCAAGGACTTTAGTGAAACCAAGTTTTTTAAGCTGCCAGAAGTATTGGAAAGGGTTTCTGTAGCCTAACATCTGACCTTTCTTCTGACCTCTGGCTTCTTGGTTTTGGTTTYGGGGYTTTTTTTATATTTTATGTTAGTCTTTCGAACTGTTGTAGTCAAAATACTTGTATTCCTTCCAAGTACAAAATACAGTTCCTTCCTTTTCCTTCTTCTTGTCAGAGTGCTTTCCATATTTATCTGAGTTTATATTTCTGCAGTGCTGCCAATTATTATTCTTATTATCATAAATGTAGGCATTATGGAGTACTTTTTGGAGTTTTATGAAAGGCTGATACAAGCTGTTAAATTTTCTTCACCATGGATGCCATCTCACTTTAATTAATAAAAATGCTACTACCTGCTTTTATTTTCAATTGTGCTGACATAATTCATGACCATATGCAAAATGACTCTTCCTCTTTGCAGGGCAGGAGGGGGAGGAGAATACAGACTAGAACACTTGTTCTCTAAGAGTTAGGGAGAAGCACTGCTGATGCTGCAGGTGAGTGTGTAAGAGGAGGACCAGAGATGATGTCCAAAACGTGAAGGATAGTAAGTATTGCCAACTGAATGCCTAAAGTAAGAAATGTCGGGATATTTTTGCATCCATGTTTAAGATGGCACTTGTCCTTTAAGAAATTTCATAAGGCTTTAGACTCAGAAGGTTTCCTTAAAAGAAAAAGACAGAACAAACCAAAACAAAAACCTGCAGAAAATAAAAGGTCTGAAAGGAATTATGATAGAAAATTTCATGATTTTTGATTCATTTCAAGTCTCACAATACAACTTTAAGTTTCCATTTTGGATAACCTGTGATCGATGTTCATGGCACTATTTCTGTTCTCTTAAGTTAAACAGCATTTGTAGGAGACAGAGATAAATGAATCAAATAATTTTGAATCAGAAGCACTGCAAGAGGAGCAAATAGCTTTCAACAAAAGATAACTCCTGCAGTTACTATTTATGAGTCAAGATTAGATATCATTCAATCTTGTGCCAGTGTCTTGGAAATTCTGTTGGCAGGTCTCTCGCTCTGGTTCAGACTGCCAAGGGATCACAAATACATTAAATAGAAGGTTATTCTTCTAACCTGAACCTCCGCGCACAATTACCACAGAGGCATGACTCTATTAATGTAATTACACTTCTACCACTCTAAAATCTCCATTGTACCATATGTTCTGGTGCAGAAAACATTTATGTAAAACACTATCCCTTGGTAATCAGCCTTCCTGCTTCCTTCTAAACAGCCTTGTAGCAYTCACTCAGTATTTTTAAAAGATTTGCTTCAAAGGATGCCCTCTGAAGCTGCATGCAATTTTGCATCTACATCTCCTGTTTTATGTAGAAACTTTCATGTTAATCTAACTACTTTTCAATAAAGCTTTCCAAACTAATAAAGTACAGTGCACAGCACTTAGATTTTCAGGGGGATTTTAAGACACCTGTTTGGTTTTCATTCCTTTTTTTTTTTTCTTTTTTTCTGCAGAGAGCCTCTGCTTCAGATAGGGATACAGGCCAGCTAAACACTTTACATAGGTATATGCAAATGTTCCTTGTCAAGAATCAGGCAAGATATTCTAAGATCAGGAAACAATCCAAATCACAGAAATTCAGATAATGACATTAGATATTAATAATTATATTTATCATGAAAAAATACTAATACACTTCTAAATTTAGAGACTAACCCAGGTACACTGAAAAGCTAACTGTCCTTTTTTCATTTTCTCAAATGTAATATCCAGACTGTGGAACCTGATACAGTGAACTCCAATCTGACAGAGCTTTTTACAAGAGTTTTGGTTATATACAAAAGTCAAATTACTTGGGAAAGCCATTCTTCCACTGCTTTTTTCTTTCCATTTGCTATACCCTTTTCCTTTTTTCAGTTCTTTGCTTAATCTTTGTAAATGGTATTTGTCAATGTACTGACCAGACTTGGAATAAATTGGATGTTACTAAGCAGCATCACCTTGTCAAAGCTGAAAATGCTCCCAAGCCATAACATGTTGGATGGTTGGTAAACATGGAACACCAACTTCACTCCACTCTGTGGGCTGTTTCTCACACTACTGCTGTTCACTCAGTCAACTTGCAGGGAGTAATTAAGGGTGAATACAACTGACAAAGGCTTGGAAAGCAGGCAGAAACCCTTTTGCCAAGCAGGTTTTTTCATTGTTATTACTATATTTATTATTTCTTCTCTCTGTGCTTTAACAAAATAAGTTGCTTTACTTCCCCTCCAGCGCTGTTAGTCAAAAACAGTGAGGTGAAGGCAAATCAAGTAAAGGTCAGTCCTGTTAACCAGAGAAAAGCCTCAGGTCACTCACTACTGTGATCATAATTAAGCAGTGTATCTTTGTGCTCGTTAAAGGTTAAATGAGTGGAAAGAAGGGGGATAAGTGTGATGAAAACAAGGAAACAGAAAGCAATGTAATCTTTTCAGCAGGTTAAGGTGAGACATGGCATGGTTTATTGTATGAGTGCATAGTCACAGGGTTAGGGAGCCCTGGAATACAGTGCAGAAGTTGTCCTAACACTTCTGAACTAGATACAGAAAAGAAACTAATTCTACAAAAAAGCAAATTAATGTGCATTATTACATTAGCACACCAGTCAACTTGCTAAACATTATTAGCCAGTGAAAGGACATCTCCTTTTATGTGCCTAGTGGACAGATACTTCCTGGAGCTTTAACTAACAGAAGAAGGCTACACTGAGTTAAAAATATATAGATTTGCTAAAGCAACAGCTAAGGAGACTGTGGATTGTCCCCCTATACAAACAAATAGAAACATCCTGTTTTGTATTAATGCAATCTGGTATGTAYATGACCTCCTAAACCTGTGAGATTTTAGCAGGACTGGATTCCCAAACACAATGCAACCCTCACAGAATAGCTGTGTTGTTTACTAAAAATACTGGGAGGGAAAAAGCTACTGCTTGGTTTTGAGGTTGGGGGTCTTTTAGTTTGGGCAGGATTGGTTTTTGTTTGATTTTGTTTCTGCTTCAGTGGAAMTAGAAAAACCCTAACCAATGGCTTCTTTGAGCACAACATGCCAATCATGTCTTCTTTTAACTAGTCACCTGCTGCATGCTAACTCTTTATTGTGCCTTTGCCACAAAACAGGCCTCTGTTCTAAAGGATAATCCTAGTGGACCAAGGAACATCTCTGCACATTTATTTAGTCATCCAGACGTATATGTGTGCTAAGAAACCCACCTGAGTGATATGCTCAAATTCCCATGTTATGACAAACAGACAAAAAAAAAAAAGCCTCAATAAAGCTAAACCTACCTAAGGTACATCAATGCAAATAATCAGAGCCATCACTTGCAAACTAAATACTTTCATGACTTTCTCCCCATGCTAGCAGTATTAAGTATACCTGAGATGAGTTGGAGCACAAGATTTGCAGATGAAAAAGTGAAAGATATGGTTGACATAAAATTTTCTCTGCTGTAGCTGAAGTGACAGTGAAAAAGATTTTGTCCATGGAGGGAAAGGAGGGGAGCTATAGAGCTGCTGAAAGCAGCTGAAAGAATCCGACCACAGTCAGTGTCTTTGGGGGAACCTCGTCCTACTGGAGCTGAACAAACAAAGTCTGGGATGTTGCAGAGAAGAGTTCAAGTTCACTCTTCTGCTTCTGTTCAACCTTTTGCCATTCCCCATTTCATCTCAACTACTTCCTGCACACCCATATGCTGACCAAGCCATCATTTCCCAAGCATATTCTATGTTTGACTTCCAAAAGTTCTTTCTACCAGTGCTATGGTTATGTATCCTTCTCCTTCATGTCTTCCTGATCTTTTAATAAAAGTTAATTATGACTAAATTCAAGGAAAATCTGTATCTTTAGGTCTATACACAAGCAGTTTAGAGCCACATACTTTTAAAGCRGAGAATTTGCATAGGCAAATTGCACCTACAAAAGTACCTTTAGGATGAGGATCAATTTTTTCTTCTTTCCTTGCAATTTAGAAATTTTGTAGTACAATTACAGGGATACCTTGTTAAATAGAATGTTGTTCCTCAGAAGTGGATGAGAAAATTCTTTCCTTGTCCTTTTTTTCCAGGTGATTCAGTTTTACCCTGAAGTTGTCACATCTACCTATRTCTTTAAGTGTAGTGTAGACTCGGCACCTGTTAAACTCTGGCGTGCTTACCCAGTGAATGGCTACCACTGGAAAAGAATGATTATTTGATTAAATTCATGGTGTGGACATGAGTTCAGTGTTAACAGGGTGGACATAAAACATTCTACCAAGGTCACTAAAGAGCCAACTGGAGAGATTAAGCCTTTTGATTACTATCAGCTGTATCACTGCAGAATACAGTTAAATTGTTTTTCTGACATGAATGGAAAACTTTTTTTTTTCTTTTTTTACAGAAAAGCTTTTAAAGACTGCAATGCATAAATTATCAGAGCTACTTTCAGCACATTTTAATTTACTCCTAATTTAAATGTAACAATTAAAAAAATTAAGCCTCTAACTGGTGCTCTTGAGATTTGCATAAACCTGTTAAATACACAAACTGTCTCTCAGCTGAACTCCTGACTTTTAAGCTTCTCTTATCCTTCCCTTTTTTAATGATAGCTCTATTCTGCAGGGAAAAAGAAGTTTCCAAAATTCTTGTATTGCTTTTGAAGATCATTTTAAAAGGGGCTATATGTTATTCATCTCCACTAATAAAAATCCAGAGACACTGACTAAAATGAACTTCAAAATTTTTCTAAAGAAATTTCAGAGCCCATGTCTTGGTTTAAGACAAGTTAAGGGGTATGGACACTCCAACATGCACCATCTCCCCTTTAAGTTTTAACAACTCCCTTTTTCACTAATAAGGAGAGATGAAGGAGAGTAGATRTAAGTGAAAAAATAACAGTTTACTAAAAAAATGAAACAGCAACATATTTCAGGCAGAAAATATCAGTAAATAATCAGCAGGTACAAAGTCGCTAAGTCTCACAGACTCCCTGGGAACAAAGAGAAACAAAAATCGTGGAGAAGCCCCTCCCCCAAGATGGCTCCSTCCACGGTGACCTTGTGGAGCGAGACAAAGGGAAAATGGCAGACAAGCCCTACTTGGCTAAACCTTTCCCCTGGAACAAAAAAACTAGGAAGACAGCAGCTTACAAAGAAGTTCTGGTGGCAGATGGGAATTGCTGGAGCTGCCCAGGGAGCTCTGGCCCCATAGTGTCAGCCTCTGGTTCATTTGGTGTCGGTGCTGCTGTCCCGGGTTGCTGTCCTAATAGGGGAGGAAGAAAATGTCCCCTGGAGCACTGAAGAATGGTGGCCTGATCTCGACCAGCTCTGGCTTTGTGCTGGGGACAAGTGTYGCAAAATTCACTATGAAACAGTTTGGAACTTGTGAAGTGCAGCTTCTCGGGTTGTTACTTGGAGACGTGCTTGAAGCAACCCCTTCTGCAGCCCAGAGAGAAACAAAAGAAAGCTCCTGCCTTGCACTGCCTCAGCTCTTCCCATGAGAATGCCAGGGAAAAGCAAGAGCCAAAAGGTCTTCTTCTTGGATGCCCCAACCTTAAAAAGACTCGGCACCCCAACCCCTGGCAGTTCCATTTTCTGCTGCACAGGCAGCTATAGAATACCATAACATTTTGGGTTACCCAGGGTATTTTCCACCCCTTATTCCATATCATGCCCAAGTTAATACCTTTCAATTGTACACATATATATGTGTAACTATATACAAATATAATTATTATTTCAGTAGCCACTGACCATTGCCCAGGATATGGATTTAGTTCATTGGTCCATGCTGTGTTATGTGTTTGTTGAGGGCAGAACTTCCAAACTGTTGGGGCAGAGTATTTCTTCAGAACCTGGCCTATATCCTCCCACATTCCATGCCACTCAGGATTTTCTGGCACCTGGGCAGCTCTCCAGGCAACCTGTCTGGAAATCTCAGCCCTGATTCTAAATGTGTTTTAGGCCATATAGAGGAGACATAGCAGAATTAGCAAAAAAATACATTTTTTTTAACATTCAGAGGGAAGTGAACATTCTCAAAGGATGATGTGTCAGACCTGAAGGGGGAGAAGGAGGTAATAGGCTAGGAAAAGTCATTCCCTCTTTGTCTTCCAACAGTCTGGAGGTGATTATTAATAAATCCCCAATAACATACTGTGTTACACGGGGTAGCCCAGTACAAGGTAGCATTTCCTTTTTCTCCAGATATGAATATCCCTTTCTTCCTCCCTTCCATACAGCTGAGGTTTAGAGCAAGAAGAGAACGAATGAGTAAGAGAAACCTACACTGTATATAGGACCATCAATATTTAATCCTGGATTAGTGACAGGTTTAAGTTTTAGCATTTCATGAGCCATCTGACTTCAAATAGATGCTTTATCACATTAGAAAGAGGAGAGTCTTCCCTTGCTATGAGGGATGGCAATCCTTCCTAGGTCTGGCAGGCTGGAGGATATTGGTTCATAAAATCTTGACACTGGAAAGCAATCTTAGGTAATATTTAGAGGTCTGCATCGCTTGCTGTTTATAACTTTTCTCTCCCTCTAACCCTGCAGAGTTCAATTCAAGGTTCAGTTTTAGTCTAGAACAAATAAAAGAATAGCCATAAGATTCAAAAAAATTTTAATGCTATTCTGATGAAATATGTGACAGAAGAAAATGAACCACAATGAAAATATGGGGGACTTATTAACATTTATGTTGCTTTATCTTTCGTCTTTGGAATAATGCTGACTTAACACTTGTCTTAAGGTGTACAAGAGTAAAACCAAACACACATACCCAAAAATTATATGCCTCCAGCCACTAGCAGTCAAAAAATGTACCTCATAAAAGATTCAGACTTGAAAGACCTACATTTCATTTCAAAATTCATGGAGCAGCATTTAAAAAATATTAATGTTTCACATCTTATATTCAAAAGTAAAGGAGGAAAAGTATCCTACGATGAAAAGAAAGGGACGTAAATGTGGTAGCAAGAAAAGAGATGAGAAATGAGCAGAAACAGAGCACAGAGGGAAATAAAACACTTTACTTGTTAGCTGGAATTAGTTCTGGAAGCACCAGGAGATATCTAACAGGGCTCTCTTGATTTTTTTCGGCAGCACTGCTTTCTAATTGACAAGCACACTGATCCTTATATGAAATCTTCTTTTTCAAAACTGGAGATAACCAGGTGCAAACACTAACAACTCAAATTTTAAAGTAAATTTCTGGTTTAACAAGAAGCATCAGGTACTTCAAGGCAAAGGATTTTTTATCAAAATATGAAACAGACATGAAAAAAAGGAGATTTAAGGAAAGTGTTTTCTTAGCCAGAGCAACTCTATGATTCTATGAAACTGTGGTGTGATAACAAAATTTAAAATAAATATATATTATGATAAATAAAAAAACCCAAAAAACTGTGAGTTCATTTGTGCTTATTATTTATGCAATTGAACATATCATCTACATATATCAAGTACAGGAAATACAAATGTATGTATAGTCTAATCAGTAAAGTTAAAAGATTAAAAGTCTAATTAGTACAGTTAAAAGATTAAATATTATTTAGTTATCAAATTGTATATGTTTGAGTAGGCACTCATATGGACACTATTAGATGTGTAAAAGTATTAGATTCAAAGACCATTATATTTATAATGTATTTTAAATAATATTTAAAGTGCACAGGTTTAGATAGTATTTCTTAGTCAGACATAAACAGAGAGGCCAAATATATTTGAAAATGCAGTGGACCAAGTTCTGTTCTTGCTAACACTGACACACTTTCATTTACATAAATCTGAAAAGAATTTCACCCCACTACTATATCTTTATTCAATCAAATCTCTTTAATAGCATTACGTCTCGTTTAGAAAGTTCACAATCCATAATTAGCTGTTTCTTTGAAACTGGTTGCTAAAAATGTAGTTTCAGAACATCTTACAGTTCAAATAATATATATGCATGGAATAATTGATTTGTCCAAACTTGTCAATTTTAGACATTACTCACTAATTAACATTAAAATTCACATGATTTTACTATTTGTTTTGATAAGAGCACTATTAAGTAATACCCTGACCTTTAGGAAAAATTACATTCAATACCAAAATTAAGCCCAGGTTTTAAGATTCAGTCACTAATCTCTATAAAAGGGCAGAAAGAAAGCAAAACAAAATAAAATCCCTTGAAGTCACATTCTGTCATTCTTTTTCAACTATTCTTCTGTGTTTCTGCCCATTACATTTAATTTTATTTCATTACATGTAACAAGACTAATTTTTCAACAATCCATTTTGATTCTGCTCATTCATTTTACCCGCTTTGACCATTACCTTTTTTAACCTTGAGGTATTTTGTAACAGAATTAATTTTAATTTAATTTGTTTCATTAAGCAAAGGTTTTCCAATGTTTCAAATATAAGTAATATTAAATGGTGCTACTTCATCTTGTGAGTTCTAGACATCCTGCAGAATACTTACATTTTACCAGTGGTMTGTGAAAACCAGATATTTTTTGGCATGGAATACTATGAATTGATTTATTGCAATACATTTTATTTTTTCTAATATTTATTTTTTTAAATGTTGCAATGAGTTTAATTTTCTCCTTTGCTCCATAGAAAGTTAATTGTAAGAATTTTCAGGGAAGAAAAAAACTCCTGTCACCTGAAAATTCTCATAATGAAAATATCAGTCTAGAACTGAAGTTAAGAATAAACACATGAGAAAGTGTGATATGTATAGAAAGGGAAGAAAAGCCACAACTGTTTGATCTAGAAAGAGTAAACTGAGGAGCAGGAGGAAAAGCCATCATAACAGTTTTCAGAGACATGACAGGATCCTGCAAACAAGGATATCCTCTGTGACCTTCCTGTGTGGTCCTCTATAAACATGTGGTTCCATGTCTGTGATTGAGAAGACTTGGAATTCAGCCACAGCAAAGGTCATTCAGGTTAGAGTAGACAAAATCTTCACAGCAGTAAACCACCATTACAGATTTCCTGGAAATATCATGACTATGTTAGATGAACATATCTGAAATGACACAGATATATTTCATTTTAGCTGGTGCAGGGGATCAACAATGTTGCTACTGAGGTTATTATCAGGTCTGTATTCTTGCAATTTTTATGGATTTACAGAGTTTTCAAATGAAATAAAATTATTTCTATATACATCAAATCTTCAAAGATATAACAAAGCAGAAAAAAATGCTCACAAATCTCTCTGAACAAGATCCTACCATTTTCCAAATGATTGTATCACAATTATAGATCTAGAAGCTACATGTATAGAGTCCAAATAGCTTAGCTGAATAAAAAGCAACCAAGAAATAAAGTCAGTTTTGGGATATGTAAAAAATTAAAGTTTTGATTGTAGAAACACATAATGAACTATTGAGCCAGAAAGTCTAGTCTAGGATAAAGTGAATCAGACCTGCACACAAAGGAAATCAAGCGTCTCAGCAGTATCGGGTTACATGGGCCTCTGTAGTTTGTTGCAACAGGTTTAAAGATGGAATTGCTCTTTGGAAACTTTTCTACACTTACACATACCATACTGCACCAACTTGTTTGGCTGTGGCTGAATCTCCATTTTACCACAGTGGAAGTCATCATTTGCTATCACTATGTGCAGTCACTGGTGCTTTGCATCAATGAACACGAGAGCAGTCAGGGAAGAAAATGTGACTTCAAAAACATCAAGGTGTTTGAAGTGCCCTGAATTCCTCTACTATTTGTTCTGATGATGTGTTGCCTTGGGAATACTCAAAAGCACTAAAGAAGTTCTCTCCAGCTCCCATGATCTGCTCGACACAAGGAGCACTGATTAGCTATCAGGGAGCTATGAATCATCTCCCAGTTCTATTGATCAGTTAATATTCACCTTAAGGGAGGTTACATGCCACAGGAGTTCTAATGTACACGAGAAACTTACGACCTTTCCRTTCAGACTGCAGTACTCCGTCCCCCTCCTGTGCCCTGCTTTTGAAATATTCCCTTTTCAGGAGCCAGGGACTTGGTTCCATCCGCTGTAGAAACGATGGCTTTTCCATAGGGAGGATACTTTGAGTTTGCTCCTTTCTGACCCAATTATGCTGCTTGAAGGCAACCGATATGGCTGCATGTGTCTAAAATGTACCCACTGAGCTTCTCACAGACCTTCAAGGACTCTGAGCAGTCAAGGTCTGCTGCTAATGGTTTCAGTAGGTAATAGGTCCTCCATTTGGCCTGTCACTTAAAGGAGGGAGAAAGAAAGCAGGTAACATTGAAAAAGGATACTTATTGGTGCAGAAAAAAGGAGAATTGCTCTTAAATGGGAAGAGACAGACTGTAGCTAGAGGGAAAATCTGTAAAGTGGTCCTGAACCTGGATCCAGCTGCTGCAACTGGCAACATGGGTCCACCCTGCTCCAGAGGCAGCTTTGCTAGAAAACAAGGAAGAAATTATTCCTTAGGGAGAGGAGTTCATGGGTACATATTATAGTTACCTGCTTAACAGCTAAAAGTGTTACAGTTAACTGATACTCCTGGCTTTTAGGCTACATGGTATGTATCTGAAAATCTAATCCTTATTCTACATTGGTATTTGGTCTTGTGAAATACCAAATACATGAAGCAAAGAAGCTGGGGCACATTGTATTTGTTGTGTTTAACATACTTACAAATGTTGCAATAATTTCTAATTAAGTTGTAGTAAATTGAAGAGTGAGAAGAATAAAGGCTCAATGACATTTTTCACATAATACACAAGTCCTTTGTACTTAATATTTCAGTTTGCTCTAACTTTTTCTTTATCCCTGCTGTCACCAATATTCATTTTAAAAGCTTGCATGGCATTTATTCTTTTTGTTTCCATGGCAACAATGAGACTGATCCCTCAGATATGAAAATCTCCATTTATTCTGAAAATTGTTGCCTGGCAGGATTGTCTTGGATCTGAATCTTGCAACTGAATATACATGAATTTTATCTTTACACATATCATGTATATTGTATGTAGTCAGGGATAGAGATATCTGGCTTGCTTCCTGGGCTATCAATTGTACTAGCTGATGGTTTTGTTGGGCTTTAATTTCTCTCTGGAATTAGGAGTTAACTATTTTGCTGGCCTTTGAACTAGTATAACCACATTTTTGGCTGTGAAGCTTGTGACATTTCTGCTTCCAGAAAAATGAATGCAAATTTTGTAACTTCAACAGAGGAAAGCAAGAGCACATCTGCTACTTAGCGTATTTGATCATTTTAGTTGAATGATGATAGACATTGCAAAGAATTGTTTATCTGGGTTTGTGGATTCATCTTCCAATCAGTTATTCAAAAAGTTACAGATTATATTTTCACTATATTTATGTTGGGACCCATTTTATTTTACAAAGCTCTTAATTAATCTTGCAAATCAATAGGAAAAAAATCCCTGTGCCTTCTTTGCTGAACCATCTACTTTGTTTGTCATTCCTTCTTATCCTTGATTAAATTTGAAAACAGATAGGTTTGCCTGCAAGCATGAGGAATGTCAAGCTCAGACACCTGAGTAGAAGTGAAACTGGGCCAGAAATAAATGCCTCATGGTTTGTGACTGCAGTGAGACAAATAACAGAGCTGGCAGCAAAGAAAGTGAAGTTCTGTGATGACGTCCTCAGTGTTTCCCACATTTAGCAGCTTCAGCTTTTTTTTCTGTTAGCTCTGTACCCATTCAACCTCTGACATAGTAACAGGTTAAGCTATGAACAGCCACTTATTTACATGGGAGTCAAATATCTAAATGTCTTGCTAAAGGAGCTTAAAGCACTATAATTAACCCATCACAAAATAGAATATACCAAAATGCTTTTTAAAGTTTGATCTACTAATGATGCTCAGCATGCATTAACATTTTCCCCATTTTTTCATATGTCATACATCAATGGTTAGATAAATTCTCTGATTGCCATCATTTTTATGGCACTTTTGAGAGTTCAAGTTGATAACTGCCATTAATCACAATCTCAGCAGCACAGCACTTTGAACATATCTACCACAGAGCTCTGACAGCGGTGACCAATAAGGGACATAACTTGTTCTGTTTAATCCAAAAAACATGTGCTTCATTGTTTTATATCCACATACCATTTCAAGCACAGAGAACCTCCAAAAGCCCTGACTGTTAGGGAGGTTGTTTGTATTCTTTGTACTCAGGACAGGTTTTTTTTTTTTTCCCCCTTAAGAGCTAAAATACAAACTTACAGTGATTGAACTAAGCGAGGCTTTGTTCATGGTCATTCATATTGTACTCAAATACAATAAAAGCCCTCTGGCCTCTGAGGCCGTGTAGTTTCTGACTGAGAGTCACAGGGAGATAAGTGGTTGCAGAAAAAGTGAGCTATGGACTAACAAATAGGAAAAATACCAGTACTGGAAATATCACTATCAGGAATTGTTCGTGACTTGGTCCTGATTTAGCAATTTTACAGTATTCTCTTTAACAATGAAACAACTACTGAACATAAATTTCTGAACAAAAGGCAAAATTCAGTATAGATAATATCAAGCTTCATGATTTTGGTMACTTGTCTGGGTTTCTTTTTTAGGGAGGAACTAGTTTATGCATCTTTGAACTATGACCTGATATTAATGAGTTTACAGGTTACATGTACAGATGTTCTGAGTTATCAGATCTGCCRTGATTTTTCTATAACGAAGTGTTGGTTCATTCACACGCATTTTGGTGGTTACCTGTATGTCCATGTACATGCTATAATTCCTTTAATATATACAAAATTCATTATATATTTAAAATACTCTTTATTTCTTGTTCTCTAGTCATTTCAGCAGTTCAGTTGGAACATTGTCCATTAATAGATCACTAAAGAAGTTACAAACTGAAGCAGTTGACTGACGTTTCTGTGTAAAGCAGCTATATTAGCATCATTAGTCAATCATTAATAATATAATTGAAAAAATTTGGGGGTGGAAGATGAAGTAAAGAATTAAACTATATTATGACTTACATTGCTAAGGAGATTTCAAGTGTAAGGTGTGTAAGAAATAGTATATTTAATGATAAAACTTTTTATTTTGTTGATATAAACTATCATTCCTTAGTTTGAACATTAGTGCTCATGTAAGATTAATGTTTTTGCACACAACATGAGCACTTAACACGGAAAGTATTTGAGATAAACTTGCAGAGTTCAGTATCTCATGGAATTAATTTATCGGATGTATAAAAAGGCTGAAGAAATAAGTGAAAGTAGTTGTCCTTGAAGGTGTTTAAAATCGGAATATATGTCACTATAAATGGAAGCTGACTTAGCCTATATTCAGTCTTCTTATTTTTAGACAGGATATTAATTTTTTAATTTTTAATCTTTATGACTGTTCTTCTCCAATTTAAGTGACCAGCCTTCTTCATAGTTCATTAATATAGAACTTTTTATTGTCTTTTGAACAGACCACATTTTTGCCCTAACATAAAACAATAACAATTTTCRTGGCCTGTGATACTGAGGAGGTCAGACTAGATTAACTAAAGGTCTCTTTTGGCCTTAAAAACCTTCTTATGTTGTAGCTTTTTTGCTGGAAATGTAACAGTCCTGTCTGACTGCATGCTATTAAATTAAGTTATATGCTTATTGAAAGCTAATTTGTTTCTTAAAAAGCACAATTAAGTCAAAAATATTGCATTTAAAAATATGAGGAAAATTCTAATCCCTCTCCCTTATTATTTTCTGACTAGGTTTTTACCTAGTATCCGCAGTGAATGTGTTTCTTGCAGGCATATGCTAAGGCATACATTTCATACGTGAATTAACTCCCCAGGCAAAGAAAGATATGTAGTGTCTTTACTGGAGTAATTCCTTGGTAAACTTTTATGGTTTTGTGGGTTTTTTTTGTTTTCTTGGTGTTGTTTTGTTTGTTTGGTTGGTTTGTTTTTGTTTTTGTTTTTGTTTTTTTTTTTTAATTGGATCTTCTGTATTCTTGACTCAAGTTCATATGTAGATATCCAATTTAGCTAGATGGGTAAAGTTAGATAAACCCCACAGCCATAGTACTAAGATATGTAACAATTCTTAGCTCCTAGGGCATTTGGGCTACCAGTAAGTTTCAACTCCTTTGCAAGATGACTATTTCTTCCTTGAATAAAAGAAGGTGATGCCAATTGTGACCTCTGGCCTGGAGGAAGTGTTTTAACTATCCTGCATGTCGTTTTGGTGGTGATAAAAGCAAGACCATAAATTCAATTCCAAAGAAACTACATACTAACAGCCACTTTCTAGATCTCTGTGCTCCAGTCTTACCTTGCACTGACTTCTTTTATTCATGAGTATATCTCATACAAAAGCTGAGCCAACCTTGAAATAAATCATGCGTCTGCACATTGCATTAGGGAAGCAGGCTGGGATGTCACATTCCCGGTCTCCTGAAGGTTACATGTAAATTTTACAAATATGTCAATATTTGTTCCTTGTCAGTAGCCTAGGAATAGGATATACAGGTTTCAGCTACAGCACAGAGGATAGGCCTTTACAGGGGGACTGAAACCATTTTTAGCATACTTTTCCTTTAAAGTGTGGTACTAGGATATGCAAATCAGTCAGATCAAACACTATAAAGTGGATCAGGAAAGGAGAACAGATGTTTGCCTTTTTCTACTCATTGGATGGATCATCCAGCAGTGCCATTCTGCTTCGTTTTCTTCGTCCTGGAATGAATCCCAGTTGCACCAGATGCAGACTATATATGTAAAATATATATTAAATAGTATCCTAAATGAGTTTATAATTTTCATACAATATGAAAGGCAGACATTTCTCTATTTTCTGTGTGATTATGCTCATTCTGCACCCGAAATCTCCTCGGTGTGCATTAAGCATACTCTTTGAGCTGTGAATTCAGTGATCCTACAACTGAATACAGTGACAAAGGTATGGGTTCCAAATTAGGTGTGAATAGCTCATTCGCTGTCTCTTTCCACTATAGCACAAACTGTGCTCTTGAAAAGCAAAAATACATCAAATGGAAGATATTTTAGAGATACACTTACTCATGTTTTCTCCTGCATTCAAAATATTGTTAACTTTTCATTTTTAACTTTGCGTTATTCTGAATCATAAGGTAGAAAACATGATATAAAAGGCTAGATAAAAATAAAAGGTTATTGCTATATTTGTACTGGCTTCAGCTTAGAATGCCTCCTGCTTAARTTTTTCCAAAAATTTCACTTTACASAAAGATGGAGAATTCCTATATTATTTAAGTTAAAGCTCAGACACTTATAAATGTGGTATTTAAATTATGGGTAGGGAAAAACAAAACATAGCTCATCAAAAAAAAAACCCCACTCAAAGCAACAAAAGTCCCTTAGATGTTGAAATTTTGATTCAGTGTAAAAATAGAATAATTTTTTCCTGAAGTTCTCAACAAACTGTAGGTCAAGGAGCAATGAGTTTGCTTCACACAAAATCATAAGAAAAATACCATTTTAAAGTTTTGCCAGAACATAATGATTTTTCAAAATCTTTCTACTTTTTTTTTTTTTACAGCTTTTGAGATATATTGTGATTATGGCGGTATTGGTATGTGGTTTTTTTTTTATCCTACTACAGATGTTTAATATAAGCACTAATAGTTTTAATTTTAGTTTGTCTATGGTCAAAGACCCTTAGATGTCTCATGTAAGACTATTTTTATCTTCACTGAAGACATGCAATCACCTTTGAGTCCATTCTGTTACGCTGGGTAATTAAACATAAATATTTGATGTGGGTTTTGTTTTATTCCAAATCACCTTACGTGTATGAATTATCAATGTCAAAAAGTGAAAAATATCCTCAGATCRTCATTCCCCTTCTCTCTAACTTGAGTGCTGGTGGATTTACTGAAATCTGCTATTAGTAAATTCTTGGATTATATACTTGTACCTCAGGGACTTCTATTCTATCCAGTTTTCTATACCTCTAGGTGCTCTCTCAGAAAAAAAATCCAAGTTCAAAGGTGTCTTATAATACCTTAGCTCATCTTAGTTGTCTGAAACAGATAAGTAATTCATAAATATCAAATTAAAAAGTTACATTTTCTAACTTCTTCAGTCTCTGTGCTACAGATTGCTTGAGTGCATCTTTGTCAAAGCAGGGAATTTGGCTCACAGATTTTAAATGATTTGAGCATTTTGGTTCTGAATATTACTATTGATTTAAGTCAAATTGCTTTGAAAGGTAAGGTTTCAGTGTAGGGTTTCCTAGGTGAGCATGATAATTGCCTCTGTGAAACTGCAAAGGAGTTTTTGGTTTTATTTTACTTTATCAGTGCTGTCTAGTACTCTGCATTGAAACACAAAACACTGAATGAAACTTTGTGTAGAAAACATCAGAATTTAAGCTCACATAATGAACTGTACTGTGGGAAATACTGTCTATGAAGTGATACATCTCTTACCCTTCAGCTCCCCTCTCACAGCTACTATTATTAATATCTAGGATCCTCTGCAGAATAACTTAAGGTTTTTCAGTCAAAGGACGCTCCTGTATGGTCATTTCACCCTAACCCTAGCAAATTGTTTCTCAGACTTGGTATGGTGTTTCACCTTTGAAATAACAAATGCTGCAAAGAATTGAAAAGAACAGGTTTTTGTGTTTAAGCTGCTGCCAACCAACCATTCATTTTTGATTCTGTAGAGTGTGGTAGATAGATTATATACCACATTTTCATTTTTTCCCATTGGAGTAACCACCGTTCAGTAAAAAATGATAGAAAGCCTTCTGTTTTAAGAACAGAAGAATACTAGTTTTACTTGAGCCTATTTGAAGATCCAGTGCCTGGATAGGGCTGACAGGGCTGTAGCAAGTCATCAAAGGTTTAGAAAGAAATTATTAACTCCTCAACTTATCATATCTAGTAGAAACCATTGYTAAATGCATGAACTTCTATGGCTYGTGTTCTTCTTGGGACACACATGGGTATTTCTCTACTTCCCACTTCCCAAGTCGCCCTTATTTCTGGATGTCTAGAAAGTAATTTGTAATGTATGTTACTAATAATACAGCCAGCAGAGTGGATAATGTGAAAATAAAAGGCTCGGCTATGTTTTTCACTATAGAAATATGTTATATGGTAGCAGCATACATTAATTCACATATTTTCTACATATATGTATAGAAAAATAGACAGTGGATATCAGATATCACATTTTCATAATGTAAAGATAGAAATCAGTGAAGTTGATGCATTTTCGCCTTTTCACATTCACAGGCAGTATTATTGTGCATACATTGAGAGCTGTACAAAACTATTCATTGTGTCTGAAGGATAATTTACCCTATTCCTCTACAGATACATTTTTCCACAGAAATCATCCATGGGAAAAAAAAAATCAAATAACTTTCTTCTAAACATTGCAGAGGAGAAACTCTGTGATATCAGCTTTGTCAAGTGACAATAAGTTAAAATATGTTCTTACTTTACTGAGGGATAATGTTATCACTGCAGCACTCTCAGTCAGAGTAAGATGATTCATCCTGTGGATCCTGGAGCATTAATAGTGAACATCACACTAGCAATTCTTCTAGCACCTGAACTTTTACAACTTAAGTTCAAAACTGATGCAAGTTTAGCAAAAAATACCAACAATCTCTTTTGAACATCCTTCTATTCTGGGCAGTTATACAGTGACTGATTCTGAGAAATATATAATTGCATTAAATACAAATAGAAATGTAGAGGTTAAAGAAAGCATAGTTGAAAAGACTCATGCACACTGTGTTTTCGTATCACAGACCTTATAAAATGTCACCATGACTTACCTTTGTCATTCTGGTGCTACCTGGTCTTACAGACATTTACCTGAAAAAAACCCAAACCCTGCTGAAGTAATTAAATTCCCCTGAGATGTCACCCCCAGAAATAAGGGCTAATACGTTTCTCTTTCATTGGTAATGAACATACATTTATAACCCCTACATGCCAATATTAACACAGACACCCCACTGTATTTCTTCTCAAATAAGTTTCCTGCAAAACTCCAAAACTGACTCTTTCCTTTTTTGAGGCACTAAGAGATACACATGGAGGTCATGTTAAAGGAAGAGTATACAGTAAAATCTCTTCTCCAACCCAGAAACAAAGGTAATTGAGCAAAGGTGCATTTACAGAAGACTGACAGGAGAGATTGCAATGTGAGACAGACCCATTTTTTGCTAAATCCTTTTTTCCCTGTGATATCTTGCTCTCTCTGGCTCAAAAATGTTTTGATTTAACTAAGTTTTCTAAGTTACTGCAATTTGCTGTCTTTAAATGAGTTTGGAAAACACRGGGTTTCTATCAGGTCCATCATAGCTGAAGGAATAAAATGTCAGAGGACAAAGAAGAGTTGTATCTCTTGCCCCCATGATTGTGTTCAGTGCAGTGCAGAGTGACAGCAAAAGCTGTCACTGTGGGGCCAAGGCATAGCTTTCCAAATTACTCCCTCTCCATTAAAACAAGCAATAAAACAAACAAAAAATTCCCAAGCCCAACCACAAAACCTCAAGAAGACTCATAGAGAGCAAGGGGAGAGATTGGACAAATGACTTTCCATCAGTCACAGTAGGGCAGGTAAAACAGGTGTGTCAATGCAGGTCTGCCAGGCCCTGGAGTTAGAAATCCCCCTGTAGGAGAAGCCATCCTCTCTGCAAGAGACTTCATGTAATGTTGATTGAACATCCGCACTGTAGAACACCTGCATTTTGTAGTGTGCCATGAGAGAATTTTTTCACCTGGCTTTTATCACAAAAGCTTGATTTTGAAGCCATTGTTCCCTTTATTATTTGCTTTTTGATTAAACATCACCCATTGTTATATATTCTGAGAAATGCTGGCCCTGCAGCGATTGTAAATCGATAGCTAGATGCGGAGGAATAGGAAGGGAAAGGGAAAAAAAGAAAACGAGAAAAGTTTCTTACTGCTAAGTGAGGAAGAAAGTTAATAAAAATAGGTCAGGCAATTTCAGCCTTTTTTCATATGAAACAAATGGTCTAATCTTAAGCAGAAGTCACACATCAGGATCTCCAGCGTATCTGGGGCTCATCAGGAAGCGGCATACAAGTAGTGATATAAAAATCCTTTTTCACGGATATCAGGAAGTTTGCAGGATAATAGATTACCCTGCAAAGAATTTTTATTACATCTATCTTTTTTACCTAGGATTGAATAAATATTGCAGAAATTAAACTGATATGTTATCCAGTTCATGTACTCAGCAATGATTAAGCTGAAGAAGCATATAAGAAAATATCAGGATTTTTTCTTAAAAATCTGTAGAACAGGACTCTAAATGGATGAAAAAGGAAAACAGAAGGTAAGGGKTTTTTTTCATCTCAAAGGACAATCATTTTAATTGTTTAGTTCCTGGAAATAAAATCTTCCATAATGTAATGAAACCATATTTGAAGTAACTCACATACAAAATCTACAGATTGAAATCCTACTGGAACTCCTATTTATCTGTCTGCTGTAATTAAATTTATCATGCCATCTTGGAAAAAAAAAATAAAAAAAGGAAAGTATTTAAAATACAGAAGGGGAAGAAACTTCCAGATTCAGGCATAAAAAATAGAAGACATTCAAATGGCACGAAGTTACAATTCAGGAAAGATTTTGTTAGTTGTATTTGGATCACAACTATAGCAACTGTTAGCATGTGTCACTGCCTCTAATGGTATATGGGTTCAATCAGAGCACACAGAATACCAGATGRGACTGGAAGAAGCTGTCAGCAGAAAGAAACTATGCTCTCTGATTTTTGCATTCCTGTGCAAAAAGCCAGTATTGTCAATTGTTTTTATCTGTAAAACCAGTGCTTTTGTTATAAATCTTGGCATGGTCTGGGATTACAAAGCCAGCAAGTACCAGATGGCTGAAGAGATTCAGGCCAGGTCTAGAGCCTCCTGCCAGGCTTGTTTCTGCAATCAGGAGTATGCAGTAATATGATCCATGTTCAACACGTCTGGGTGAGCAGATGCTCTTCACATGTAGACACAGTAAGTACACTGGCAAAACTGTAGCATGACTGGTAGACAGATGCCTGATGAAAGTAAGGAAGAAGATTATTTAGACGAGTGCAAAGCACAGCATTGTTGGAATACAGTTAGGGATAGAGTTAGTAGCTGGTATGGGCCTRTGTTTTGGATTTATGACCAAAACATTGCTGGTAACATAGGGATATTTTGATTATTTACACAGTGTCAAGGACCTTTCTGTTTCTCACCCCACTGTACCAGCAAATAGGCTGGGGGTGCTCAAGGAGTTGTGAGGAGACACAGCTGGGGCAGCTGACTCCAACTGACCAGAGAGATATTCCATACTGTATAGCATCATATTCAGCATACAAAGCTGAAGAAAGAAGGAGGAAGGAGGGAACATGTTCAGAGTAATGGTGTTTGTCTTACCAGGTCACTGCTACRTGTCACAGAGCCCTGCTTTCCTGGAGATGGCTGAACACTTGCCTGCCCTTGGGTAACAGTGAATGAATTCCTTGTTTTGCTTTCTTTGTGTGTGTGGCTTTTGCTTTACCTATTTAACTGTTTTTGTCTGAACTCTCATGTTTTCTCACTTTTACTTTTCTGATTTGTTTCCCTATCCTGCTGGTGGAGGGAGTGAGTGCAGGACTGTGTGAGCCTTAGTTGCCAGCTGGGCTTAAAACACAACATCCATGATGACAAATTAGCCTCAGCATAGGCGTTGCTTTAGATGGTAATGAATATCAACACCATGTCAAGATTACTTTGCCACTCAATAGACAGCTGCTAATATGAAATTGTGTCCTTGCTCAAGCAAAAAAAGAAATTATGTGGGCCACTGAGAGAGCTGTCCTTTCACCAAAAATTTGAAACATAAATTTCTAAGGGCCGGAAGAAAGATTAAAACCACCCCATGTGAGCACCCTGATGATACTGTGAAAATCTTCTGCAAGAACATAGAACTGAACTGAGGTTACCCAAATCTTGCTCGAGTATCCTCACAGAAGGCTGCTTGGCCTCATATACTGACATGCAAATATGTTGAAATGAAGTGTTTCCTTCATCATTTTTGTGTTCTTGTAGTTCTTAATTCCATAATCTGTGAGGATTATTTCTCTTTAGTAGGAAACAAAAATCTAAACTGTCATTTCCCTGAGAGTCAAGTTGCTGTGCTATGCAACTACGTACCTCTTCGGCAATGATAAATGCCAGCAGAAGGAGCTCCCCTTTCTCTGCAATATGCCAGGCAGCCATCCTGTAGCTGAAAATTTCTGATGAAACTTAGCTTTTCCTTGCACTTTTCTTATCTTCTTCACAGAATCCCATTTATTCCCTGTTGTGGATTGCTTTTAGGAGATTTTGTGGGAAAAGTGCAATGAGGATGCAGAAGGTGACGGGAAAAAAAAGTATTGAGTGCCAAATAAAAGCATCAGCTGTGAGATTTGAAARGATTCTTTAACTTTTGCGTGTTTCTTTATCAGAATCATAGAATATTTCAAGTTGGAATGGACCCTTAAGGAACACTGACTCCACCGCCCTGCTCCTAATAGGACTACCTTACAACTATAGCGTATGATTAAGAGCACCGTCCACACACTCCTTGAACTCTGACAGGCTTGGGGTAATTTCTGTGGAGAGCCTGTTCCAGTGAATAACCATCTCTTCATGAAAAACCTTTTCCTGGTATCCATCTGAGCTTCCCTGACACAGCTTAATTCTATTTCCTATCACTGGTCACCTGAGAGAGATCAACACCTCATCATTCAGGTCCTATCACTGGTCATCTGAGAAAGATCAACACCTCCGCTTCCACTGCTCTCCTAAGGAAGGTGTTGACTGCGGTGAGGTCACCTCTCAGGCTTTTCTTCTCCAAACTGAACAAACCAGATGTCTTTAGCCACCCCTCATAAATCTTGCCCTTGAAAGTTTTCACCATCTTGGCCCCTCTCCTTTTGATACAGTCTAGGAGTGTGATGTCCTTCTAATATTTTAGTTCCCAAACTTGAAACCTGCACACAGTTCTCAAGGTAAGGCTGGACCTGTGCAGTGTAGAGTGCGATAATCACCTCCCTCGACCAGCTACTGATGCTGTACTTGATGTGCCCAGGATTTGGTTGGCCATTCTGGCTACTGAGGCCCGCTGTTGACTCACATTCAACTTGCCATTGACCAGGACCTCCAGATCTCTTTTTACAGGGCTGCTCTCTAGCTTCTTGTCCACCAACTTGTATATGTAACTGTGATTTTTCTATCCCAGGTGGAAAAAACCAGAATTTGCTCTTGTTAAATTTCATACAGTTTGTGATTGTCCAGCTCTACAGTCTATGCAGATCTCTCTGTAACATCTCTCTAGCCTCAATGGAGTCCACAGCTCCTAGTTTCATATCATCAGCAAATTTAAGGTACGTGCATCCAAATAATTTATAAAAATATTAAAGAACATTGGCCCTAAAACTGAGCTTTGGGTGACCCCACGTGTATCTGATTGCCAGCCTGGTATAATGCCATTTAGCATATTTCTTTGAACCTCACCTATCAACCAATTGCTCACCCAAAAAACAAAAACATATTGAAGTGACACCTCCAGCCAACAATAAGGTATTTATTTGAGAGGCTTCTGAACTGAGTAGAAAGAAGTGAGGCTGCTAGCAACCTCATGTCCCCAGGTCAAGTCAGAAGTAATGATGAGGACAAACGTGGATAGACACAGTCACACYGTACCAAATATGCACAAATATACACAGCTGGCCGCACAAATTAAGACCGACAAAAACACGTACAAATAGAGATGGCACAAATGGACTAATCTTATCCTCTTCTATGGCAATTCGGGGTAAAGGTCTAATAATGAGAAACATATATATATATAACATGTGAGTATCCCTGTTATATATGTAAGTATAGAGTACGTCTGGACCAAGATACTGCCCAACCACCTGTTTACGTGTGACCAGCCCCTTTCGTAATTTTACCCCTTTGCCCCGTGCTTGTTCCTTGCCAAACACTTGGACCTTTCTTGCCTGTGAGTCTTCCTAATGTGACACCTGGACACTATTGCTGACGTTCTCCTAGGACAAGCCTAACAGCAGCTGGGGCCAACATCTCTTATTGGGGATCTCCCCCCTTGTCACTGTGCCTCTGTGCTCCTTTCTGTATCATGACGAACCTTAAATCACATAAAGACGCTTTTTAAACTTAAAAAATATAGGGTTTTGTCTATAATGATGGTTCGACAAGCCCAGACTAATGCACTTTATAATCCTATAATTTTACAGAACTCATCATGGTGCCTGTCCTTCCAAGCGCTGTTTAACAAAGCTACTATTTTTTGTTACGACTAACTCTATCCACTCTTGATAGGAGATGTGGAAATACTATGGAAGTACCTGAAAATACTCTTTACCTTAAACCAGTGTAATACATTGAATTTCATACAGAAACACTTGTGGATATATGTGCTAGTCTCCTTCAATAATCAACTGAAATGTTTTAGACTGTATTTCTCTTGTGCATTACATGTTAGTATAAGTAATAGCACTGACTCAGTAACAGGTTCATAAGGGAGAAGAGTCAGAAAATCTTATTGAGTTGTCTTTGCAACTCAGAATTAAGCTGTGGGGATCTCCACCCATTCTTATCTCCTGCAAAAATTGGAGATGATGGACTATCCCAGCTATGCGTTAATAACAGAGGTAGCAAATATGCATATATTCTATTAAATTCATCACTTTCTTTCCACCAGAATATAATTCAGGAGGATGAATGTCCTGTCCTAGTCAAACGAAATATCATTTACAAAGCTTCTTATGTATCCTATCCCAAGGGACAAGGCTGCTGCATTGATTAAGCTTTAGAATATTTAAATACAAAGACAAACGCATTTCATGTATAATTTGCATTATCAAGACTCAGAGAAAATCCAGTCTTGCGTAGCTTAGCAAAGCAGACTAATTTGAAAATTTTCATTTAATTATGTGATTATTCCAAAATAGAGAAGAAAATGTTAAAAATTAAAAACATTAATATAAATTCATATAAAACCAAAAGAGTCTATTGGTGTCTGATTCTTATACTTCAGACAATTCGTGTATGTTCACAGGTTTCATACTATAATGTACCAGAAAGTATTTAAGGCAATAGCACTGCACAATATAGGTGATACAAGAACCAGAGAATGTAATTCTGACTCCACTGACACCTGCAGGGACAACTGCCAGGTTCAGAAGAGCTGAGGCTCCACCCAGCTCATTCAAGAGTGACAGAATCTCTTTAGCATGGCACTTTTCAAAGTAACCCATGCAAGTCATCACCATACTGCCATGTCCTTGGCTACCTTTTCTTTGTAACAAGTCCCATTTTTTGAAGACTGCCAGAAGGTAACAGAGAGGAAACAGAGCACCAAAGCATTTATTGAAATCTCTCTTTAGTGTCTCTGGAACTCTCTAGGCTTTTCAACAAGGCAGTGACATTCCAACAACAGCACATTTCAGAGAAATCATGGACCCTTCTATGACATATCACCATTCCTATGAGCCCTATACATGTCAGAAAGCTTCTTACAGAGAAGCAGCCAGTTAGAGAGTCCTGCCCAGCTGTCTCCACCAGTCATATTTACTGCTTCCCAAAGCTTCCCCATGCCAGCCTCAAATCTGACTTCCCCTCATTTTACAGAGATACAGGGTCATTTATTGAAAAGCCTGGACTAGGCTGCATGATTGCATAAAATCAGTGCTTCCCAGATGCCATCCATCCTGTTTCCTTCAGGAAAAAAAATGTTAAAAAAATAAAAGTCATCAGCATTGTGTAGCCTCAGGGAAACATCTGTAGATTCTCATTGAATTTGGTTTCTCTCTAGTTATTACAAAGAAAAATAATTCTCTAATATATTTTTGAACAACAAAAAGTGACTTCGTATTTCAAGAGGCGTACACAGCGTGTGATTATGTTTCTATTTAATTAAGGTTATTTTCCATTACAGAAAGGATAAAGCATAGAATGTCACCATAATTAAGAAAATAAGTGCATCAAACTCATATATATTAGTCCCAAAACAACATTAATGAATCTTAACAATTTTTTGAGAACCTTAGTGCTACTGGACTAATAACACCTTATTTAATCTGTGCTTCTGGAAGTCAGTGGAGCAGTGGCAATTTCTACTAGCTGGAAACATGGTGCAGCGTGTTTGAAGTTACTGCTTTCTATATTTTAACTGGTGCCAAAACATTTCTATCAAGAGCTCCTGAAATGGTTTCAGATAATTACTACCATTCACAAATGTTTTTAGGTAAAACTAATGGAAAGGCATTGTGACAATCTTTCCTTGCTCATGTTAAAAGAGAAAAAAATAAACCAAAACTTTTCCTTTGACTCTGTCTTTTAGGAAAATATTCTTCGTTTCTATAAATTGCTTTCTAGATGGAATGCTGATCAAGCTGTATTATTTATTCTATCTCATTTTTGCTTGGGCAATTTTGAGTTCAATTTTCCTTGATTTTCTTAATCATCACAACAACTTTTCCTGAACACTCATTTTATTTTTTAATTTTTTTTTTAATGGTGACACACTTGTGTCATGGTCATCATGTTGACAAAATGGGAAAAAATGTGACACTTATCAAAGACACATTCCATGTCCTGGCAATCCCAGTGAAAGAGAAAATTTCAGTTGAACTGATGTTTGCTTGTATATAAGGAGATGTTTCTAAGGCAGAACATCAACAAAGTGAATTGGAGAARATGCTGACAATCACAGATTACACTATACAACTTCATACAGAAGGCACCTCTGGCTCCATCATCAGCAAGTTGATAAAATTAATGAAACAGAAGGGAGAGCTGTGGACATATGTGCATCCTAAAAACTTTATAGTTGAATAAGTTGCATGACATGGTAGTCATATAGTAAGTAAAACTTTTCAAAGAAATTCTTGGATGTAAAAAAGTTTGGATGTGTAGCAAGTAAATACTGCCTATACCTATATGAACAAATTAAATTCTGAGAAGGCTATTTCTATACACAGGAACCCAGTCACCTAAGTTGCTAAAATGGTTTCTGACATCGTTTTAGCCTAAACTTTCCCAAACAATGCATAAACCTGTTTAGAGAATTATCAAATTGTAGACATTTTTTTGTGGCTATTCCTTGCCTATGAGTACCTCCTTTTAGATAGTTTTTTGGGGTGAACATGGGCTGTTATGTGTCAGTTCATCTCAGGAAATGGCCACTGGCATATTTCAGTTAATAATACAGTCTCACAATCTATAATTCCTCTTTTGTTCTTTTTTTTTTTATACTCAATTCATCAGGGAGCAATCAAATGATTAGCCCATTTGTCTGTCAGTTATATGCTACAGATTTCAGCCAAATTAGGTATCTGAGTGAAAAGTAAATTTCTTCAAGTTTAAAGAAAACAGACAAAATTGTAGAGAAGTAGGACTTAGAAATGCCCCTTTTTATGGAAAGATCACTATACAAGTTTACCTATCAATGGCAGTGGATGATGTGCATAACAGACCAACTTTGAGAAACACACTCACGCAAAATTTGGCTTCTTTTGCCTTTCTGCCTACTGAAATATTCATTGGTTATTCCAGTATCCTTGAGAAAAGTAGATTTAGACTCTCTAATGTTTCATTCCCAATTTCATTCTCTCTGTTTTTACCACCTCCAGGCATTTCCGTCTCTCATGTTGTTTGGGATTATTTCCAAATCAAGACATTCTTTGAGCTTCTAAGGAAATGGCATTTTAGGTCGCTATAGGCTAATAACTAAGCTCTTGTGTAGACAGTCCTGTGGTAATTTAAGGGAAACTGTGACAATGATTGAGTTGTGGTTGGTCCTTAAGATGAATGGCACTGATAGTGCCTGTGCTGTTTCAAACAAATCTCACAGTCTGGGCCTCTGCCTGAGTTCACAAATTTTTCTTTATGGATTTTCTCTCATAGGAGAGAATCATAGAAATTTTTGGATTGGAAAGAACTTTAAAGTTCCTCTAGTTCCAACCACCCTGGGCAGTGTCACCTTCCACAAGACCAAGTTGCTCAAAGCCCCATTCATACTCAAGGTCTACGACTGATGTAATGCTTAATCACATAAAGCATGGAAAAAATATTTTAAAAAGATAGCAAGAGGCAATCTACTTCATTTTGCTGTCCTAACTTTACCTGTGTTGATTCTCAGAGAAATTTAATTCATCTATTCTTAGAGACCTTCAACAGCAGAGACGGTACAACCTGCTCTTCCTCTATCAACTGTGCTGAATAACTTCTGAAATGCTTTCTAAGATGAACATCCACATAGCACTGCATATGCTGGGGATTCTTACTATTTCTGTCTCTCAATTATTAGCTCAACAGAACTGAGTTACTGATTTTACTGAATATATTCTCTCTGTTGGGGAAAAATAATATCCTTTAAAGTTAGTAATAATGGGACAGCTATTATATTGTTGTAAATCCTGAGTAACTCCTGTAAGTTTGCAATCATTGAATAATAGAATATTTAAGGTTGGAAAAGACCTTTTAAGATTATCAACTCCAACTGTCAACCTAGCACCACCACCATGTTAACCATTAAATCATGTCCTCAGGTGCCATATCCCCACATTTTTTGAACGCCTCCGGTAATGATGACTCCACCACTTCCCTTCTCAATCTGTTCCGATGATTTGCAACCCCTTCCATGAAGACATTTTCCCTAACATCCAATCTAAACCTACCCTGCTGCATTTTGAGGCCATTTCCTCTTTTCCTGTCACCTGTTACCTGAGAGCAGAGACTGACCCCCTGCCTCACAACAACCTCCTTTCAGATATTTCCAGAAACTTACCAGGTCTCTTTTGAGCCTCCTTTTCTCCAAGCTGAACAACCCCAGCTCCCTCAGCCACTTGTTATCAGACTTGTGCTCCAGACCCTTTACTAGCTTCACTGCCCTTCTCTGGACACACTTTAGCACCTCAATGTCTTTCTTGTTGTGAGGTGGTGGAACTGATGCAATGACTTGCAGAAGTACAAATGAGAAAATACTGTGGCCTGAAGCTCTAGAATGTCAAATTTCTTTGTATACAACTATTTGAATGCATGTTGAAAAAGCTTGTCAAGAAGTTATAATTGAAATCAAAGTGCTGTTTTTCACCTAATTTGCCTCACTTTAGCTATTTACTATGAGTGTCTTATTTATGGGTCCTTATATTTAGAAAAAAGAATTAGAAATGTAGATAAAAAGCTGCACAGCACTCACATTTTGGGGAAAAAATACATTCAACCTGCATTTGCTTTAGCCTCTGTGGGACACTGAAACACTTGTCAAAACCCAACAGGCATACTGAGCTTCAATGATTCATGGGATTTAAATTCCTTGCTCTGAGGGAAATCAAATGTGCAGGAGACCCCACAGGGTCCCACCATCTAATTAAAGGGAGCTTTCTTCTTGATCATCCTCATGTAAATATGTAATAAGCCATCAGACTAGAATCATTCTGTTTACACATCATCTGCCAGTCAGGAAGATCAATGATGAGAGCAAGCACTTTATATTTATCTGCTGAATATGTTGCAGATCATCTAACAGATTTCTTTATGAAGACTTGGATCTCCATATGCAGGCTGAGAAGCCTGGAGCAATTCTGAATTCTCTTAAGATACCATTTTGAACAGGGAGATAGATGCTCAAGTTAAAATTCTCTAGGAAGATTAATTTTTGGACATAAACTATTTTATTCTGTAGAATTCTTTTTGTTGTAGTACTGCTTCTTTCCAGAATCAGATGTCATAAAAAGTACTGTTTTATGCACAACCATAGGTGTGATAAAGACTTTAGCACTATATTTTAAACATGATGCTATCAGCACCAGCCATTGAACTAAATGAAAGCGGACCACTCTCCAGCCAAATGAGATAAACCAAATGACTTTACAGTGCCAGGGCAGTAGGATCTATTCTCAAACAGTGCTGCTGTAAAAAAAATTACATTGATTTCATAAGTCAGCAGAACTGTATGTGTTAGCATATTTTCCTGTGTTTGAAAATTGTGGCTTTAAACTCTTTAGAATAGAAATAAAATGTTTTTGTGATAAGTCAGGAAGAAAATAGATCTAATGTAGAATTTTATAAATTTTGTATTTTTTCTTAATTTCTTATTTTGAGGTAATCGCTGTACATAAAGCTACCAACAGCTAATATTCATTTGCTTTTTATTGCTTCTCTAACTGCCTTCTTGTTTCAGTTTATTAGTTAAACTTTTTTTCTGATTTTATCACCATCATCAGACTTCAAGCTGGTTTTTGATACTCTTCCCTGCTTTTTATATTCTCCTTTTTGTATAAACAGGAGCTTTTCTCTTTTCCATAACAGCCAGAATTTTCTCAAAGGCATGGAAAACCAACAAGTGAGGCAGCTTTTGAAGTAACTACAAAGGATTATATGATTTATGAATGATACTAATTAGATCCTGTTACTTTAAAACGGTTTGAAAATCTGTGAATTTCTAAAGGCAAAATAATCGCCTTTCTTCCTAGTCTGACTTTCAACCTTCAGTGGTTAGTCTTTATTCTCTGTCTGTAACCAAAGAAATAAGTTCAGATGAATAAACACAGTATTTAGCATTTTTACTGGGGAGAACTCCCAGTTCTTTGATGTACTCTGTTGTTAAATTTTTTGCTTTGGTATTAGAAGATGTGATTCTTACACCAAGCCTCTACTCCTGCTCTCTATATCTTGCTTTGTTTTAGCAGAAAGACTCAGCTAAAACACAAAATTGTTTCATTAGTGAAGAAATTTCCTTAAAGGGTAGGAGGACCTACATTTATATCATCAATAAAACAGGAGGTACACTTACACATTTTTTCTTACAAAACCAAAAGGGTGTTTGTTCTTATCTTCCTCTGGAAAGCAGAATTCTCTAACGTACAGTAGACAGACCAGACTGTATAAACAAAATTTTCCCTTTAAACACCTATGCATCTGAGAAGACAGCTCAGACCAAGAGACCAAAAGGAAAGGAAATGGTACAAATTGAAAAAGGGGAAATTTATGTTAGATATTAGGAAAAAAATTATTTACTGTGAGGGTAGTGAGGCACAGGATTACGTTGCCCAGGGAGGTTGTAGATGTCCCATCCTTGGCAATGTTTAAAGCCAGGCTGGACAAGGCCTTGAGCAACCTGGTCTAGTGGCAGGTGTCCCTGCCCACAGCAGGAGAAGCTGAGACTAGATCATCTTTAAAGTCCATTCCAACCTCCTGATATTCTCTGATTCTATGAACTATGTATGATTAATACTTACGTTAAAAATAATGGCACATATCTCCAGTCAATTCTTTGCAGCAGTCAGCATGAAGCAATGAGTCTTKCTATCTTTTGGTGCCTTTCTATCTATCTTTAGAGACTGATCCAGTTTACAGGATCAGTCCAGTGACAGGCATCTAAGGGGAAAAATGCACAGTTAGGACATTCAGGAAATATTACCCTGAAATAAGAAATATGATATGACCATTTAAAAAATTCTACATTAGATCCGTTATCTTCCTGACCGATCCCAAAAGCTTTTTCTTTCTTTTCTAAATAGCTTAAAGCCACAATTTTCGAACACAGGCAAATATAAAATCTTTTTTCCTTGAATTTCCTTAATGTTTATTTTTCCCCTTGGGTGCCTGTCCATTCAACGGGATCAAGCTCGGAAGGTAGATGGGAAGGCACCACGACCCATTGCTTCATGCCGATTGCTGCCAAGAATTGATTGAATATAATTACTTTTCTCCTTCAAGTTAGATTGCTGACATATTCCTAACATTTTGCTCACTTCATACCACTTCAGAACAATCTGTAGCACCCAAATGCGTGAGCTCCAATACCTTCCAAAATGTGTTTCTATTTCAAGCTGCAGTCAGAAGTGGATGAACAGCAAAAGAAAGAGACACGTTACCACAGCACTTCTCACACCATATCTGAGCTGATAAAACCTGCTGAAAAGATGTACAGCCTTCATCCAATATCACACTGGATTACTTTTGCAACTCAAAATACAGCTGGGTGCACTTGCTAAACATATATAATATAAATCATATTCTTGTTTTCAATGTTAAAGATGTTCTTGGTAGCTCTCTGAATTTCGGATGCAGAGTCATTAATTTGCTGACTCTCTAAATTCTAGTGTCACTCTCAACTGTGTCTTCATTAGTGKCTTCTTGCTGCTGTGACATGTTGAGCCAAACTTAACTCTGTCTTAGCTCACCTCTTTTGATCTGAGATCTTCTCATATTACCCATCTGGCTGACTGGGTCAAAGTATCATCATTTTGCCTTTCATATTCCAGTTCTCATTTGCTGGTCTGAAGGAGTCTTCTGAAATCCCTGTTTTCCTAGCATCCTCCTTGTGCACAAATAGTACTGGAGGAAGTTTTACTTCTTCAAATGATTCCATAGAGCACTGACTTGTGCTGAGTCCTGTAAACTTCTGATTAACCTTCCTTTCAGAGTTTCACTTTACTGTAGGCTTTTCTGATGCCTCTGTATTGAATCTGGTCTTTTGTGCTACAGATTTGATCCAAGCAAGCCTGATGTTACAAGAGCCCCCCAAACGGCAATGTTTAAGAACAGTATTGATTTATGTGAAAGAATTTTTAATTAATTCTCTTGAATAAATTATGCAAGCTAGCAAAAATCAGAACAAATATTTCTGGTTTACTTACAATTTCTTCTAGATGTAGTTAGCAAGATACACCATCATACGTTCTACATCATGCTCACAAGCCACACATTTAATTTCCTTGTACCTGTGCTAGCAATGCCAAAAGGGTTATTGGTTCTTCCATCCATTTCATGTTCATGAAGAAGGTAAACGTGATGAGGGGAAAGAAAAAGGGATCCTGCTTAAGACACAGAGCATAAGTTCAGCTTAGCAAAAATTCACAGGAAGATAGGTATTTGCCTACATTTCCTGAACCATAACATAGATTCAAGGCCTAACTGGAGCCAATGAGAAGCACTATAAAAACAACATGTCCTGAAGAAACTTCAAAATGGTGTTCAATAAATCAGAATGTTGAAGACGAAACCATTAAAGCAATTGAAAGCTGTCAGTAAACCATAAAACAATTGACACTAGGCTTAGAACCTCTTATTATGCATTATCGTTTCCCAAATAACAAAACTAATTTTACACATCATGCTACTGCATTTAAGTCAGTTACTGACTGGTAGATATGAGGAACTGATTTAATGTGCACATATTATTTCACAGCTGTTTACTTAAGGGTTTCTTTTATCTTGCTACCAGCTACTGTCAGACAGAATATTGGCTGTGCATCAGATCCATTAGGCCAAATTTTATGGGCCTAATTTAACAAACATTGATTTATAAATGCATTGTATTTTTATTTACAGGAACTTAGATTAAATATTTATTTTCAAATTTTACAATAACTTTGCGATGGAGGAAAATGAGCAATAATGATTAATGGCACAGAGCATGAAACTTTTAATTGACATCTCCAGTCTAACTGATTACTATTTTTTTCATTGAACTTCAGAACTCTGTGAGGACAAAAAATCAACTTTGAGCTCACACAGTTTGTTGCAGAAATGGAAGATATATGTCTAGAAAACTCAGTGGAATGGTATCTCCTTGTGTAGACACTCTACAAGGACAGAGGATGGTCCCTGACCCAGATAGAAATATACACAACAGATGCCGGAAAAAATATGACTGCAAGTTATTTAGTATTATTATTTAATTTAAAGTCCTGCCAACAGACTGCTAATCTTTCTTGAATAAATATGTCCAATTCTCATATAACTAGAGGCGATTAATTATACGCTGTACAGGCTGCCTCTATAAAACACTGCAGTAGACTTTCTCTATCCAGATAGCTTCCAGCTCCCTCTTACATGTCAAAAGCGTGAATGAAAGCATCTCCATCACACAGCTGTCACAGATATGGGAATAAATTACTCTTTGCCCTGTGCTGATGTCCCAGCTAGGGGGACAGACATTGAAGAAATACTCAATGGTGTGTTGGGACCACCAGCCTGGTTCAAGTTTATCATGGTCATTTCCAGTCTTGAGGGCAGGCTTGCCTCCCAATGCAGCTACACCTGTGCAGCTTTGGGAGTCTGTGAGACAGGATGTGATTGTTTGTTCACGTAGACCTATAAACCAGGTGAAGTCTGACATTCACTGGTCCAGATTATAGGGTCCAACTTTATAGGCTCTGAGAGGTCCCTTGATCCACCTGCATTTTTGAAAGTCATGACTTTCCCAAAGATTGTACTATAGGATCCTGAGTTTCTGTAACTCTAATGAGAAGATCCGACTAAGGCTGTGACTCAGAAGAGTCCTTGTCTGTATATATTTTCCTGTCTGAGGAGAAGGACAATGTTAGTTTGTTTTCTATTCTATGTAGAATTTTGCTTGGTATGTGTCAAAAGGTAAGTATAATTAATTGATCTTATTTTCAGACTACCTTGAAGGTTCTGTTATGTTATTCTGTATTAATTACAGCATTTAAATGAATGTTGATATCAAACAACAAAAGTTTTATATAATATAGTTACATTGGCCTTGTAATTTTATTCATGGTTTGAACCATTTTCAGCATATGACTGGCTTTATCATTTTAATTGCAGGGAACAAACTGCTGCAGTAGACCAGGAGTTGGCACAGCTAGAGCATTGTCTAATGTTTTGGCCAACAATGCATGAATATTAGTAAAACTGAGCTTTCAGAATTCTCTGTCTCTCAAATAAGTGTTTATGTGTATTTGGATATATAAACACAAACATATAAACATATACATGTATATATGTACACTTACATATGCATAAACCACCTATACATATAGTTTTAAATATATATGTATATAATATATATAAGTATGATGCTTTCAAACAATAAACAATCCTAAATACACTGAGGACATTTAATATTTGAAGATGTCATTTGGAAAACCACCAATAAACATCCAGATGCCTCCTTCAATAATAATTCAGATATTAGTGGCAATGTCTGGCAAGATTACAAGCTTCAGAGATATTGTAGTTTTAGTGGAAAAAATAAGACGCATCAAGCAACTTTGTCCTTGCATAATCTATTTGTTTGTCTCTTTAATTTAGTCCAGCTGTTGCATTCTAGCTAAGGCATAAAAATAAAAATAAATAAATTTGAACTTAACCTTTGTTGAATTTAGAAAGACTTTGGATCTTTCTACCTGCCTGGTAAACACTTTCTGTCATAAGAATTCAAATTGTGAAAAAGCTTAGTTAAAATTTAAACAATTAAAAAAATAAAATAAATAAATTTTTAAAAGGCTTGTGTTTGCAGTGTGTATAGAGGATACAGACCCTATGAGACCTCTTACGTCAGATGGAGTATTTGAGAAGTAGGAAAGGGTCTCAAAWCCTTACTGCAGGTGAGATGGGTTCTTCTCGGTGAGGGTATGCAGGAAACAGCAGTGAGAGCAGCCATGCCTTTGCCACAGCAGTTCTTTCTCACCTCTCACAGGGGAGAAGAAGGGTAGGGACATTGACAGGTCCTTCAGCTCCCCTTCCTACTTCCCCAACTAGCACCCACTGCTGCAGCAAGAGCATGTTTGCATCAAGCACTCTGCTGGCTCATAGGGGATGGGGATGGGCCTGCTGCTGCCAAAAAGTACTCTGCCAAAGCCTGCTGTGGGGGACACCGTGAGAAAGGAGGTGTACGGTAGGGGGAACCAGCATGCAAAATCTGGGCCACCACACCGTTCCTAGGGCACACTGAAGAAGAGTTTGGCTATAACAGCTCATGAGTTTGCTCAAGGTTGGGAGGACACAAAAGTTATTTAGACTTATGGCACTTCTCATTTGGCAAGCGGCAACACTCAGGGAGAACTTCAGTCTTTTACAGTTATTTCATTCTGAAATCTCTGTGCCAAGATACTCAATAACTCTTAGGCAGCACTGTGCTGCAATATAATGCTTTGCAATATAAAAGAAAAAACAAAGAGGACAGTTAAATAAAATGGGGTTGAAAAGCAACCATATGGACAATATAGTCAGTTTTATTTCAGATTCTTTATTCTTTCAACACTAAACTTAGCAAAATTATTATCCTCTTGAAAAGCAGTAACTATGCTTAGTAGGAATGGTACTTTGCTTTAAACTTGTAGTGATGGGCTGTTTCAGCCCCCACTGAGGTAGAGTAACTAAGGTTCTTATTAATAGATACACTTAAGAAAATATATAAGGAAAAGATAGTAAGAGAAAGAAAGAATAAGAGTGGGGAAGCCACAAATAAAAGATTTGATAGATTAATATACAGTCAGGTTCAGGTGGGAAAGTCCAGGTACCTCCCCTGGGAGGGGAATTTTACACTGTCTGATGTGACACTCTCGATCATGCAGAGTCTTTTGCTGGAAGGCCGCAGATATGAGTCTGGGGGCACTTTGAGGGTCTTTGGTGGTTTATAACCCTTTGTAAGATACGACAGCTGTTTCTCAAGCCTGTGTAATTAAGCCAGTTATGCCTTATCAGAAAAGATTAATACCCTCAGGCCTACGTGTGCGTGTCCCAATACCTCCTGGGGGAAGAGGGAGAGGGGGTGGGCCTTAACAGAAGGGAGGACATTGATGAAAAGCATTATCCCACCTCATAAGATCTGCTTTTTGCCAGCCTTTTCCCTTAGGTGGTTTAAAAACCTGCCTGTTGCTAAACAAAGGTTGGTTTGTCCTGGTCATCCTCCGGTGGTGGATGCACACGGCCTCTGCACCTGGACTGTTCTTATGGAGATCAGAGCTTTTGCCACCAGGCATCAAAAACCCTCTTCTTTGGCTGGGGGTTGCAAACTTGGCCTCAGCAAAGCACCTGCTGCTTTTGTCAATGGCCAATTGTTTGAATCATAAACCATTAACATTTCAGTCTCTCACAATGGGCCAGCCTGCAAAGTCTTCGTTCTGAACCCAAAGATGTTCAGGGAGTTGAAGAAACACAGCCGCAGGAGTGGGTTATAGATTGTTAGCTGATGATGTTAAAAATAGTCTTGTGAGTGTTTGGGATCTTTTTAGAAACTGTAAAATGGCAATTTTTAAATCACAATATTTCCACTAGGAAATTCACCTGCATATTTAGTACATCTTGTTGATGGTTTTGGTTTTCTGCACTTAAACTTGTAGATGAATGTGGAACTGTTTCTTATACAATCAAAAGTCATAGTTCTACAGAAACTTGAACAGTTGTTGGATTTTCCAAAGGCAAGGAGTATCAGTGACATCAGAAGGAATACTAAAAGGGTAAAAGTTATACAATGTGTATATGAGAATATTGCTCTGGGAACAAAAGTACTTCATAGGTTTGGTACTGTCACAACTGACCTAATCCATGAACCTCAAAAGAAATTTCAAACCAACATTTTTTGACACTTGTATTCCAAAATTCGCATTTAGAAGAAAAAAAAATAAATAAAATATGTGATTGTCACAGATTCTATAACTCCTAAGGATTTCTACCTAGTGATTGATGTTCAGCCCTCCTGAAAATCAAAAAAATAAATGATACCTGGTGGGTGTAAACTTTTTTTATGGTTTAATGTTGAAACAATGCACAACATCCTTTGAATTATCAGAAGTCAGCTAAAAGAATCCACTGCCCTTTTTCTCAGCCTTTACTCCCTCTCATACTAATGCTTTGATAAATCAGACTCATTTAGAGACCAGAGAGGAAAGTGGAATTCATGAGGACGTCTCTGTATTTACAATCCCACATCTTCACGCCCTGGCAGCTCAATGCCACTCTTCAGAAATAAGACAGCAAAGAACAGATTGATTTTCTTTTTTTAATTGCATCCCTGCCAAGACCCTATTGGCAGGAAAACAGAGGTATGGACTCAGGGTTTTTTAGATGCACTGACACAAGCTTATTTGTCAAAGATCAAATCTCCAGTGAACAGCTTGCCGCAGCTTTTATTTCCAGGACTTTGATAATAACATCAAATTGATGTTGCATTGGTGTGCACTGAGACAGCAAAGAAAATTTCAAAGATATTTGGAAAAGTACAGAAAAGGACAGAAAGAGAAGAGGGAAGAAAACTGATGTTTTTACACAGCTTAAAGACAAATGCCTAATACATTTCAAGATATAGTGCTGAGCAATATGCTTTATCAGGCATAATGCAGAAAAACTAATTTGAGAACAGCTATACTCTTGATTTGTTTCTTCTAAAAGTTTAACTTTCTCTCTGGAGAATGCCATTTCAAGACATTAATGAAAGGCTTGACACTCAGGAATATGGTTAAAAAAATCACACATTTGCCTGGATTTCAAGCAAGATGTTGTCATCTGTACAAAGGCAAAAAAAAATCTGTCAGCAACAGTTGTTTTGGTGGGGATGAATGACTAAGGCCTGTAATTCTTGACAATGTTTTCAATCAGAGGGGAATATTTTTAAGCTTCTTAAGTATGATTCTGATAGCTAGAGCATCTAGCTAGTCTTGAGAGCACTAGAAAGCCAAATGCCATGTCCCCTAGCTGCTAGCATTTATGAAATATGTAATTCCTATCAAATATATTTTATGTCTCTCCTCTCTCTTGCATCTCCTGCCCTTTTAGAAAACAGGGACAACTACCAAGGAAAACTGAAACTCTCCTCTCTGCACTTTCAAAAGTATGTTATAACCATTAGGCCATATTTCTAGACCACTTGACTTCCCTCTCATCTACATTGAAATTGTGCTGCTGCTAGTTAACAATACCAGTCTCTATGAGTCAGACAAAAGCAAGCCTGGGAAAACATCGTTACTGCTCCCAGCTTCCACTGAAGACTACTACTGCAATTATGAATCTCTAGCCCTATTATTGTATTCAGCATCTTTGACAGGTTTCTATACCTCAGTAATACACATAGCACTTAAAAGTGAGCAAGAGAGGAGCAGAGGGACTGTAGCCCAGATGTGAAGAGGCAAAGACAATAAGGCATCTCATAGCTCATCCCTTTTTCTGCCTACTCTACACTCCTCCTTTTGTCCAGCTTTCATTCTGCAAGTGCCCCTTGATACACAGTGTGTACCAGAAAATGCTTATTTTAGAATCTGTAAGTTAAGATAACAATAATATACCCATCTCTTAGCTAAGGGACTCTCTGTTTCTCTGAAGGAAAGATTTTATACTGCAAAACTAAAATTTCCCACTGTATTGGTTTTGCATGGCCAGGTTTCGATAGCGAGATGGGGAGGCTACAAGGATGGCTTCTCTGAAAAGCTGGTAGAAGCTTCCTCCATCTCCAACAGAGCCAATGCCTGCAGGCATCGACCTGTTTCTGTCCAAGGCCAAGCCAAACAGTGATGATWGTAAAGCCTCCTGGATAACATATTTAAGAAGGAAGAAAAGTTACTGCGCAGATGCAGTTGCAGCCAGAGAAGAGATGAGTGAGAACATGTGAGAAGAATAACTCTGCAAGCTCCAAGGTTCGTGCAGAAGCAGGGGAGGAAGGTGCTGCCTGAGGCGTAACTGAGATTATCCTGCAGCCCGTGGTGAAGACCATGGTGAAGCAGCTGCAACCTTGCAGCCCATGGGGGTCAGCGGTGCAGAGGTCCATGTGCAGCCCATGAAGGAGCCCCACTCTGGAGCAGGGTTTTGGATGCCTAAAAAACAGCTGTGACCCGGTGGGAAACCTGGAGCAGGCTCTTGGCAGGATTTGCAGAACCATGAAGAGAGAAAACCACACTGGAGCAGGTTTCCTGGCAGGTATTTTGACCCCTCTGAGGACCAGTGCTGGAGCTGCGTGTTCCTGAAGGACTGTACCCAATGGAAAGACACCCACAACAGAGCTGGTCCTGAAGGACTGTAGCCCGTGGGAAGGACTCACACTGGAGAAGTGGAGGACTGTCTCCTGTGAGATGGACCCCGTGGTGAAGCAGGTAAAGGACTCCTCTCCCTGAGAAGGAAGCAGAGGCAGAAACAACCTGTGATGAACTGACCATAGCCCCCACTGCTTGTCTCCATACACCATGCAGTTGAAGGAGTTAGAGAACTGGGAATAAAGTTCAGCCGAGGAAAGAGGGAGAAGTGGGGTGAAGGTGTTATTAAGGTTTGTTATACTTCTCATGATCCTGGTCTGACTTTGGTAATAAATTCAACTCGTTTTCCCAAGCTAAGTCTGTTTTGCCCATGACAGTAATAGATGAGTGATCCCTCCCTGCCCTTATCCCAACCCATGAACCTTTTGTTACGTTTTCTCTCCCCTGTCCAGCTGTGGAGGGGGGTGATATAGTGGCTTTGATGGGCACCTGGCATCCAGCCAGGGTCAACCACCACGCCCACTAAGTCTATGCACTGTCCCAAGTAGGTGTGTAAACACAAGTGCCCATGCACACGAACCACACACGCTCGTCACTGGTGACCCAATCCAGGCAGATGTATTTTCTCAGCCCTTTGCTATAAGCACGAAGACCACTGAAGCAAGGAGAGGGACAGTCGAAGACAAATAAATATTCAGGAACTGTCATCTAGCACCTTGAGAGCTTTCACATGCTTACATAGGCAATTCAAATGTGTGACAGTATTGCAGATATGATCCCTTCAACCTATAGAAATAAATCAAAAGACAGATGAGTAGTTCACCTCGAACACTTCAAAAATCAATTAAAAGAAAATCAAATTCAGGATAAATACTTAAAAAAACCCCAAAACATTAAGAAGTGCCATTGGAAAGAGGTCTGTGTGACCTCAGGACTTTAAAAGATGCTTGTAATTCACTTTTGTCCAAAAGACTCTTTGTTGGTGGTGGTTTGTTTTATTTTTTTTCTAATTTTATTGTGAAAGCTTAATGGGTCCTTGCCATTTTGTTTTACAACACTGCCATTAAAATTCATGAAAATGTAGGCATCATCTGCCAAATGTGACCCACTTTTTTTTTCACAATCTTTACTTGAGTGTGATACAAAGTCAAAACCACAGCATACATGATCCATTTAATAGAGGTCCTGCATAACAAAGCTGACAATTTATTGGTAGATCAGTAGTCCTGGGGTGAAAATATAATCCTCTACAAGTTTTCCAACTACAGAAAAAAGCTGTTCAGAAATATCAAAGTATGCTTTAGTGTTTATCCACTTACATGGTTCTTTTTGTTCTGAAACCAGTGTTTTCTGATTTTCTAAAACATACTTCCTCTTTCTCAGCTTCAGATTAATTACATTGCTACAGGAAAATTGTCAGATCATTCAAGCAGTGGAAGAATTATGCTGGATTGAAGATTAGGCTTTTCACTCAGGGAGCCTGTCATCACTGATACAAGCCTGAAAAGATGAGGTGCCCATATAGGGTTGAAACAATAAAGAGAATCAGATCTAAACATAAACATACCAAGTGACTCAAATTGGCTAACTCTGACTAAATAAAGATTTTTCTGTTACTCTGATTATTTATCTATTTTCATAGGCAATTAAGTAGAGCAATGCCAGTAAAGAGAAACAAGGACAAGAATATGGTTACTTAATGATTGAGAAAATGAATTTAAATTGCTTTTCATACAGTGGGAAGAAAATCAGCTTGTTTTACACACAAAACTAGATTTTCTAGAATGAAAACTGCACTCAATATTTCAATTCTTATTTTTTTTTAAAAAAAAGCTCCTTGCAAAAAAGGCAACCAAAATTATTCTTCTCATCTTTAGCCTAGATCTGATTTGGTGATGTACCTGCATACTGTCCTAAAACTTGATACCTGGAAATTACTTTATCTTCAAAATGAAATTAATGCTGAATTTTGCAGAAGACTGGAAGTAATTCTTTGCTCTATCTGTATACTTAGCTTTTCAGCATAAATGAAAAGTAAACCAAAACTGAGTCTCAGATGCAATATCTCAAAAAACTGCATTGCTTAGTTCAGATGAGGAAATGTTTTCGTTTTTTTATATGCTTTGAGAGATCTTGAGTAGGTCAGAGGACTGTTCTACAAGTAAGAGAACATAAAAGAGATTCAGAAACTTTTTTTATGTAGAGAAATATTTTCTCATCTCCATACTCAAGGGTTTGTAAACTTAGATTTGTAGAGATTTCATGAAGAGGAGTCTCTTGAGACACATTCAGAGATATTTGAGTTAGACAGCCATGTAGATTCATATTTACCCTTATTTCTAATAATTTAACATCTAATTACAACAAATCATTATTTTGCAGACAAGATCGCTTCAGGATCTCAGTGTTTGTGAAAGTTGTTTCTTTTCACCTGGGCATATTGCAGTATCATCCTTCTTCTTCAGATGACATTCAGGTAGTAACTGTAATCTGTGACTGCAAAGCATATTTCAGTGGAAAAAACTGTCCTTGTCTGCAACTCTTTTCTCTGTTGGTGCAGAGAGCATGCTTGTTGCAAGCTGGGATTAATGAGCAAAAAAAAAATAACAAATAATTGGCATTTAAAGTTTTGTTTTCATCAAATTGACTCCCACAAATTATAAAAGTTCTATTTAACCTATTATTTTTTGATCCCTGTAAGGTTGTCTAGAGATTTCTGAATGTGTGTCAGCTGTTGCTGCAGACTGTGGCGCCCAAATTCACAGACATTAACTGACAGTCTTGTCTCCAACATCATTAGCAAAACTTTRTTATTGTAGCTCTGCAGACCTCATCATTCAACAAGGGAAATTATAAGATAACAGTTACATTTCATATTGATTTTGATGAGAATTGGATCAGACCTTGACTGTCTGGTAGTTAAAGTCTCATTCTCATTACATACTTTGTACCAGGAGCTCAGTTATTTTCCTTCCTTTATTGACTTACAGAGGCTTTCACAGACTGTTTAAATACAAGTCAGCAAATATGTCAAATAAGGTACTTTTCGCAGTGCACCTTGGCTTTTTTTGTCAGACATAAGTCACCCTGATGTTTAATGTTCCATGCCCTTTTTATTTTAAGTTTAAAATTTTATGCTTCCTAGATAGTACATCACAACTGCATTAGGCACTCATTCAAAGTCGGCTGTGGTCACTAAGATGCTTTTCATTGACTTCATTAGAGTCTGAAATGGGTTCATAGTCTCGGGTTCTGTGTCATCTTTTTTGTGAACAGGCTTTTGAGGTCTTATAAGAACTCTTAAGCATGAGTATGATGTAAATGAATTTTTAAAAAAAGTAGATTGGGATGCATTGATACAAACTAGACATAAAATTACATCTAAAGATAATCATTGTGGATTGCATCCTCCTGAATGCTGGAGAAAACAATCACATTTACTTTGAAAATCTATTTTTTTCCAGTTTTCAGAAGGCTTTTTTTTTTTTTTTTTCCTAAGGTGTACAATATCTTGGTTATAATTTATTTTGGAAAGGTCTTTAAACAGTTAAAAGGTTATAGTTAAGGTTAAGTTAAAATAGCACAATTATCAGAGTTGAGAACATGTTTAATCACCTTTTGAAGACTAAAGTGTGATTAGTGGATTTCCTTTACTTAAGCTATCTAGATGACTCAGACAATATAAATATTTTTGGAAACTTTTCTTTATTACGTTCTGCAGCAGGTAAGTTAGGCCAGTAAATATTTCCAGAGCTATTACACAAGGAAAAAAAATTGTGCAGCCAGCTTATTATCTCTTTATATTAGAGTATATTCCCTTCTCCACCAAGATGAACTGACCTCAAGGATCCTTCTTACTAATAATAAAAAACTCACAAAGATAATGAGAAATGGCATTTTGATGACATAACCTGGAGGAAATGAAAAAAATCCAAATGTAGATCTGAAAGTGGAAATGGCAGCCTAAAAATCACTAGCTCATTACAAAAATAAATTTTAAAATTATTTTCTACTTTAAGAACAATGCTTATGTTAATCCATCAAAATGAGTATGGGCATCATTTTTTCAGCATCCAACCTATTTGGCCCTGTGAAGTTTGATGACAGGAGGTCAAAGATACTGTTATATAAATATTTTGCACCAGCTATTTACTCAATAAGTGGCCAACACAAACTTTTTTACTCTGATTTGTGAAAGATCTGTGACTACAGCCAAAGTTATTTCCCTGATTCTTTAGCCTTTTTTTTTAAATGTGACATATTCCATTTTTAGACTGACACTTGCTTTATAAACCAGTGACATACTTTAAATGTATACCTGTGACTCAGTTTTTGGATTAAAAAATAACATGCAATGCTCAAGTGCATTCAGTACGTACTAAAACCAAGCATTAAATGATAAATGCATATATTTGAATAGAACCTATCCATAATAAAGAGGATCAGCTTCTTTATTTAAATTAAAAAATATTCTGATGATAAAATATAACAGCCAAAGTATATATCTCAAGTATTTTAAGACCACTTAAAAAATCAATACAGTGTGTACCATCATGGGACTAGCAATTATGTGGAAATGATTAAACAAAAAACAATTTTAAAGAAAAACTTAGATGATAATATAGACTAAGGAATACTTTCTAGAAGATTATATACTATATAAGTAAATTTATTTTTCTTCTTATATCATTTGTGAGCTGATCATATACTTCCCTAATGAATTGTAAATTCAAATATCTTCAACAAATGTCTTTCTAAAAATTTTGCTTTATAGATTGTATATCTTCAAGATGGACCTGTTGATTGTGATTAACCCAGTAAGTCAAAGTAAATTGATTTTTTTTCCCCGAGTATCTCCAGAACACACTTTCTCTGAGACAGGAAAATCCTGGGAAAATCTGAAGATAGATTAGCTGTTAGCTGTTGCATGTAAAGGAATAGCACTGGAATGGGGGTGTGTGTGTATATGTATATATATATATATATATATATATATATACACATACTGACTATCTGACTTTTGACTTTCAAAGGCATGTGTATGCTTTTGGAAAACTTGTTTTCTGATATGGTCCTGCAATTTAAACATCAAAATAAATATAAGAATAGAAAATTTATTTTACTGTTTAATTAGAATTTGAGAGTTTTTTCTCTGCCTCTTAATGAGTATTGCAGAATTTTCTCACTTTTTCAAGAACATCTTTAAAGTTTTATATTGAATATTAGTAGAAAGAAAAGAATAGCAGAACCTCATCACATTTAGTGTGTGAATTCCCTTTTATTTATCACAATAGAATAGCAAAAGCATGGGAAAAAAGATTGACGGAAGGATTGCACCTATCTGCTTTTTATCCAGCCACCATAGATGACATGTAACTTGATAAACATTTCAGTTCTTATGATATATTTCTGCATTACACCACAGAGAAAAGTGYTTTAAAGACAATTATAATCAAAATGTGGATGTTCATAAGTAAATATGATTTTCTTCCAGAAAATGATGTCTTGGAGGCACATTAGTCAATCACCAAAAAACTACATATAAACAGATTAGCAGCCCTTACAATCAAAGGCCTCTACTATAATGCAAATAAATACATTACAAATACCTATTTTATTAGCTTCTTCTCATGTGCTACTGAATTCACAGTCTCTCCCTGCTCTTATCTTGACAGAAGCCTGATTTATTTGACATGTTGAAGACTGACATTAGATGTGAAATTTATTTCTACTGAACATGCCTTAAACACACAGGCCTATGTCCTGGACTATGTGTAGAGCAACCATTTTGTACAGCAGAAAAGAGCTGTGAGGGACAGATGAAGAAATTACAAGTAAACATTATGAATTTAGACTATAATAACTTTTCTTTCTTATACTTTTTGGTTTTTATCAAGATCAATATAGCTATATAAAAGTATGGAAAACCGTGCAGAATGACATTCATATCAAATACAAAGTAATGCTCTGTTGTTTTTATTAAAATTTGAAAACATATCTTCAACCTACTTCATTTTCTATTTTATTTCCACCAGAAAAAGCATTCAATATTACTTTTCCTCAAGCAATTATTGCAAAAGAAACTGTGCTTTTTCTTATGAAGAATCCATTCAGTCCATCCATCTCTGTGGGTCCTAGAGTGGTAGGTCAGGTTTTCTGCCTGGTTATACACTTTGTTATAAATGGCACATCTGCAAGACTTTTAGTAGAACCTCCTTGCCTTCCCAGGTGCCTTCGTACAACAATTATGAGGCTTTGGATGTGGAAGGCCCATCAATAAATGATGTGGATAACTGTCCATCTACACCAGAGATGTTGCCAGGGTACACCCAGTATCACAACCACCTCCATGAAGATGCCCCCTTCAGAAGGGAACAGAGGGTCAAATATTCCTGACAGACTATCCTCTTAGGGAAGTGTAATGACTTCCTAGGGCCCAGGTTATGAACATGTCTAGCAAACTTCCCAGCCTGGTACAGCCTTTTGATTACTATCCATTACTGCTCTTCCATGTGGGTGGTGATGAAGATGCCACCCATTGTCCAAGGACAATCAAAAGAGACTTCAGAGCCTTGGGATAGTTGGTAAGGGAATCTGGAGCACAGGTTACTTTTTCCTCTCTCCTTCCAGCTGCAGGGAGAGACACTGGGAAAAATAGGCTGTTCAGAATGGACAGGAGAGGAAGGAGAGGTGGAGGGGTTGCCCTCTACATGAAGAAATGTGTGAAGAGCTGTCTCTGAAGAACAGAGAAGAGCAAGCCAAAACCCTGTGGATAAGAATCAGAGACCAAGGCAACAAAGGGAACCCTGTGGCTCCTGTCTCCTGCAAGCTGCCTGATCAAGAGGAACCTACTGATGAAGTCTTGCTCCAGCTACAGGAGACATTTCACCCACTGTTTCTCATCTGCCAGGGGGATTTCAACCACCCCAACACCTGCTGGAAAAGTAGCATGGTGAGCTGTAGGCAATCCAGGAGAGTTCTGAAAAGCATTGAGAATAACTTCTTAAGCCAGCTAATAGACAGCCCTGCCAGAGGGGATGCAATACTGGACCTGATGGTGACCAACACAAGTGAGTTAATCAGTGCTGTATAGACTGAAGGCGACCTGAGCTCTGGTATCCACACACTGTTGGAATTTTCAGTCCTGAGGCTTATGGGTCAGGTGAAGAATAAAGTAAGGATCCTAAATTTTACAAAACCATCATTCCAGCTGTTCAAGGATTCAGTCAATAAGACCCTCTGGGAAACTGCCTTAGGGACAAGGCAGCAGAAGAGAGCTGGCATAACCTTAAGGATGTTTTTCATAGAGTGGAAGAGCCCTTGATGTTCATGTGTAAGAAATCAAGAAAGGAAGGAAAGAGAGTGGTATGGCTGAATCAAGGCCTGCTGGTCAGACTGAAAGGCAAGAAGGAAAAGAAAGTGGAAGCAGGGACAGATCTCCTGGGAAGAGTAAAATATGCTGATAGCTTGTGTAGGGATGGGGTCAAGAAAGCCAAAGCACAACTGGAGCTGAATATGGTGAGGATACAAAGAAAGGTTTCTACAGGTATGTCAGACAGAAAACAAAGGTCAGAGAAAGTACACTTTCTGATGAACACAGCCATCAAGCTGCTGACAACGGAGGAGGAGAAGGCTGAAGTACTCAATAATTTTTTTGCCTCAGTCTTCACTGGCAACCTCTCTTCCCACACCCCTTACTTGGATGGACCTCAAGGCAGGGAATGGGAGAGCAAATTCCCTTCCACTGTAAGAAAAGATCAGGTTCGTGACCACCTGAGGAAAATCTGAACATATGTAAGTTTATGGAACTTGACATGATGCATCCTAGTGTCCTGAGGGAATTGGCTGATGCAGTTGTCAAGCCACTCTCCATCATAATTAAAAGTCATGGCGAGTAGGTGACGTCCCAGGTAAGTGGAAAAAGGCAAACATTGCACCCATTTTTAAAGAGTAGAACAGAGGACCCTGGGAACTACTGACCTGTCAGCCTCACATCTGTGCCTGGAAAGATCATGGAACACATTCTCCCAGAAGCTAGGCTAAGGCACATGGAGGAAAGGGAGATGATTTAAGAGAGTCAGCATGGCTTAACCATGGGCAAGTCCTGCCTAACCAACCTAGTGGCCTTCTATGGTCGAGTGACTACATCAATGGACAATGGAAGGGCTACAGATGTCATTTATCTGGACTTTTGTAAGGCCTTTGATGCAGTCCTCCAAAACATCCTTTTTCTCTAAACTGGAGATAGAGATTAGATGGATGGACTGTTTAGTGGATGAGGAATTGGCTGGATGTTCACATCCAGAGAGTAGTGGTCAAAGGTTCAATGTCCAGATGGAGATCAGTGACAAAGGGTGTCCCTCAGGAGTCTTCATTGAGAACATTACTGTTTAATACCTTCATCAAAAACATGGAGGGTTCAAGTGCACACTTAGCAAGTTTGCAGATGACAGCAAGCCCAGTGGTGCAGCTGACACACCTAAGGAGTGGGATACCATCCAGAGGGACCTGAACAAGCATGGGAAGTGGGTCCATGTGAACTTCAGGAGGTACAACAAGGCCAAGCACAAGGTCCTGCATCTTGGTGGGGGCCATCCCTGGTATCAATCCAGTCTGGGGAATGAAGGGATTGAGGGCAACCATAGTGAGAAGGACTTGAGGCTGCAGATGGATGTAAATTTGGGCATGACCTGAAAGTGTGCTTGCAGGCCAGAAAGCCAGCTGTATCCTGAGCTGCATCAAGAGAGGCCAACAGGTCAAGAGAGTTGATTCTGCCCCTCTACTCCATTCTGGTGAGACCCCACCTAGAGTATTCCATCCAGACTCCACAGGGAAGAAATTAATCTATTGGAGCAGATCCAGAGGAGAGAATCAAAAATCGTCAGAAGGATGAAACACTTGTCCTGTGAAGACAGGGTGAGAGAGTTGGGGCTGTTCAGCCTGGAGAAGAGAAGGTTCTGGGGAAATATTATTGCAGTCCTTCAGTATTTACAGGAGGCCTATAAGAAAAATGGTGATAAACTTTTTAGCAGGGCCCGAAAGAGGCCAATTTTCACTAGATATAAAGAAGACTTTTTTTAATGCTCAGAATTATTTTCCAGATTTATACATGAAATTCTGCGTTCATTGTAACCAATGACAAAAAAATTCTTGTTTTCCTAAACTCCTAGCTTTAAAACATTTTGGGAAATGAAACAAATTAAATGAAAGAATAAAAGTTTTGCCATTTTTCATTGAAATTTTGATGATAATCTGCTTTAACACTCTGATGAGGAGGTATAACATTGAGATATTCCACAGAGATACATTCACAACTACATCTTACAGTATTTGTTCAGAGAAATTATTTATTTAATTAATTTCACTGGAAAGACTGTTAGGGAAAATAGTTCAAAAAAACTTCACTCCCCAGTTTACAACTTTCTGATGTCTTACAGCATGAGACATAGATGGATCTTTTTCAGGGAATTGTACATAGCAGTTTGGAAAGCGTACAGAGTTGACTCAGTGAGCAATATGTCTCTATTACCCTATGCACCACATTACCTTACTTCAGTTTCCTGAAAGACGGGAGTAACCATCTCACTATTGTCACCTTGATGCCACTCAGTAACTTCAACATATTCTTATCAGCAATAATCTTTCCAAAATACGACCACAATGTTTGTTGTGTTAGTCAGAGAGACTAGTGAGTACTGAATATTTGAATTCTTAGGATAAATTTGTAAATCTTACTACCCAGGGTTCACCCAAACCTTTCCTTTTATCATCGCTATTTTACCCTATTAAAACAAATAGACCTGAAATTGTCCTCTAGCATATATCAGAACAAATAAAATGCTAAAACTTTTTTGTGCAGCTGAGATGTACACGTGTCCCTATTACTTTTTGTACCATGAACTTTCCACATGAACTTGTAGTTTTTTAAACTACTCTCCCTGAGCTTTGTGCAATTATTTTTGAGTGAATTAATCAGTTGGTATGAAATTATTCCATCTGTTAAATTCAAACACAATACCTTTCATTATTTTGGTTTGATCTTACATCTATTTAGGTATTGTTTAGTTGTTTGATTTAACCTTCAGTGATTAGTTGTTTAAAAAGTTATACTATTAATTCTTAAATTCATGAAAGTCCCTTAAGATCAGTATTGTTTAGTTATTCTGTGAACAGTACATTAATAAATTTATTGATTCTAGTTTAGCACTTAGCTAAAAGATTTTTATAGTGCTGACAATATTTCAATACATCAATAAAATAAGGAAATACAGGGTAAGTCAGTCAATAACTTTAACAATATCAATTTGTTTGTGTGCCAAAGCTTCAAATCAATCAAACGTGCATGCAAATAGCTCTATTAAATCTAATCTGGTCTGAGAAGATACTTAAGCGTATAATGAAAATGAAAATTGAACCTCTTCTTTAATTATCTGCATAAACTGCATCACCATCAGCATGAAAAATACAGTTAATGCTCTTTTGGTAACAATCAACTGCTTAACCAATGGCAATAATACTAAATTTCTTTTAAGGTCCTGGTACAGCCAAGTACCTAATTTCTTGTCTAACTTCAAATAAAAGCCTGGTTAAAGAAAATGGAGCGAGCTATGTAGTGTTAAAAAAGATGAATGCTTAAGGAACTCACTGAAATGTACTCCATATGATGAAGGAATGCACATTCTTCCCTTTTAATTATGTATCTTATCAATAAATGAACTTTAGAAGTCAATGTAGATAAACATTTAACCACTGCCTAAACATAGACTGCAGTAATCACGCATGGGCACGACTCTTCAGCCAAGATGGAGAGCACACACCTTTATTGTGCAGTGAATATTCCCTAAATACCAGCACCCAACAGGATATCACATCATATAAACAGGAAAGATGTTCACCTCAGTGTCCCCCAATCACCCGGGATAGTGCACAGACATTGCCTATTATGGTAACAGGTAAACAATGCCCTATAAGGTCACAAACTACAATTATCACATCTCATAGGTCCAGCACTGACCAGAAACCCACAATCCTCTCTCAGCCCATCCCTGGTGACCTGGAAACACTCCCAGGGTCACCTGTGGGGCCAGGAAAGAGGCTCTCTCTCCGGTCCTCTGGGCCTATCTCTCTTCCAGCACACAGTGCACCCCAACAATAGACCTCAATCCTTTAGGTGTATCTACTAATTTAAACCTGCACCATTTGAAACCTAGCAGAGAATAATTTTGAAACAAGAATTTACGTGGGGAGTGGGCAAGAAAGGTGGAAGAGAGGAAGAAAAAGTAAGATGACCTAAGAAGAATCTGAGTTTACACTCTTTATTCTATTGTTTGATGGTATCCTGACTAGCTTTGCAGCTTTTGAGTATAATTTTCATTCACATTTGTAAAGTGCAACTCCTTGTTTACACTGATTGTGTAAATCTGGAGTGGCTACATATTTCATAACCAGACAACTATAAACTAGTTCTTGTAGTCACATGGATTTCATGATACCTTGCTTTGCAAATACTCTGAAACAGCTGCTGGATCAGAAAGAAAAACCCTGAGCAAGAGGGTCTGTTAAGCTATAGTTTAATGTGGGATTTCAGTGCCCAGGAACCAGCTCAAATATTTTTTTTCCACATGAGTCATCTGAATATCTAATGCATATGTTCTCACCAACAATCTACAAAGTATTTTGAAGATGGGGAACTGGATTTCTAATTCCAATTTCTTGAAATTTTAAGTATGTATATATAATTAAATATGAATTGGTTTGTCAATAGACTGATGTAATGAGAATTACTCTCGCCTTCTAGTAGAAGAAGAGACCTGACTTACAGCTCCTTTTCCAATGAATGCTTATGGGTTTCTTATTAAAGAATTTCATATTAAGGTATTATTGGAGCAAAGGACTAGAGTGCAATTCTTATTATTCTTCTCTAACCAGGAGGCAATAAAGTAATTCTTCTTCTCTTTCTGCTTCAATGAATATTTAATTATTTCATACAAAGCTGAAAACTTCAGCAAGAATATGGCCACCCTTATTGTATTCCATAACCATGAGTGTTTGACGATTCTACCCAAAATTACATAGAAGTAAAAGTTATCCGTAAGAGATGTCCATAAAAGATGTGGGTTTTGCTTCACTCTTTCATGTTTGCAAAATCATTTTACCAACTGAACTTTAGTATAAAAGCATGTGGTATCACACAGTCTTGTCTCACATTTTTCGTAAGACAAATTCTATATCTCAGCAGATTTTAGTTKACATAACTCCCATGGAGAAACGTGCTTCTTTCCAAAAGGGTGTGCTATTTTGTAGGAAATGTGCAAATACTGAAAAAAAGATAAAACTAAAAATATGCTCTTGTCTTCACCAATTTTCATTACGGGCTTCTTGCCAACCAAATATTTTGTGATTCCGTTCAAGTTCTTTCTTTGCCTTTTTAATAATTTCTCTGGGCGAAGTAAAAGATACTGTTTTCTAGAAGCACCACAAGATCCAAACTTCTCAGAAAAGTGCTGCATAACCTGACTTTAGGCATCTTGTTCTCTTTCTAATAGCACAAAAGACATTTCTTTCAATAACAATAATATTGAATACTTACTGTCATTTTAAGGTTCACATTCGACTTCTTGGTAGCTGAGTTTACACAGCAGGCATGGACTTTATAATGTACCTCAAGCTTCTGAATCCCAGGTGCACACTGCAATCTTATCTTACCTGCATGTGCCCCTGCTCATCCTGGTCCTTGTGGAAGGATGCCTAGATTCAGAGGAGAGAGCTGATTCTGACTTGCAGCTGTAATACCCTCCAGTGACTATTAGTAAAGCTGTTTAAATAAAAAGAGACCCAGAAATGGCAAGAAAGAAGAAAAGAGGTAAGTTGAAGAACTGCAAATATTTAGAGTTATAGAACTGATGAGAAGTGTAGCAGGTGACTGGAATAGATTCATAACAAAAATTACATCCATGCATGAAGATTACCAGCTCTACTCAGAAAGACAATGAACAGAAGGGATCTCTTTCACCTACATATTTCTGGGAAGCAGAGTTAGATTTACCATTATAAAACTGAGAAAGAAAAAAAATTGAGGTAGTTGTAAGACTGCAGTACAAATATGCCACGTGATGTTATATTAAATGTGCTTAGAGCTAATGACATTCATGCCAGTGTCCCTATGACCTAAAATGGAGGGAAACCACTACACCTCAGTCTCCATAACAAAAACAAAGCTGAACAAAGCTTCTGATGCTTCAGAAACCACAAAGCAGTGGACTTCAACTACAATGTGACTTATAATTTTGATATAATGTGTTGGACTGTGAGCACAGGAAATGTCTTCCCGCAAATGGAGAAGGTACTCCATTGGGTGACTGGCCTTTTAGGCATTTGTGCTGAATTATAATACTCCCCATTGAACACCATGAAGTGTTCTAATTGTTCTCGGTGCTAACAGTGTGATGGACTATTAAAACAGAAATTTAATTGTGTGAAGATCACCATTTCATGAGAATAAAACCTATCATTGTTCTCATAAAAATTTTGTCTGCATTTAAAACACAATTGTTTTGTTCTAGATAAGAAAATATGGAAAAGGTTGTCCAGGATCGAGTCCCAAGTGACATGTCAACAGCAGCACTTTCAAATCTCTCTAATCTAGAAAGAGAGAAAAAAGGGGGAGCACCATGTTTAGCATGTCTGATCAAGATGAATTTGATTCTTTTTTTTATCATTATTATTATGGATAACTAACAATGTCCTATATTTGGAATAAACTGCACTACTTCATTTAAAAACAAAAGCAAAACAAATATAAATGTTTGAATTAGACCTTAGCAAACATTAAATGGCCTGTAAATCAGAGAGATAATTACATTTATTACAACTTCATCGCATTTTTTATTCATAGAAATTGGAAAACTTATTACCATTTGGGACAGGTTGGGTTAGTTGCACTCAGTTCTCTTGCTGCTAAAAGAATGTACTGTGATATGAAATGCCTCCCAAAGCTTTTATTCAGTATACAGACTAAATGAAGTGTAGTTTTCCGATAATTACCTTTAGCAATACAAGCTACATAAATTTTCTACATCAGTACACCATACTTCAGTATCTGAGCCTTTGATGACAAATTACATTTACTTTTAATATGTTTTAGTCTGTCAGATCAAAAGAGAACTTTCTGATAAATCTGAAATTTCAGGTTTCTATGCTTATTTATGTATGAACATCTTCAAGACTGATTGCAGCGGTGGAAAAAAAATTAGATATAATGACAGTATAACTGGTGACCTAAATTTTATCTTTGCAATAAGATACACCCTAACTGATTATGCCTGAACTACATCTACTAGCTAATATCTGTCTTCCATTCTGCAATACTGTCAACATTTACCATTGCTTAGATATTCTTACACGACTAAGATGTTATCAAGTATTTAGTTAAATTTTTTTCATCTACATTTTAATTTTTTTGTGAATGCTGCCTTTCTTGGATCAGAATCTATCCTCTAATAAAAGTAAAAGGTCTTCAAACTTATCTGTCTATAGGGCTTAGGAACTGTCCACCACAGAAGAGCTTCTGTTTACAAGAGAAGTATATTTACTGGCATGGTGGTAAAAAATTATAGATATTAAAAGACTGGAAAACTAGGAGACTTAGCAAATGCCATTACCATAAGAGACCGAAATGGGGGCTCAGATGACAGCCCATGAGATGGGCTTGTACACTGCTCAACATCTTCCCTTTCTGGATTCACTCTTCACTTTTACGGATATAGAGGCYGCAGACTGGTTTCATCCTTCTCTGTTGCTTACATCAGAAGTTACTCCCCATTCACCTTTGTATAAGTAACAATAAACAAGTGCCAGCACGGGAACCTTTTTAATATACAGACCATAATATCATGTCTAGCCACTTACAATATATATTAACTTTTCTAACAAAATTGCTCGGTGCCATTAGCAAAAAACTAAGGACTGGTGCTTTATTCTACATTCACACATTTACTAGAATACCTGATTTGTAGACATGACCATCTTTCCAGGGACTTTTACATATTTAACATTTAAAATATCAATTTCATTTAAAACGTATCACTTCTGTTAAATTCAGTTCAAGATAAGACAATTCTCCTAACTATATTCTAGTGTATTTGAGTGTCAGTAAATGGCAAAAGTATCTGAGGTGAAGTTGTAGCTTACCTTCATCTCATTTAATCCTACTGGATGTCTGATTTTCACGAAGTATCCTAGTGGTGGTAAAAAAGRCCAATTGAATAGTTAGCTGACATTAGAGCAGGTAATTCAAGTTATAATTTATCAGATTTGACCTAGAAACCTCATAAGCAATAAACTTAGATCCATTAAGGTAATTTTTAACTCATATTCATAAAATGGGAATTTTGGCTAATATTTTAAACACACCTAAGGGAGTTAGGGACCCAGATCCCAGTGAAATTCCTCATCCTGAATATAATGAGATTAAATCCCTTGGGCTGTTTTGGAGAGCTTAATCTTGATGTTTTAACTTAAACTACAGTAATTGAATGTATAATACATGTTGCCTGAAGACATGATAGTGTTCACTTCAGTCAATAAAGGTCTCCAGTATGAAAAGAAATGTACATGGATTATTTAAGAACCAGAGGAATATTATCTTTCCTTACTGTATGTTAGAAATATGCATTAAACCTGAAATGGTTTTGTGCTAAAAGTATAAATTCTAAGAGGTTTCTCCTGCCCTTCTTCCAGATATTGACAAAGAACTTAAAGTAAAACTGAAACGATGCAACTTTTTGGGGGGGTAAATGTCGCTGTTTTCCCCATGGACGAGTAGAGAAATGACACAAAGTCCAGGCTCAGGGATAAATGGGAGCGCTTTAATGAACTCTCAGAAGGCTTTTATATGTTAGTTCGCAAAAGTGTACTAAATGGCATAAGGTAATTGGTTTTTTGCCATCCACCCCTTAAGGGGATTGGTCAAGTTCTAAGACACCCATCTCTGAATGTTTTTCTAGTTAGAACCATAACAATTCTGCAAAACAACCTGCAGCTGCAAGAAGTTTACAAAACTGTAACATTGTTTTGAGTTACTTTGTTTAATGAAAGACAGAACTCTCACAAAAATGCTGCAGAGAACTGAAGAAATTMTCTGCTGAAGCTTTTTCAGCATCCATAGGTAAAAGGTGAGTTCTGATTAGGAAAAAACCTCTCTGCTTGCACTGCAGAGCATGCCACTTATCATATACAGATGGGGATTCATCATTTTCAAACAAAAATGAGACCTAGCCTGCATCTGGACTGACTGAACTCTTGAGGAATTCCTTTAGCTGAAGAGTATTAATCCTTTATTAAGAGTACTTCTTTGTCTCCTGAGTTATACTTTACTTTTGTAATCAAATGGAAATGTCAAATTTCTTGTGCAAAACTAAGTACCAAAAGTCAAAAGCAAGGCTTTTAGTGGTTTATTTAACCATTTAGCCCCTATAATGCCAACTCAGTTCTAACCTATCTATCTTAGAGTTCAGTTTCCCATGAACCACTCATTTTTGTAATCCCCCTCAGCTCCAACCCAGCTCCTTTTGTTTTCACCAACATTTATATAAACAAAATATAACTCTACAAAATATTTAGGAAAATGATCATACTTTAGTGTGAATCACAGGTGGACATAGGGCTGTTCAAAAACACAAGGAAATTAGCATGCAGAAATATATAGTGTGATCTGGGCAAACTAAGATTCAGAGAACACTTATTCTACATGTAATATCTTGGTCTATTAGTACAATAATTTTTTTTTTGTCCTATTAATTCTATACCAGATAGGCTGTCTTTTGAGCTATTTCCTTACCTAGACAATCATGTTAAAAATTATTAACCAGTAATAAGTTTGCTAAGTTGCTTTGCCACTGTTTGTTCCCTCGCAGAGTTGTATGTCATAGCTCACACCTTGGGGACTGATTGCCTTTTATAGAATCATAGAATCATAAAATGGTTTGAGTTGGAAGGGACCTTAAAGAACATCTAGTTCCAAGTTTCCTGACATGGGCAAGAGCACCTTCCACTTGACCAGGTTGCTCAAGGCCCCACCCAACCTGGCATAGAACACTTCCAGGGATGGGGCATCCACAACTTTTCTGAGCAACCTGTTCCAATGCCTCACCACCCTCACAGTAAAAAATTTCTTCATAATATCTAACCCGAACCCTCTTCCAGTTTAAAATCATTTCCCCTTGTCCTATCACTTATGGGATACTTATGTGGTTTTTGACAAAATCCCACACTGAAAACAGCAGCTTTGAGGATAATGAAAAGTGTCTTTTGTTTTGTTTTGTTTTGGGTTTTTTGTTTTTCTGTTTATTTTTGCTAAGTGGACGTACCTACATTAGTATATCAGTTAGGATTTGAATTGTGCTTTTGAAGTTAACCCATAATATTACCTACTGTGTTTTAAGCCATTTTATAGAGAAGTCTCAGTCCATGCAACCTGTTGAATGTATTACTTTTCCATCCTTCTGAATGAAACTAAACAACACAACAAGGTTCAGGATATACCCTAATGCAAGCCACCTGTTAGTGGGCATTAATCCCATGGTACCAGAGTTGAGCTAGAAAAACAAACAAGCAAACAAAAAAAAAACCCCATGAAATTTAAACCTAAACTCTAAAGATGATGAGTCCTCAGAACTGTCTGGTTTTCTCTATAAACATTTTGTGTCATATTCCTTAAATATTGCTTCACTCAGTCCTATGGGTTCCATAGATGATCTATCACATTGAGTTGAGTTCACTTTGTATGCTAAAGAAAGTGAAGGAAAGAAGCAAAAAACTTATTCTAAGAGAATGGATAAGTTCACAATTACAAACAGTCAGAATCATTATTGCAAAATAAAAGCATTAAATATGAAGAAATAATTAAGGCAGATGTAAAAATAATCCGTGATGTACACTTTCATAATAATTGGGCAATGACAACGGAATCATTACAGAACAGAAGCAAATCTTGAAGACTTTGTACATAGCAAAGACTGGTCTTGAATATTGCTTTTACCAGTATGAAACCTGGATGAGGAGAACAGAAGGACATGGTGTCAAATCAGTGCATATGAACATGCATACACCATCTACATGTGCATGGTAGTAGCTCTGTCATATTTAGGGATAAATTTGTGAATATTACTGCCTCTAAGAGTGAGAGCAGGACAAAGAATGTGCAGACTGCCTTGGAAGAACAGTATTTTCTCTGTGCAGCTTTGCTGTAGCTACCCTGTAGAGGTCTGTGATTCTTAAAGAGAATGTATGAACACTAAACAGCATGGAAAGTGACCAAAAACCCACAAGAAGGCATTTGACAGAGTGAAGAGAACTGTTAACCAAGACTGTATTACAGAAAAGCTGCTTTAATAAGAATGTGAGAATACTTCAGGAAAGTACTGAAGCACAGCTAGAAGCCTGTACTGCTTAGGCCCTTGACAGCTAAAAAGGAGAAAACACTTGGCTGCTAGGGGAGCTTCTTGCTGTGGGTTTTTTTGGAATGGAACGATTCCACAATTAAAGGAGATGGATAAGCACTTTGATAATGAGCCATTAGAAAAGCTTTAATGACACTTTTGAAAAGTGCTGCTGATGACTTTACACTTCTGCTGTGACTCATGGCACTGAAAGGTGAGAGTAAGACAACTGAGCAGTCATAAAGGATGCCACATACGTTGAGCAAGACACAGCCTCAAGTAACTCACAGATGCTTACCAACACATTTAAAGTCTTTGCATCTTTGCCTCGAAGCCTGAAGAAAATTCAGCTGTATTCAGGAATGTAGCAGAGTGGGCCGAAAAAATGAACTAAAAATTGCATTTCAGGATTTATCAGATCACAAGAAGGAAGGGACACAAAACATCATTTCCCTATTATAGTACAATAGGAAGAAAATTCAAGACTGAATTTTGATTAAATAAGCATTGAACAGCAATCCCGGAAGATTTTAAAGCTAGTTTCACAACGTGGATAAAGATCTTGATAAAGTCGGTATATCTGAGTAAAGGTTGACTGAAACCTAAGCACAGAGTGTGCAACTAATGTTGATGTTTGATTGCTCAGCTGCCATATATAGAGATTATAGTTAGTGTAGAAAATGGGAAATGACAGATTGAACAACAAGTTTCTACAAACCACTGAAATTCCAGACCGGATAATTAGAAAAGGCAACATCATATTTAGTGACGAGTATTGCATAGCTACTGTAGATTAATACCACATTTATTGAGATGGTGAACATTTCAAAAATACTCAGGAAATGAAAAAAATATTTTTCAAGTATCTAACGTGAGAGGAAAGAGGCATGGAGTACATGACAGTGTAAGATGAGAATCTGAGTACCAGATGTTTTCTACTGGCCACTCAGAGAGCAACAGGAAGGGCAGTCAGCAGAAAAGCTGCCTGGTACTGATGGCATAAGCAAAATAAAAGAAAGACGGTAACAAGTGGTGATATCTAATCATGTCACTAGACATCATTCCAGAGTCCAGAGAGTAGGGTAATAGGTAAAGAAATAAGGAAGAAAACTTTGTTTCGTGATTGGAGAAAATGTTGTCAGGCTAAACTAACTTCATTAGTTTCTGATTTTAAAGCTCTTGTACTGCATTGACAATTTTTAAGGCTCTTTAAAGAGTGAAGCTTTGCATATCACACTGTCAGGTTGGTGATGTCACTTGTGCAGTCCTATCTGCCAGCACTTTCCTTCTTCCATTCTTTGCATTTTTATCCTGCTCAATAGAATTCTGTCAGTCAGCAAATGTGCTGGGGCTGAAACTGCCTCTTGGACCATACGGTCACTCTATCATTGAAGCACCTGGCAAAGTGCTGGCTTATACTCAAGCAAGGCTTAGAACTTCCACACTATATATCATAAGTACAACTTACCCTTCATTTTACTTATATTAGTTTGAGTAATAAATCATAGTTCCTTTACTGAGACAGAACTCAAGCCCATTTTCTCATTTAATAGCTTTCATCTGTATGATGTTCCCTATAATGGATATCACAGTACACTAATGAGTTTGCCAGCGTTATCGGAAGATGTATCACCATTTACATAGTTCCTTTGTATCCCTGGAATGACTGTATGAATTTAAGAGTTTTATAATTTCTCTTCATTTATATAGGTAAAAACCCATGGTCCATTAAAAATACTTTGAAACATTTGTCTTCACAATGTTCTTAGTGTACAGTTACCATTATGTTTTCTCATTAATAGTGATTTGCTCTTTCTCACAGAGTAGTCAGTATTTGTCTAAGGTGAGTGTCACCACACACAAAATTATTTAATTTAAAAAATAGAATTAAGAACTGATCTACAGAATATGGGACTTCCTTTATTTTATTCATAGATAATAATGTCCATGTCTGGAACGCATTATTAAAAATTATAGAATGAMTTCTACTATTTCTATTTGAAAATCATCTGATGTTTCTGTAAGAGTACAGAATAAGTTTTTTTTTTTTTAATGAAAAGGTGAGAAACACATTAACACATTTGAAATACAGAGGAATAAAGAAAGATGGAAGACAGATCTTCTGCAGCAGAACTTTAAATCAAAATGTTTGTTCTTTTGAAATGAAAAAAGAAAAACCACCCTGAAAAGTTTATGTGGGTTTGCAACTTATTTTTGTTATTGTAAATCTTGTGCTTTAAATTGCTATCGAAACTAAAACTAAAGATTCTATAGTCTCAGTGGCATAACCTGAGTGAAGACTAGGAGAACTGATCTGTGGGCCAAAAATTGTTCAATATTAGCTGACAACATCCTCTAAGAACTGTAAGACAAATGTTTTCTAGCACTGCTGCTTTTCGGACCTACCTTGATAATGTTTTGGGTTTTTACACAAAATTTTGATTTCCACATTAGACAGGACAGGGAAAAAAAAAGGATGGTGCCTCTGAAAAAAAAAATAAAATAAGCCACAAGGTACATGGTRCATAAATTGCTTTGAAAAATATTGTCAAGATTTTTTATTAGTTTTGTTTTATACAATCCACAGAGACTGTTGCACCTTCAGCACAATTCACTCTAGCCTCCAGTCTCCACAGACTTCATGCATAATTAGCTTTATGTACTRTGGATGACTTCATTAGTTTTTTTCCTTTACGTCAAGTTGTGTGTGAACACGATTGTGCAAGCACGGCTTTAGGAAATACTGTTGCATAACARGGAAGCTGTGAGGATTCATACTATCTTTTCTCACTTTCTACTGCTATCAGCTACGAAGTTGCTATCTGAGCAAGTAGATTTAGTAAGCTTTTCTTGAACGAAGACTGCGAGACAGGAGACTGAGTCCCTTTACTCCATGTGCCTCTGATTCAAAGAGGTACTTAGGAGCTAGAATTTCAGTGTTTAATTCTAGGACAACAATTTCCCTCATTTACCTACTATATACCCAGTTTTTCCCAGACAATGTACTCCAAAAAACTGGAATTGGTATGTCCACAGTACACAGGCCRTTGTGTAAAAAATGATTCATGAAGTAAGAGTTAGAGAGCAATAGAGCGAGTCCAACTCTGGAGTCTACTTATTGTACCCCAACACCTGTGTCTGTTCAAAAGGGGACTTCTCTGAACCACAAAGCCACTTCCATTCTTTTCCCCTCCATGTTCCCTTGAATATGAGATACATGCTTCTCCTCAGCAATTCCTGKTTACTACCTTAAGCAGTGGAGATTGACGTATCTCAGGTTTGATGGATTGATTTTTTGAGTTAATGATCTACTTCCCAGCAGTGGCATGACTAAACTCCCATGTTTCCAATGTAGAATAGAACTGTTCTAAGGGCTTTTATATTAGAGGCAACAAAAGAAGAGAATTGAAAGGTTTTTCCTTTGCAATGAGCTTTACAAAGAACACTAAAGGACTGGGCAATCCAATTTGGAAAAAGAAGGCAAAGGTACAATGTACCTTACATGGACCACATTGTGGTTTCCCCAAGAGACCTCAAATCAAGCAGCAGTTGCCTTCTGGCTTTTCCAAAGGGAGGGAGATAATGCCRTGATGACTCAAAGATAGCCTTTTCTCAGCAGTATTCAGTGAAGATTTAGGATGATACATTTGCAATGCCACAAAGATAGTTGCTGCTTATTTTCAAGGTAAAAAATATATGGGAAATAATCTTCACACTTGAATTTCCAACTGTTCCACTATAAGGATATCATTGTATTGAGACAAAACTGTATTCTACCCACTAAACATTGCAGTTGATTATTCACCAAGAAATATCTAGACAACAGAATTCTAAGAAAAAAACTGGCACCAATCACAGTCAAATGCTACATTTGTGCTTGCACCAGTAAGACTAAATGAAGGCTCACGTTTGTCTTAGTGATGGGTACTCCCTATTGAGCAAAAGTACACAGCATGTTTCAATCAGAAAATGCAATGAGATTTATGTCCCCCCCCCCCCCCCCCCCACCCCCCCCCCCCCCCCCCCCCCCCCCCCCCCCCCCCCCCCCCCCCCCCCCCCCCCCCCCCCCCCCCCCCCCCCCCCCCCCCCCCCCCCCCNCCCCCCCCCCCCCCCCCCCCCCCCCCCCCCCCAAAAAAAAAAGCTCATTATGGTGTTGTTATTCAGATAAGAGCACACAAAATACGTCATAATCCTACATACTTTCTCATAAAAATCCATTTCTAACACATAAAAAACTGGCCATTCCTCTGCTGAAGGATTTTTTCCCTACCTTTTGGAAGTGAAAATCTCTAGTTTTTTTTCAATTTTGGGGATAAAACAAAGATCGTCAATATTATATGCTTCAGATATCTGTTTGTTTGGGTTGTTTTTTAGTTTCATTTTGTGTTAAAAGATTGTTAATAACATTTAGATAAGCATAATACAAATGTTAAAACAGCACCATTTCCTCTAGGTTTGTTTTTGGCTATCTTGCTAATGTGACTCACGAAAATTTTTATAGCATATTGAGTATATTTTGGGATTCCTAAAGAAAAGGCAAGCTTATAGATGACTGCGCATACCAAAAATTTATGTTTGTTATGAATGGATGATGTGGGTTTAAATATGTCCCTGCCTTTTGCCCAGGCCTCTGGCAGCAGGCAGTTGCATTATTGAGGTGGCCAGCACCCCAAGACCCACTCTCATTCGTAAGTTCTTTAATAATGGCTGATTCAGTCTATTACAGAATGAATTATTTATTTAATAGACACAAAACTAACAGATATAAGACTTAAAACAGACTATTACTACACAGGAATAAGACAAAAGGGAATACTAGTATTATACATGCAGGATTAAAGGTACCGATTAATTTTACAGCTAGCAAAGAAATAATGTAACTTAGGATCTAATGTTTCTTACCATCCAATTCATTATGGAGCACACATCGAAATCTTTTCCCTCGATTCCCAGGAAAGTAACCACGAAATCTGCATCCAGACTCCGGGAAGAAATCTCACCGTTCTCAGTGTGTGTGTAGGAGACTTCTGCCTCTGTAATAAACTGTAGTACTTTTATAGTGTTAAAAACAGGCCTTTTGGTCACCTATGTTTTTTCTTTTATCTCTTCCCACATCTGTTCTCCATACCAAGATGTTGATTCTGGGTTAGGCTGGCAGACCTTTTGGCGCCAGGAGACGATACCCACTGGGCCTTGCCTGCCTGGGTTCTCTCTCCTATCCACACTGGCCGCCTGTGGCAGGGAGAGGGGGTGTATGACCTGCCACAATGTTGAAGGATTAGAGTGAACACGTTTAGAATCAGACATTTACCTTGTTCATATAATTGCAAACACTCTTCTTGCAACTGGATGCCTCTCAGCCTAACTTCATCCTTCTTCTTCCTTTCCAGTCTCTCCATTTGCATCTTTTTCAAGCCTGGACCAGCAGATGAGATTGTGCCTGCTTGACTGAGTAATGACTATTTTTTCTTACATCATAATTTTGTCTTCCTTCAAGGACACTGAGGATAAAACCCTGTTTAAGTGTCACTGATTTGAGGAAAACAAGACCTAAGTTTTTCTTCAAAATTCACTCAGTTTGTTCAGTCTCCTATTCCGCTGTCAGTAGAGCAAGCACTTTGAGAAAAGTGGATCTTATTTCACCAGGCAGTTATGAACTTGGTGAAATACAATTGCTTGAAGTCAGGATGTTAATTTTCCTTTTTATGCCCAAAGACACCACCTGAGCTGAGGGCTAAGTGCTTATTGCAGGCACTTTAGATGTCATAGCTGAATAAATACATGCTCTAACAAAAAATGGTGGGAAGAAAAATGGCAGAGAGGTGAAATGACTTGTTCAAGATTCTCTGGCTAATTATATTTACAGCCATGCATAGAAACTAGTATTCGGAAGTTGGTGTGTGATATTACTATTTACTAGTAAATATTACTATCTTCTTTCAGATTCCTCTCACATATATCATAGAACAAGTTCACTCACAGCAATTTAAGATATGGAGAACAACACGAAGATAAACTTTATGTTACCTCTGCAAAAGTTAACTATTCCTCCACTATCACTAAAGATCTATTCACAAAAGACCACAGTTGAAATGTAATTCTTTGCTGTCACTTGCATTACATTTATCCAGCTATTTATCTCCTGCATGAGTTTTCCCTTACCAAGAGCAGACAGCTTGTAAGAAAGTATTTTAAATGAAAGTGATATACATTTAAATATAACACTTTTCTGAAAAGTAATTTACCCTTCCTTCTTTACTAGCCATAGAATTCAGTAGTTCTGAAATGCTGTACATAATGAATGCTACCCTCACAGGGCTAAGCAATAATTGCCATTTTTCTGTCTTAAAGATTGCAGCTATTATTTATTTATAGTATAATAAACTCAAGTTGTCATTCACCCCATGACCATGCCACCAGCCACCTTTATTCCACAGTATAAAAGAAAACTGCTCAAGGCATAGATTTCTATATGCTAATTACATGAAAGCTATTAAAGGAGCAATTTCTCATAGTTCCAAAATATCGAGGATGGTGAGGCAAATGCCATGGAGGACAACGGAAGAACCTCAGCTCACTTCAGCGGGCTCTGTCTCAGATTTTACTGTGACTCAAATCCACGTTGAAAAAGCAATGCTACTCTTCGTTTAACTGTCCTGGTCAACTTTCTGCTTTCTTCAGTGTCTTTTCACCAGCTTCATTCTTGGCTCTGGTTTACATGAAGATCTGGAAAAAATGGCACAGATCCATCCCTGCAGGAGGCGATAACTCCTGGTGCTGCAACACTTCCAGGCCACACAGCAGTGGGGCAGGAGCTCTTGTTCCTCTGAGAAATAATAAAATCAACCACTTAAAATCTGTTGTTTAAAGCCTTCCCCCTGCCAGCTCCATAAAACACACAAATATGAATATGCACTGCAAGAGGCAACTGAGTTTTGTCATGTATTGTCAGAGTTCTCACCCTGGGAATTTTGAGGTGATTGCTTCAACATTTTTCTGTAAATGTGTGTGTGTGTGTGTGTGTGTGTGTATCCATGTGTATTTTTACATATCTCTGCACAATACAAATAGTGAGTTGCTGTCTCTAGTAGAAGCTATCAGTGGAAACCATGTGTCACTGAAGCCATCTTGATGAAAAACTCTTTTAAAAAAGAAACAGAGCAACAGCAATCTCAGATTCTGTACAGAGACTGCGCAGCCAGTTCAAAAGCATTCTGAGGGGCTTTAGTACATTTTCTGAACTTCAGCRGTCTATATGACTATTTCATTGTTCAAATAAAGATAATTGAAAGAAGCAGGCCAAAAGTAAATTTTTAATGCTAATAGACCTCTGATTCCTAGCCAAAAAATTTTTTACATTTTAKATGAATATATGTATTTTGCATCTATTATTGCTAAGAATATAAGACTTTAATGTTAAATATATTAACTTTGGATGTTAAAATTTAACTATACTGATTCTAATGCTGCAAGTTATCTAAACACTGAGCTCATAATTAAATAATGAAATACCTAAATAATCTTTAAAACTTGCATCTTCTAGTCTGATTTTCATCAGCACTGAGCTGAATTTCCAACTGGATCCAAAAATATCCAGTATCTTGTGAGACTACTCTATGTCTGAGATTTAGGTACTTGGGTAAATTTCCTTAAGTAAAATTGATATTAATTTACATTGATGAAATAATCTTGCTTAGGAGCACATTAATTCATCACACAGAGCATAAGGCCTTTACTTAGTATTTACTTAGGCACGTGTCAGGAAGCTCACTCATCTACTGAAGTAAGCATGTGATTTATGTAGGCTAATTAACTTCCAAACCGAAGGACAAGAAGCCCCTTTCTCCTTTAGGAAATTTTGATCGAAGAAAGCTTCTCAATGGAAAATATCCCACTGAAAAGATTTGGCTGAATCTCCTGGAGCAAACACAAGAAGCAGTGAAATCCATTGCTGAAAAAATGGTAGATTTCTCCAAATTTGTTCTTCCAAGMTGAATTTAAATCCCTGCATCAGTTCACGGAGCACTCAGCACTCCCAATTTCATCATCCATCCTCCGATGTTGTAGCTTCTGACTGGCTTCAGATCTCCTGTCTCTGCATACTCACTGAAGACCAGGGTTAATTCTCCTTGTAGTCATTTATGTCAAGAGCCTTTGAGGAGATCCAAGAAAATGCCATTCCTTTAATCTTCAATGCCCTCGATACTCTAAACTGTTCAAGGTAGGGCAAAGGCGATGAATGATTTTTAGCTTCCTCCTTACCATTCCTGCTCTGAAGATGTGGGACCCCATAATGGGGCAGCCAAAACATCACTGTTCTTTTCAGATGGTTTTTAAAAAATGTATAGATTATTCTGTTGTATTTGCATTTTTACTGTAGATGTATTTTCTTAAAAACRCATACAATTAATTTGCAACACTAAGGTCACAGACCAAATTCGATTATTAAACTACAAATTCATAGCATTTTAGCCTTCTATAGCCTACAAGACAATGTGACCTTCAAGAATGTGAAAATAAGAGAAAAGTTCACTCCTTAGCATATGCACTTTCAATCACAATAAGCAGCCTACACATGATAATACTCCAAACTCTGACAAATGATAAAAGGACTGATTATTGCTCTTCCTCCTTCTTTTCTTACTGATTTGGTAATGGTAACTATTCAAATGTCTTTGCATGTTTCATTGTCATCATTTTTAGCCTTTCCCTGTCCTCTTCTTTTGGATAAGACTATCCTAATTATCTAGTCATGATGATACATGTTCTGAGCCTGAAAAGAGAGAGATCTGAGAGCTAAATAAATCAAGCTTCCTCTGACTGTGACTAGTATTGACATGGGTTGTGAATCACATATATGGCTTCAACAACCAGCACTGGGTTTCACCTCAGGCTCTCTAAGGTGGTTCTCTTATAATTTGAAGCAACCATGCAGCGGCCAGCAGTATACACTGTAATTTCAATATCAGAATATGGTTTAAAACTATCTTGCCCAGATTGTTTCTTTTTTATTAAAAAACCCTAAAAGTATTTTATTCCTTCATTACTTGGCAAATCTAAATTATTGTATTTGATTCTTCCTGGTAGTTGGGTCCAAGAAAGTTATTTGAAGCATCCTAGCTGGATATTAACGACAGATGCTTTGATTTACACCACTTCAGGCTGGGGGTGAAGGGGGAAGTAAAATCAAAATTTAAAAATTTTGAATTTTCCAAATTTATAAGATGAGCCTTAGTCCATTAATCCATTAGTGACCAATATGTCTGAAATTCAAAAACACACGTGGGAGTACTAACTTGATCCACCCTTGGCAGATGGCCTGATTAACAACATTGGTTAAAATAATAACATGGGTGTAAATGGTGTGGGTCAATTGAACAAAAAAACATTGAGCAGGCCTTTACCTAATCATGTGAGAAGAATACAACCACCTGACAGATCAAAAAGTAACCTCTGAGTTACAAAGAGACTTCTGAAACAAAGATGAAGTCATGTTGGAAAGATCGATCTATCTATCTATCTATCTATCTATCTATCTATCTATCTATCTATCTCTGTGTGTGTGTGTGTGTGTTTGTGCACGTGTATAAACAGAATGGAAATTGTGACAAAGGGAAGAGACTCCGGACTGAAAAAAAAGCAGCAGTCAGCCTCTGGTTTGACACTGGTGGCAGTCATCCCATCACAATCTCTGCCTAGGACTGATGGTGCAGCTTCCTCATTGTCATCAGAAGCAGCCTGCACTAGCCAGGGCAGCAGGGAGTCTGAGAGGAGACCTTATCACTTTCTACAGCTTTCCTCACGAAGAAGAGGGGCAGGCAACAATCCCTTCTCTTGTGAACAGTGGCAGGACCCAAGGGAATGACTTCAAGTTGTGTCAGGGGAGGTTTAGGTTGAATATTAGAAAAAGGTTCTTCACCCAGAGGGTGGTTGGGCACTGGAACAGGCTCCCCAGGGAAGTGGTCACAGCACTAACCCTAACAGAGTTCAAGGAGCTTTTGGACAATGCTCTCAGRCACATGATGTGACTCTTGGGGTATCCTGTGCAGGGCCAGGAGTTGGACTTGATGATCCTTTGTGAGTCCCTTCCAACTCAGTATCTTTTATATATATACATATATACATGTAGAGAGTGTAGGGTGCAGCAAGCAGGGAACCAACATGTGGGGGCATGTGTGTTGGCATTCCTGAGGTGATCCCTTGCCAGTGTGTGCATCACCAGATGATAGCAAGCAACAGACGTGCATGCAGAGCTGGGGCATCCAAATCTCTCACAGGAGGGCTGTGCAGTTGGGGAATCTCCTCTCTCCCCTCAAAAATGGAGTCTCCTGGTGACACATGGTCCTAATTTGGCTTTCATTACATGAGCAGAGCTGCTTTCCCATGAAACACGCATGAACTACCTTATTTTTTAGATTATTGATAACTAGTGAAATCCTTCTTTATGGTTGTGAGGGCAAGCATTTCAACTAGGTACAGTCCAAATTAGGCTGGCTTGCATAATTTTTCCCCTTTGAGCAAGTGAAGAAAGGTCAAAACACAAAACAAAACTGATGAGAGACCTACAAAAGACAGGCCTCTAAGAAAAGATTGAAAAAGAACAGGCTACRTAAATGAAGCAGGAGAAGATTAATGGAGAAGATGTTAATATTTTCAAATATATAAAAGCAGCTATGAAGAAGCAAACCACATTGTATTGCTGGTGTTGTAGGTGAATAAGAGTTTAAGTAYTCTACAGGAAGTACCAGATCAGGCATTAGAGAAAAAGTTCTTCAGGTTTCTTCTTCCCTTCTAAAAAATAAAACACTGCAGGAACTAAAATGGGTTCCTGCAGTTTGTAGTTTCTCTGTCTTTGAATGCCTGGAAGAACAGGCCTCATAACAGGAGAATGATTAGGTAACCTTCTAATGTCCCATACTTCTCCATGATTTTATGCCACTGTACCCTAGGAGGTTGCATCACAAGACACAGACTCTGAATTTGGACCCACAATCAGATAGAATGAGATTATTTGCTGAACTTAAGGTATGATGGATGCAGTGGGGAAGACAGGAGACTGCAAGGTGGGGTCACATTAAGGACGACCTGAAAAGCTGTCGGCTTTCTCCTCCTGTGGCACAGAGGTCACCTCTAACGACAGGTAAAATGCATGGCTTCCTGAATTGTAGTCACTGACTAAAACATTAAGATTTCTGCCTTCCTTCCTAACTTACTGAGCTTCTTGTTTTCCTTTTCTGTAGGTTCCCATCCCATAAGCAGACTCAGCAGAACTAAGTGTCTGCTTAATATCTCAGCAGCCGAGGCACTCTGGCTGACATTGGTAACACAAGCCCACCTTTCTCAGCAATTTAATCAAAATACCTGAACTGTGACTGGCAATGGATGAGACAGTAGCAGATGTTTTATTCTGCTGACTCTTCTCTGAGGGAGGGGTGTTTTGAGTGGACAACTTGGTGCACTAAAATTTTGCTGCTCATCTCCTGAGGTGAGCAAAAAAATCAGCCCAGCTTATTCATCAAGAATCCTGACACTAGATGACACTAGACTTCTCACAGTTGTGAGCATCTGCATAGTCTTTATCTTCTGTTTACTCAATCCAAGGCTCAGTTTTGACACCAATGGGCACTATATGTAAACCAATTGGTGACTTTTCATATGTCCTGGGAAGTAGGGCTAATATCACTTTCTCTTCTGTGATCAGACTGTATACCATGCTCTAAATGAGGCAGACATTATAATGTTACCATGCTCTCAAACAGAAATAGAAGCAGATAATAGGCCACTGTGTTTAATATGGTATTTTTAAAGACTGAGTAAAGACATCCACTCTGACCGTTAGAGGGAATAGGTAATTCATACATTTATTTGCCACAGGACTTTACAATTTATGCTTGTTTCCTGAGAGCAAGAAAGTTGTGGAATTCATAGTTTTTCTAGTCTCACTCTAAAAGTGGTGTCCTTCCATTAAGAAAAGAAAAAACTTATCTGCCTTCTCCTTGCCTCATCTTTATCTCCCCTACACCTTGGAAATTCTTTATTCCCCCTACTAGCCTCAAACTATTATTTCAACTCTAATGTCTGGTTTTCRTCTCTGTCCATACTGGAGCTCAAGCCTTCTCTTTCTATGTATCTTTGCTACTGTGTTTTTCTGTCACTCCCTCACCGGGGTTTTGATCACCACCTTTACATTCCTGCAGCTTTCTTTCTTCAATCTGCTTTGTCCTTCTGTCCAGTGGTAAAAGATTTAAAAGGTTGTGGGGGTTATAGGGCGGTCGGAGGTAGCTGCTGTGTACCCCAAATTATCTCTTTGAGAGGGACAATTCAGGTGCGGACTGGGCCACTAGCAAATCTCTCTTTCTGCCCTGCGCAGCTGAAAGGCGCTGGTGGCACGCACCCCACACCTGAGCCAGATAGCTCAAATATTACCAGAGACAAGGAGCCAAGGAGGGCCCTCCGCCAGCCCGTGTTCCACRAACAGCTTTAATCATCGGCAGAGGTGAACAGGCGAAGAGAAAAAGACCACGAGGTCTCCCCTTTATGGAGTCTCATCTGAGGGCATGGGAGCGGTACAGAGGTGGGGCCAGGGAAGGGAGCCCATGAGCAGGGGGAAGGGGCAGGGCAGGGGACCAGGTAAGGGAGCAGCCACAGGCTGMTGGGAGAGGTAGTCTTGCTTATAGAGTCTGGGGGGTAAAGTTACGTTCCAACCGCAAGGACTTGTGGGAGAGGCTTTTCCTTTCCAGAGATAAGAGGGTATTTTTCAAATGCCTGAGTTTTCCCACCAGCTGGCCTCCAACACAGTGGAAAGTTCCTCTGAGACTAAGAGTGATGGAAAATCATTGATTTCAATGTAGATGTTCAAAACTAGAACGGGACAGACAAGGCACAGATCTGTTTCAATGGAAACCTTTTTGAGTACAAGGTGTAAGCACATGCAGGTTAGGCACAAACTTAGAGAAAATTTATAGCTAAAAGTTAAACCTCTACTCATGCCTAAACTGTAGTTTTTATTTTTTTAAATTTTTTTTAGTCAGGGTAGATTTTATTAGGGTGACAACATGGTCATGCCTGATTTGACAACACTTCTCTAGCTCAGAACATTTGATCCTTAAAACATTTTATATAAAAAGACAGGATTTTCTCTTTAAGTGAACAATACAAAAAATATGAGAGAGCATTTCCTATAATGCTACTGCCTTGTCATGCCTCTTTTCTGTAGGATCAAAACATTGTAATGAATACATGCCCGAATTCAGTCAAATCCCTATCTAGGAAGGAAAATTGCAGGTAAATGCTTGCAAGTTTTTCAACTGAARGTTTTAAAGATAAATATTTAATAACTGTAACAATGCTTGTCCAGCCTATGTGAAATACCATTTTCTATGGGGTTATTAGTGTCCCTGATATGGGATTATTTATCTAAGCAGAGATATCAAGACCAGGTAGTAGCAGTGCATGACTCTCATACTCCAAGATTCAGATGGGCAAAGGCAACTTCAAATTTTCCATGACATTATAAAGGACCTGACTAATTTTAACAGGTCCATGCAATGTGCACTCATCCACTTATGCTATGTCTGTCAGTGACATTATCTTTCTGAGGGCAGTAGTAGTACTGGTGGCCATCAGTCACTAGTAATTCATTTTTCCCATCTCACTGGATGTAGTTTGTATTTTATAGCTGTTCTCTGTCACCTACAATAAATTATTTCCTATCTCTACTACTGGCTTAGGATTGTTGGATGCRTTCAGGTCTAATTTCATTAATGCATATCGCATGCTGGCATGTAGGAGGAAAGAGGTCTAATAATATTAGCTAAAAAACTTACATCTGGTTCTCTTTGCTAATGCTGTCTGGCATCGGTGAAGGCAAATTCAGCTGACATCCACAATGTTAATCTTATTAATTTTTTTCAAAAGGTATCTGAGAAGGAAATGTGCATTGAGGAGTTATTGCCCTTTTTTTTTTGTATACAACAGCAAGAATCATTTTGATCCCTGTCTGATTAGATAAAAAGTTCTAATATTTAACTCTGCTTTTTATTGCACAGGAAATTTTTAACATTTACAGTCACATACTGAGAATCAATTTATTGATAAGAGTACAGATAGTAARTAAGGTCCACAAGCTTTGATTCACAAAGGATTTCTTTGATGGGAGCAGGAAGGAAACAGAAGGTGAAAAATTATCTGACACCCTTAGCACCAACACGCAAACTTTAGATCCCAAGAGCCTCCACTGAAATGTTGACTTAATCACCAAACCAACTATGCTCCACAAATAATCCAATTTACAGCATTGTCAGGTCTCTAAATCCAGATTCCTATTACTTCTGCCAGCTATGCTTGAAGATAGCCTTAAGTCATCTGTGAAATGGAAGGAGTTTTATTGTCTTAGACTAATTTCAGTTTCCTGGTGAGATAGGTAGACCCAGTAGCTTTAAAATGTGTATTTCACAAGTATATCACAGACATGGCTCTCAACCCTTCCCTATGTAGCCTGATACTCAATCATGAACAAGAAATTTCTAAAGCAGGGTCAACGGATGGGATGTGCTGGCTTTCATCTGGTATTTGCCCTTTGAGAACATTCCCTATTTCCTTAGGGGTATGTACACAGAGTGAAATGACTTCTGCAGTGCAACACTTACAAAAGCTATTTCTTTGTGTAGAAGATTGCTGAAAGAACAGTAGAAAGACATCTAATTATATTTTAAACAGTCRGTGACATATTTTTCTGTACTCTAACCATGTGCACTTTCATTCTTCAAATATGAAAAAAAATCACCTTGAATATGTACAGCTATTCAGGTACCTTCTATAATGGATTTTCAGTTTTATTATTAGTGAAAGTCATACAAGAGTTTTGCTTTACCCAGTTGGCTTCTCAAATATTGAAGGTTAGAATTTTCCCATCTAAGAAGTTCAAGAACAGCACACCAGGACCAAAGAATACTCTAGTCTCATTAATTAATCAAGTCATGTCACAGCAAATCTTGTTAATCCATCCTCAGAGGAAACTCAAGTGATGTTTCAATTCTCTATGCAAGAATAGACAGAATAGCGAATAGTGATAGTGTTATACAATTACAGAAAGATGGGCAGCATTTGAAGACACCAGAAGCGAAACTATTTTCTCCCCCCAACAGCAACTAAAAGAATATTTTAGATGTTATTTTTTCAAATTAACCTATTTAAAGGGTATAGCAGGATTATATTTTCATGCTAAATATTGTAAGGTGTTAACAAATTTTAAAAATTGCATTGCTGTATAAAACCAGACAGATTATTTTGACATCTTTTATCTATTTGAAGTCACAACAGAAAAATGCAGGTGTTCACAGCATACTAGGAGAGCAACAATGACTGGGTATGCAACGATAGCTGTTACATTACTTTTTCTTGGCTAGTACCAGCATTTACTCTCTAGCCCTAAACAGAGTCAAATTGCTTACTCCAACTATCAGGCTTATAGAAGCAGTTTATGTTTTTTACAAGATAACCAAACATGTAAAGTCTGAGATTTACAAACAATTCTCTTCATTTAGTTTGATTGAGTATCTGGCCTTTGTCTTGAGAGTTAATGAACACCCGCATCCTAATACCACCAAGAGTCTGAGCTGTACATAACTGTTCACAGATGAAAAATCTCTCAGAAATCAAGGGATCATTCTGATACTTCATGTTCAAGATGTTTATATAAACAGCTGAGATTAGATCAGTGACTTTTACAAAAATGATGCTTGCATGTAGATTACATATGTTTCCTATATGAAAGGAAAGTAGGAAAACTCCACTTTTAACCTAATAGAACYTAGGTAGGGTACAGCTGATGCAGAAGTTCTCCAGCTGGATTAATTAATAGGAAAAAGTTTTACTTTTTCTATCCAAGATGGCTGTTAAGAGTTAAAAATAAAGAAATATATTTATTTGGATTTTTAGACCAAGAAAAATCATTGTAGTGTTCTTAAAATCGTCGTCCTGCTTACATCTCAAGGACTCTGTCCAGATGTAGATGTTCTTTCCCARCTTTGCCTGAGGGTCTTCTGATAGCTCTGACAATTACATGTGAAATTACACCTCAGATGGAAGAATGATACATCTGCAGCATGGGTCTGATCCAAAGATCTGTGAAAGCAATGGAAAAACTCCAAGTGGTGCAATCACTTGTGGATCAGATCCCTGAATTGTTAGTGATGAAGCACTGTATAAAATGTCAGCCCCAATTAAGCGATGGCAAAATTCCCACTCTGTAGGGTCAGGACTGCAACTATAAAATTTTTTCAGTTATCTATACTCCATTGATTCCAGTTACTTTCCAGCTTAACACATCTGAAAAAGTGAAGCTTATTTGCAAAATTAGTTGTCCTTTTTCCGCTAATCCCAACGCTTCTATAAATGGTGTTATATAAMATGATTTCCTCTTTCTTTTTCATTTTAGTTACTTCTGCCTCTTCTTAAGGAACAACAGTCAATATGAATGYGTGTTCATATTTGCAATTATGAGTTCTTTCCTTAAGTTTGCATCCCTTTTTGGTTTAAGTTGCACTACTCTTCGTGCAACTGAATTATATATTCATAATTTGAGCTCCAGAAWTTCAAACCACAGATTTCTAATATAATGTGAATATTTATACCACAAGCATGTGTCTACTACTTTAAYCAGAAATCAAGAAAATACACCTTGGGATTTATAACTGGTGTCTTACACTATTCCAGATGAAGGATCCTGTGGGCTAGGTCTTCAGATGGTGTCTGGAGACATGGCTTCAGTGATTTCAGTCAGCTAATCAAACGAGGATCTCTTTCTACCTGCCCTTCTACAATTCATTATGGGCTCTGTTTGGAATTAAAACACGGAGAAAAATAAAAATCAATAACTGTCAAACTGAATACATATGAAAAGATTTTGATGCTTTGTGTTTTGTGAAGAAACATTTACTGCAGATATTCCCACTTCTGATCTATACTTAGCACATTATTTACACTTAAGCGCCCTGCCTGCTCCTGTTTAGAATAAAATCTCTGTCATGACTAGTTAACTAGCTTACTCAGGCACTCCATTTTGACATAATTAATTTTTTCATCCAGGTACCGTATTCCTAAGTCTCCATTAACAGGTTCAGAACTTAAATGCAGAGTCCCTTCTCAGGTTCACTGACTGCCTAATCTTCCTGTGCCAGGTTGTGACCCTTGCAGTCCCCACTTAAGCCTCACTCTGGGGATTTCCCACAGAAACCTTGAGAACTGGAGACTGCAAAGAGCTGTGCTGTAGCTGTGACTAGAACACTTTCCCATGTGGTCAAAAATAAGCAAACCAGGATGAGCTGATGCCAGGCTGAAGAATGTTCTCCCTGTGACCACCCTCCTGACTACATTTTAATATCACACACGTATTTTATTCTAAGAGATAACTATGCCACCACTCTCCAGCATCTCCTCTGTTAATTGCAGTTAAGTAARCAGGACTGAAATTACTACTAATCTTTTCACCAACAACTTTTCTGCATCAGAAGATTGACGATAATTATTTTACACTGCACTGGCATGCCAGCTTCCAAAGACTTATCATGAACCTGCCCTCAGACTCAGATTTCTTCCTGACAGAGACTTGAAGGAAGCTGGGAGAGATCTACACCATTCCACCTGAATTTGCAGTCRAGGAGGCTGTATGATGGATTTGCTTTTCATCCAGTCTCCACTCCCTTCAATCGCACTCTTTCCTATGTCTTCACTTATTTCTCAAAGCTCAGTGCATACGTAAAATATACACAGAAAGTCTCTTTGTTTAAAGATTAAAAAAAAAAMCAAAACTATGGGTGAGAGGAAACCTTTATAGCCTGCACCACGTTATATACACTCATCTTGCTTGCCTATTTCCCAGTTGCTGTTTTCTGTTCTAAAATTTTGAGGAAGGGTCCAGTCTTAGTGGCCATAACACAGATTTACACAGTCATTTATCAGCAGTCACACACTGGAACAGTCCTTGAAATTCTCTTAAGTACCACTTGTCCATGGCATGTAGTTGTACAGACACCCAGCATAGGTTTATATAGGTTTATGAAATCACGACTGAAAATTCATCCCTTATCACTCAATGCTTTTAAGATAGACACGAGTTTCGCTACTATACATCAGTATTATGAAGATTGCAGAACGACCATTTAAAGCATTTTATAGAGCATAAAAATTTGAGAGACCATAAAGGCCTTATAAGAAACACAAGCAATCTGACATATTTGAATGGTTTTCAGTAATAATTTTGAAAATACCTCTCGTCCCTACAAGCAGCAATATTGAATGGAAATTCAGGAGGATCAGTGAACTCTATTTTTGGAAAATTGTTAATAAGAGGATTGAAGAAATGTACATCTAATGTAGAAAAAAAGAACAATAGAATCCCCAAACATTTGCTAACCAACCATCACATAGTAGTATTTTTAATCAGTAGTATCAAAAAGAGATCTAATGTTTCCAGAAAAATAGAGAATTCATTGAGGAAATGGTAGCTCATAACAACACTCCCCAGATTTGGATTTACTTTTCTTCCCTTGCACATAGCTGTTACATTTATGTACTGGTGCTAACTATAAACTACAAAAACAGGAAAACATAAAGAAGTTATTTCCACATCATTTACAGTCTGCTGGTTTATTGATTTTCTCTACATCCTCTACATCTCACATTTCACTTGAACCATTTGTTTTAGATTTTAAAAGGAAAGCCTTCCAAACAAATTAACTTTACTAAGGCTTTAACATGTCATTGGCTAGTCAGTATTATATTAATCTCTGTAATGCTAATGTTTACAAAGCAGGGGTATGGGGCCAAATCTTGATTGCCCTATTCACACAATCAGTTACACTGATTTTAATGGCACTGTTAACATTAGTAAAGCTAGCAAGATCTGGTTTCTTGCAGCTGTCAGGATGCTGTTTTCCAAACAAAATTCTTGTCTCTCTTCCCTGTTTATAAAAGCAGAGAATTTATAAACTGCAGTCACAACGCTTAGCTCATGCCCTTCTTTCACTGAGCCAGGCATTTTGAGAGAATCGTAAATTTCTTAATATGCACATTTTCAGTGTTAGCAGTTTAATCAGAGTATTCTAGAAAAAAAGCAGGCATTTTTTTTGTCTGAGCAAGCTCACATCTCAAGAATAGTATGCTTTTAATCTGATTTTACTTTTGCATGTGTAAAATTAGTCATTTCATCAACAGTTATGTTGCCTTTTCTTGGTCTTAAAATTAAGAGCCAGACACAGTTAAGGGTAAAAGGGGTTTTTACTTTGGTATTTATTTAAGGATCTTCAAGGTGCACCACTTCATCCAGGTGGAATGCGCCAAAATGCACCCACACAATAGATCGCATATACAATTTATAGCCCTTGCAAATTAGCATATCTATCAAAGATTCCACAATGAGAGGCTCGAATGAACCCCCCATCCTGAGGAATTCCCCCCTGGATGGGCCTATCTTAGTTTACAGGATGTTCTAGGGAAGACCTTGGTTTCTTGGGATAGCGTAGGGCTTTCTGGCCTCCAACTGCGAGKTCTCCAGGATGTTTGGTCTCAGGGCTTAACAGAATATTGGGTCTAAGCTGTTATCAGACTTAAGGAATTACAAGTACGCATGCTAAAAGCACATAATACATAAAAGCTATATAAAAGGGTATATAAAAGGTATATATATAAAAAAGGCAAAAAATCATCATGGCATCAGTTACGCAGCAGACCATTGTCAGGTATCCATGCTGGAAATCACACAGTGTTTTCCATTTGGTGACTTGCCTTGCAGGCTTTCTGTGTTCATCCTTCCTGGTGCTGTGCCTTGAAGTACATACATACACACCTTGGGATTTAATTTAATGCTCACGCTTTTCTCCATAGCAGCATGCAGAACTAACTACTCTGAGACAGCCTGAAATAGAAAAGAGCTGTCACTGCCCCAAACCAGGAAAAAATTAGTGGGATTAAGGAAGAATTGTTTGCTTACCATGTCTRTGCATCAGAATGTGTTGTCCACTGCAGAAACCAGAGACTCAGCTCTGTCTCCTCCTTTCCTATCTTTGCCTGATATGGTGATAAAAAGAGAATGTCATGACACAAACAATGTGTGTGTGAAAAAATTATTTGTTATGCTTCCAGTTTCTAATTCTACAACAATGCAGCAGCTTCAGTTCAGAGTTCTAAAACCTCAAACCCATAGGTATGCATCAAATGGCAATATTGATCACTCTGCTCTAAAGCAGAATTAGAGCCTCTTGTGACAAGCTTCTTGTGAAATGCAATGACCAGCTGCACCCATGTGCCCTATGGCAGAATTTCCAAAAAAAACAAAATTAAAACATCTTTTTCTTGGCTTGAGTGCTAGCTGCCTTTTGTACTTTATATGATTGCACCCAGCTTTCTCTCTGCTTGAAAGGAAATTTGGTATTTTTTAAAATAAARAGCGACATTATTTTTAATTTTTCTTTTGGCAAGTACAACTGGAATAAAAATAACCCTGTAACAATATTAAAAGTATTATTGTGAAGAAAATGTAACAAATGCACTCAAAAAGACATTTGTGCAGTTCATAATAAATACGAAACCAAAAGTAATTACATTAGATACACAGTGAAAGATTTTAGAACAATATTTTTAGCATTTATTACCTACATTGATATTATAATACTATTACTTCTACATTATACACAAAGAAAAGTTAGAATATATGCTWACATTCTTCTTTAGATGCCCACACATATTGTAGAAAAATGGTTTCTCAAAAGTACTTTTAAAGTTTAGAATAAAGGAGAAATGTCACAAGGAAACATTCCCAGATGCCAGTACTCATTGCAGCAAGACTTGCTGAACTTAATTACTTAAAATTCAGTGCCGGTTTGCTGAAAGATGTGTTGTACTGGAGCACAGTTAATTAGCACAGAAAAGCTCAAGGGTCTTCACACCAATTTATATCACATGGGTAATGAAAAACACAGGAATAAAAGACTTCTTGGGTCACTGTCTACACTCCCGTGCAATCACAAACCATTAAATCATATATTCTTAACCTAAACTGCAGTGAGTACCTCCTTTAAATTTCTTGGTGAGTCACTGGCATTTTCTCTTCAGATACTATTTTCCAGGTGTATTTGCACCCTTTCAATCTTCTGAGGGTTCTCTACATTCACTGGGTAACTTCAGTCATGGCCTGTTTATATACATTTTCTTTTAAGTCAGTGCTGCCCTTTAAGCTTCAAAAGCTCTTTTCTTTCTAGTGCTTTTCCCTCAGCATACAGAAATAAATCATATCCACTCTTAGCTTTTGGTTTTCTATGTAAACAAGCAAGGTTCTTTTAAATCTGTTCCAAGAGATGGGCTTTCCATTCTCTTCTTATTTTAGTGGACAGTTTCTTCATCAATTCTAGTCTGAAATTCTTATCTCTTGAAGGGAGGTGGGCAGAATTTTAAACAATCTTCCAGAGATCTGATTGGTGCTTTGTATAACAGATTAAAAACTCACCTTTCCCTGTAGAAAGCCTCTTCAAAATATCTAAGAACTGTATTCAYCATTATGATGTCATATCACAAGGATAACTGGAAAACATTCAAAAATTGACTACCAAGCATTGCAGTTTCCTCTCTCCTTCATTTCAACCCTGTAAAGTGCTATGGTATAACAGATTTTCTTCTCATTAGTCCCTAAATGGATGACCATACTTTGAATCATTACATTTTTCCCATTTTTATTACTTCATTTCTCAAAGTTCTACACCTCATTGCAATATTCAAGTTCTACCTTTATGTTTGCAATGGTTTTCAGGTTGTGCCATGAGCAAATTTTGTTAGCACACATCTACCCTATTTTCAGTCTGAGAGTACTATCCCTGGCTTCTGTGAGGTTTTAGTATTTTAATTCTTTACTATATACATGTTTTCATGTGCTATTTCTCTCTTTGCAGAATAATTTACTCTATTTCAAYTTAAGCACATTAATTGCACTTTAATTTTTCCATGTAAATATTTTTTACCTATTGCCCTTTTTTTTGCCCTTTTTTCTTTGTTCCTCTGTTCATCCTAACTTACACAACAGAAGAAAAGGTTTAATTTCGTTCTGAGTAATAAAACTCTTTCTTTGACTGCAATTTCACTGCAAGGTGGCCTTTTTGTCCTTCTCCTGAGTTTACTGTAATTTTATAAATAACCTTTTCATATGTCTTTAACTTTCCTCAGAGAAGGTAACCAAACATAACTGCATTATCTCTGACTTTAAAAACTAACAGATGAGATCAGCAGCTTGATGAGGGTYAGTACATGCATCTATTTATGCTGTAACAGTTCTGAAGACTATTAACCCTTGAGTTCACAGCAACACAGATCCTTCAAGAAGGAAACTGCAACCTCACTAAGGACAGAAAGGGTCTGCGACACAAGGAACTGGTAATCAAAATGGTAATTATCTAGGTAAACATGCTATCATAATTTCATGGCCTGTTGTGATGATAAGCTGTAAACAGATCCCCTTTGAAGCCAAAAGCATCAGAAGATAGAACTCCTAATTGAGATTTGCCAAGGGTTTTGCTGGCTTTTTCATGCCAAGCAAAGAAACTAGAGCTGTCTCTCTCCTTTAAAAGGATTGCTTACGATCACCTAGGACCACTTATTTTTTGGAAATTGTTGGTGTTAGCAGCAGGAAATGAAGGTAAAAAACTGCAGTGAGCAGAAGTACATGCACGTGCAGCCAGACACTGCGCTCATGCCAAGGCTCAAGGAGCCAGCCAGGACCAGGATACAATGCAGCCTCGCTCAAACACAGAAGTTTTGATCAAAACACGAACACAACAGTGCAAATCACACTACTCAGCAAGGATCGCAGTGCTGTACACCGGTATCTTACTGCGGCAGACATCACTTATATGGGCTTCATGTCTGGAACTGAAGGATTAGATTTGGGAAACTTTGAAGCTTCCCTTGACTCAAAGAGCTCTATGCTATTTATTAGGCAATAGGAATGCATTTTATAATTTCTGGAAAATGTGCATGCATTTGCACTGGTCCTTCCTAATGTATTTTCTACCTCAGCTGAGAGTTTGCTTCTTTGCAGATGAGACCATTGCTTCATATGTGAGTCTAGCATCTTTTTTCCAGAGATTAGTTTCTACCTTCTTCGAAAGCTATGGAACATAACCAGGTTCTCTGGACCTGTCAATAATGAAGATTTATTCAGGAATGTGGACTGTCTAACACAAGGAATTTGCTTTAGTAACAGTGAGATTCCTACTGCAGCTCAGGGTTAAAATTCATCTGCCGTGTTGAGAACTGAGCTTTYCAATCAATTTATATCAAAGTGTATATAGTATTGATCTTGCCCAAATGGTTTACCTTGTCTCTGTATTCTGGAAATTAATGCTGTTTCTTTCCTCCCGTCCCCAGATTAAGCCTTCAAAATAACCTCTCCTTTCATTCCACTTTCTCCTTCCCTAAAACATCTGGGGGCACCAAGAGGAAAGGCGGCAATTTGTAACTGGCATTCAGCCAGAGTGCTTTGGCAAACAGCCCTGCTGGAGAGCTACAGAGTCCAGAGATGTTTCAGCACGGGGTAGACTCCAGTGTGATGGTGGCTCAGTACCAGTGTGCATGTGTTCATGCTCTTCAACCTCATGATGGGGAGGATGAGGCATGAGAGACAGGAGAAAGGGCTTTAGAGAGAAATCCTTCTGTCATGTGTAGTCCTCCTTTGGAAATTAAACAAATTTCTCCATCAGGTAGAGTRGATTCATGCAAGACTCTGCACTGCCTCTTTGCACATCTTCTAGTGGACACCTGCCAGGCCACTGACTGCAGCATGGCTTCAGTAGCCACAGCAATCACAGTCTGGCAAACCCTCACAGCACCCTTCACACCCCCTCCTAGCTTGGCCTTGGTCCCTGGCCCCATGATTTTATTTATTTCTGTGAAGAACTCTGCCATATCCTGCACATCACCAAGATACCAAAAGACACCAATTCCCATTTCACATGCTGTTTCTTTCATATTCTTTATTTCAAGCACTGATTTGTTCTCCATGTATCAGTAGTAATTATTACTCGTCTTGGCAATGACTATTTTGGCTTGAAAATATGGTCTTGAAAAGAGCAGTGTGATACTCTGATTTAAGGGCCCTGTCAGCAACATTAGCATTACTAGTTTACATGAGTAATATGGACATCATCTTCTTTAAAGAACTATATCTCTTCTGTCCTCCAGTGGAAAGGCTACACATTAAAGGAAAAGAATGTGTCAGAACAAATAGAGAACCTTTTCAGAGATTTATTGTATGTGTTAGTGGAATATATCAATTCAATAAATAGACATTAACATTGATTTGTTATATCCAGCATGTTAGAAACTGGAAAAAGAATTAAAAATATAATTCTTGGAATTTTTACAGATACTTTCTTCACTTCCTAAAGTCTTGTGTCACTTTCCTTGATCAAAAGCAATATATATAGGTTGCTTCTAATATATAATAAATAATATATCATATTATTTTATATCAATTGTGTTCTTCGAATGAAACTGACCCAAAGGCTAAAAAGAGGAATATTACCTTTTCTCCTGATCAGGGGGAGAAAATGTGTAATTTAGCTTGTTATTCAATGCCAATATTTGGGGTTTTTGGCTTTTTTTCTCAGTACAAAAATCTTGTAACATATAAAAACACTCAAATATAGGCTGAAATACCTAGTCCACTGAAGCAATCATACCATAGCTATTGTTTATACATCTTCTCTCTCTATTATTGCCCTTCTTTTTGGCTCACACTGTTGTCTGTCTTTCTCTGGTTTCTTCATTAATTCTCTCCTTCCCCTGCTTATCTYTGAGGCTAGAGCCTGGAGGCAGAGGAGAAATTGGTCAGACTGGGAATACCATGACCTTGTACTTGCAGCCTGTTGTGCCAAAGCCGTTGAACTCTTTGCAGAGACTTCATTCACTTGCATACCATTTCTTTTGTTATTCGTCTATTGTTCCAGTACCCCATTTTCAAGCTGTGCAAGAACAAATCCTCTGCTTGTCCCTTCCTTACTATCCCACCTCTTTGTCAATTTACTCCTTCCACTGTGAGCAGCCTTAGAAGACTGATAAGACACCCAAAAGCCTGTTCTGATGAATACTGATTTAGCGTTCCCTTTTTTTTTTTTTCCAGAGAAGTCTGATTACATCCAYGTTCTCTGTTTTCTGAGAAAGGTGCATGCAAAGCTTTGCAAGATATAACACATGACACATTAATAAGGCAGCTCTTGAATTTTTGAAAATTGCATATAAAAAAAAAAMAAACAGAAAACAAACTGAATGAATGCTTTCAATATGCAGGAAGACTTCTCAGTTCAGCACTAAACCTGTATCTACTGTTTACAGGTGCTCACGATCTTTTCTTTGGAGTTCCACAGCACAGACGCAATGACTGTGCGTGAGACAACAGTTAATATACTGCACAGATTGTGACTYAAGTCATTTCAGAATGAAGGCAAAATTAGAGAAGCAGTTCTTTTGACATCTGTAGCACTGAAATCTTCCAAGTAAGACAGCATATTCTCTTTTTTTTTCCTCCTATTCAAAAACCTTGAAACTTCTGCAAATATAGTAGAAGCAAGGCTTTCTTATAAAGATAAAACCAGTTTCCCTCCTGAGCTTATATCCAGCAGGCTTTTTTTTTTTTTTTTTAATTTACTGGAAGAACCAGTGTATGATTGAAATGGGAGGAACGGGTGAAAACTGCAATACCTTTTCCTATGAATATAAGAGTTATCAGATGGAGACTGTACTCACATCAGTCTTTTGCAGTAAGAAGGAATAAGCAGAAGCTTTCTTCTGTGCACAAAATTCAGGATGAAAAGAATTACTTTGTTAYGCCATCACTCTTCTTCCCATATACTCCATATCTTTAAGAGGGTCTGCAGCAGATGTCTACACTGCTTGAAAGACAAGGGTCATTTTTAGTGTAATATAGAGATACTTGAACTGTTTCCTTCTAATCTTTTACAAACAGGAGTTAGATCAATAATTTTTAAAAAGCAAAAATATAGGAATAATTCAGTTTAAGCGTATTCTGGGACCATGCACTGAGAAAGCCTTGGTCCTCACCCTGCCCTGCCCATTCCTCCCAAACTCCATGGAAGTCAACTCTCAGATTAGGCGTAATTTAATTATAGTAAACTGATTCTCATATCAGAGTCTTTCAAACTCAATACTTTCTTGTTTTGTAGCAAAGTCTTTTACATGGTAAAATTACCTTAAATTTCATAACAAAATCTTTACTTCTGTTTCTGAAAACTTTCCTACAGAAATGGAAACAGCTGGCTTTCTGTATGGTTTTGGCTTCTTTCCTTTACCTGTTATTTCATTCTGCCATTGTGTAACTCTGTGCCAAGGTAAGGAAGAAATCTATTCTGTATGTTCCCAMACGCTATTCTCTTCAGCTTTCTTGTGCACTCAGAATGTGGAGTACAGCCCATGATAATATCACGAATTTGCAGCTGTGYGTAGTTTCCTCTTCTTTAAGGTGTGACTGACCCATGCTAAGGATTCATGTAGGAGTGCCACGCTAATCCAGGCACTCAAACAACTAGAGACAGTGTTGTTTACGGCTGTGGTCTTTCAGAGAGACTTCAATCCACAGAACAGCATACTTTTTCGTGCCAATTTAAACTTATTTCTCAGTTAAGAATTCTCACTTAAGGGATGAAATTCAACATCAATTGCATTTTCTCAAATAAATTACCAGATATGTAATAAAAAATCCAAATAAAATACCATAGCCTTTTGTAAYCCACACACACATTTTTTTCTTGACAATAATTTACCACACTCCTCCCTATCTCCCAGGAAAAGTTAGCATTTTTTAGCCAGCTAAATGCATAAAATGTTCACAGTTTCACTTTTATGTATGACTTGACTTTTTATTTCAACTATATCCCAGTCAATGACAAATGACTTGGTTTAGACCTCAAAATTTTGTCCTCAAAACAAGTCATAAAACAAGTCAAATACATAATGCATTATGTATTTGATATAATAACCACTGAAACAAGTATCATGAATGTTCCTTACTTCAACGAGAAATCTTTTAGATTTTTTTTTCTGGATCCTTCCTAAATTTTTCAGAGGAGCTGGAAACAATATATAAAGCTATTACCATCTGGACACCTTATACATAATCCATCAATGTATGATTTTAGAAGGTTTGTTTCTAAGTAATTACATTGTTTCTGCCAATGGGAAAAAGAAACAAGAAAAAAAATTAGTTTTAAACACCATAAGGACTGTACCAGAGAATAATTTATCATCAAAGTAAATATCCATAAAATATGGAGAGAAATTTCATTTAACAGTGATTTGAATGTAAGGGAATCAAGGTTCAGTCTCAATATTTTCCACTGTCTTTTGTACAAACCTCAGAGATGATCTGGCTTTTTAGACCTTCCCCTATCACTTCAGTGTTGTGAGAATGAATACCTCAAAGATTTTGAGGTACTCAGATACTACACAGAGAATGAAATGTAAGAGCATTGAGAAAGTATTCTTTAAAGGACAAAAAATAAGAACAGCAAATCACTACAATGCACAGATCCTCAGTAACGCAATTTTTTTCTCAACCCAGAATTATTTGAGCAGGGAATTTCAAAAGCAGAAGGGGTATCTGAGAAATAAATGTAAACCGGGAAAGGAAACAGACTGCCTTTGAAAACCTACTCCTTGTCCTGTAGTTTGGATTCAGTACCTGAGTGCAGATGTTTCTGGACTCAAACTTTCATTCTTGAGTAGTGTTAGGGGGCTAAAAAGTCAGTAAAACCTTCTGTTAAAAGAGATATTTTCCATACCTTTCTCTGTCTTTACTCTGCAAATTAAGCATTATTTCTCACTAAAAACTATCTGCCAACCACATATTTATGATTACTATTAAGACTGGCTTAATTTTGTACTATTCATATATGAAATCCATATATAACATATAGCATTGATATCCAAACTCCAGATCTTAGATTGCGTAATAAAAATGTTCTTATTATATAAATATAAAAGTACATGTAACTTTCTTACCAATTGTCTAAAAACAACTTCAGTGTTGAAATTCTAGTATCAGTTTGGAGCAGATGTCACCATCTGGCTGCCTTCACAAGTATCTCTGTGAGACCATTTAAGTCTCCTGACTGGCTTCTACACAGAAAGTAATTAGAGTGAAGCACAAGGGATAGGATACAACTGTGTTAAAATTAAGGTGTTTTCCTTCATTAAACTGAGAAAAGATGATAAAAAAAGGATGAACAAATGAGCAGACAATTTCAATTTGAGGAATGCTTCATTTTCTTCCTCTTCACTAAATAGCAAAAAAATATTGGAGATTTTTTTCCTTTGGCAAGTATCTATATTTTTCCTTTTTTTTCTTTTTTTTTCCTTTTTTTTTTTTTTTGTAATGCAGTATTAACAACTTTCATTCAATCCTTGAATTTTTTTTCTCTATTATATTGTCAGTTGATGTTATACCCATTTCTATTTATTTATTTATTTGGTAGCATTTCCTAGGATATAGGTCSTCTTATTTTCCACTTTCTTGATTATTTGGACTGTGCTGCTACATGATAAGTATGGTAAAATGGCAATATATTCAGGCAAGGTAATCTAAGGATTAAACTGACTTAAAAAAAACCCTAAATATAAAATTAAAAAATAACAGCTACAATTTTGAGTAGGTTTGTCTTGAAGATCCAAAGGTCTCTTCAATTTTTCAATGGAGAAGGAAAAGTGCAATTTGTGAAAGAAACTAATGAAAAGCTTTGGGCATAGATAACACCACTATGACCATGTATTCCATGTAAAGGTTCTCCACTGGAGTTTATAACCCATATATATATRAGAGTACAGTACATAAGTACAGATGAAATTGCATACAGACATATCTAGAGAGACACTCTATACAAACAAAAATGTTTATTTTCCTAAATATGCRTTTTAATTTTTTTAATAAGAATATTTGGGTCACGTTACACACTATTGCTGCTCCTTAAAATCCATTAGAGTAAATAAGTATCACCAACTTTCTCCGTAATATGTTTCATTATTTACCTTACCTTCCTCTAGRAAACAAGGTATGAATTTTCACAGTATCTTGCTCAAGGGTCCGATATTTTAAATTATGCAAGATGGACTTTTTAACTTGTGCATTCCACAGAACAGCTCTATCAGCTGTGATGGTTTTTCTGTGTTTCTTTACTTATTTATATATTTTCTGATTGGTACTCAGMTAAAATCTTCTCAATTTTTTCTTCACTTTAGTAGAAATGGAGGTGTAATGCGTTTCTAATTTGTTGCCTTTTGTTTTTAATTCTCGGAAGCATTCAGCCCAGTTCTATAAAATCGCAGTGTTTTGCAGTTAATAATGTTAAACTGAAACTAGAAGAGACAGTAATCATAAACTTCTGTAACTTTCTTCAAAGACAGGATCAATAAAGTTTTTTTATTCTGAAGAATACTGAATGCTTGGAAAAAAAAATTTGTGAAGGTCCCCAAACCAAATGGTTTTTGCCTTTCACCTTCATTCCAAGCTCTCAAGAGTCTGTGCAAATCACCTATACCATRCTGGTTACACTAATAAAGAAGCAGAAGGTAACAGTGTTTTCTGTTATCCACTACAAATCTCTCTCAGGCTATCCAGTCTGACAAACATACTCCTTAAGTTAATAGTGCAGCACGCAATGATGTCAGTTATGAGTTTTTTTATCTTTTTCGGTTAAATATCTTATCACAACTTGTTGGCAAATCATACTATGTTTTTAAGTCAGTGTCAAATCTTCTCCACACATCTTAGCAGACAATTGACCTCTCATTATCTATCAAATACTGATGGTCAGTGACAATTGATTCAGTTACAAATTGCCAATATCTGGTAATGCTAGGAAAACATTTCTTTCCAATATCCAGATAACTACAAAAGTACGGATATACATTAATTAGATTTTCCAGTGTTGAAAGGTGCATCCAACAATGTGTATCACATCAATTCCATTACCAAGTGTGGACAGCTGCAGTACAGCTGATGCATAATTGTATATGTGCACATGTACAGGACCAATGACCTACAGATACTGTAAAATAAATACTTTTCGATATGTGTTCATCGTGTGTGAATGTGACATATTTGAACACATTGCAGCCATATTTTTTCCTGGCTCGTGGTTGCAGTATCTCTAATTTTGAGTAAGAAGGCTGGAGAAGAAAATACAGACTGCTTTTTAAAATTCTATTTTAACTTAACCCAGTTAAGCAGCGTTTCATAATATTCTATTGATGTTCAGGACTTTGATCACTGATCTGAGCACAATCAACAGTCACAAAGTCAAAGCCAGAAGACAGGGGTAGTAGAAAGAAATAGTTAGCCGAATTGTTGCAGAAACATTAGTAAATAAATAGTTCAGGACAGAATATTAATGAAGTTTGGATGGTTGTGTCAAAAGAATTGTACACCACTGGAGAAACACAGCCAATGTGCTGAAGGCAGTGTAAACACTAATTCACAGCAAGCAAGAAGATGATAAACTTATCACAGTCACTTGCACTGCTAATAACCATATGCCAATGATTATCATGCTTATCTGGTCCAGATTTGATTGCAGTTAACTGGCAAATAGTTATTGAATTAGAATTTAAAGTACRGGTGGAAAACAAGGCTGAAGATTCTGTTACTAGGAAAGCAAAGAAAGCCTACATTTTTTAGCTATAAAGACAAGAGAAGAAACAATAATTTAAAAAGTATTGCCAACTCTTTTTTTTTGTTTCTTTTTAATACATTTGATAATGACTGTTAATAGAACAGAGCTGATGCCACTAGTACAACAAAAATAAATAGGAAAATCTGGCAGTTAAGTTTATAACTAGAGATGAATCAGCACATTTAACACGAGATAATGTGCTGGCAACACGTAAACACTGCAAACTGTCTCTGGGACATTATCCTGCTGTGGCATAAGGTGCCTACAATGCTAACCATTATATCTGAATTTCACTAATGTCAGTCACATTTTTCATTTTTAACACTTCCAAGAAACTATGTAGTTTTGCCCTATTCATCTTCTGTGATCAAAATATGATATTATTAAGACTTAAACCCAAAGAATTACAAAATTTAATATTATGTTATAATTACTCTGGGTTACGTTGATTTTTCAACCATCTGGACTTAGGATATCTTGCTCAGTTTGGGTTAATATTTTTTAATCAACACAGAGTATGCTTTTGAAATAAGAGACTTCTGTCAGTGATGTAGTGTTATTTTCAGCTTCTTGAAACACAAACAGTATTACTGATTTATTTCAATCATTTCCCATAATCCTCAAAGTAGTGGAGGTAGATGAACTCATTATTTTTGTGATCACAATCAATAGTAGGAGTACATCTATCCCCCTCTGAAAGAAACAAGGTTTCTCTTGTTTGGAGATGAAGACATTTTCAGATTGGATCAATTTTTTCTTATTGCCTCAATTTGTTCCTATTATTCTGCTTTCTACCATCAGCTACTGAAACTAGTCTCAAAAAAGACATCTTCCATATTAATTTAAAACAGCAAAAACAGCCAAGCAACATATATTAAACAGTATGGTCAGAATGAACTACATACTCTGTTGTGCTATGAGAGACACAATGGCAAAAAGTGGTATTATCTGTCCTTAAGCTGCAATTTCAACATGTGCTTATTATCCATTTGGTTTTTTCTTTGACAAGAAAGCAGTTTTGTCTGGTTGGTAACTGTAAACTGTCCATATCATTTATTACATAAATGATTTTGTCTGTGTGTTATTCTCACAAACATAATAAAACCTACTATATTTTATAAATGCACATTCATAAGAATATTTTTTTCCGCTTTTCATTTGCTTGTTCTTAGTTTTTKTCCTTACAAATCTAACTGCTTGTGTTTTATGCTGGTTACCCCAGCATCCCCTGAGCCCACTGAATTCCTAACGTAGAAGTGCAGTTGAAAGTGRATGATGAGGTTCAAAAAGAGCCACTAACTAAACAACTTTTACTTGTTAATTTGTGCTTAAACAGTTAGCATACCAAAAATATGAATGGGAGGATTATGTTCTGACCATATTGAATGATCCCACTCCTTTATTAACCTGATAAATTTTATGTAGTTACTAGTGCTAGCACTTTAATAGACAATCCAGAAGTTTAGTACAGTTATATATATWTTATACTTATGATTTCAAATTATATTGGTGCATATATCTTAMTCAGGGAAACTAATACTTTCAGAACACAGGGTTTTTAGGAAAAAACAGCCCAATTTTGAATTACAGACAATATTCTCCCTTTATCTTCTTCATTTTGAACAGCCATCAAACTTTGTATATGACACATAAGGTTGCAAAAACCCAAAAATTTTTAGTTTCCAACCTRTGAGATCCAAACTACTTGAGGGTAAAAATAGAAATAATTTTTTTTTGCTAATACATCACAATAACCCTCCATCATTTTTCGCAATGTGTACACTTCTTGCAATTCTAACTACATTAGAATTAGAACTTTTTTTCAGGGGATTAATATGGTCTTAGTTTAATAGTCAACATCTTTAATCAATATAATTACATGTGCAAAATTTCCAGCTATAATTAATTCTTGCTGAACGCTCTACAATATGTAATACAAGACAGCATTTAAGTCAACATGTGAGGGCATTCAGCAACACACATAGGCAAACATTCGCAAAGTTTTCTCCTAATCTGCATTTAAAATTCCACTTCTTATTCAGGGTTAAATAAATTCTGAACTGGGAAGATGATCTTCAATTTTTTTTTATCAGACCCATAGCTGATACACACATATTTGAAATAAACTTGTACTTCGTCAGCATCTCTTACAAAACATAATGACTTCATTGGGTCCACTACTGAACCAGAATATGTTCATCATATAAGGCAGCCAGGCTGACCTTGCACTAACGCTACTTTATGGAACAAAACTGAAGTAAAATCTGGAAACTGTTTATGGTAAAGAAGGACTGGATTTCAGAAAGTGAAAAGCAAACACATCCCATCAGTACCTGGGCATTTTAGCACAAATATTGTGAGTAAATCCATCCCAGGTGACTGACAACTACCCTCCTGAAAGTTTAATCTGGTGTGTAAAATATATCTTCCCAGCCCATCAAACAGCATTCTCAATGAACTGCCAATCTTTTGATGATTTTTCTATTCCTTTCTTTTTGGTATGTTTCTGAGCTGCTTGATCTACTTTCGTATTAAGGGCAAAAGGGGAAGCAGAGAGCAAAACTAAAAAGAGTAAGACTAATTTAATGTTTAGTCCCAGGCAAGAAAACACTTACATGATCCAAAGCCTGTTGAAGATGTCAGCAGAAATGGTCTCATTCGTTTCAACACATGCTGAATYCAGCTTTCTTGAAAATTCCTCTGGTTTTTATTTATGGAACTAAGAGGAAATAATTACCAGATCAAACCAGAAGGAATGATACATTATCTTCCTGTCATGAAGGGAGTAAAAAACCGTCAGTTACTTCATCACAGTTCTCTGGCTACTAGAGAATGCCGGAGAGCACACAGAAATACACAAAAATCAAATTTCTGCTCTTACATCAGCCTATCTAAAGCACTTCATGATTTATCCGTCTTGTGGTTGTTATTACAAAAAATCCCAAGGCAACTGAAAACCTGTGTTTGTCAGTTTTTACCTGTGATATCTTTTGCCACTACCCTGATACCCCTCCTCTAAAGGAATGAGGGGTCTCAGCTAACAATGTACTTCTGAAAGATAATACCTCAGTGGGCAGGCCAGTCTTCTGCTAAGCCACGGAGAAGTATGACTGAAGTGTAGAAAGCCTAGATGGGAAATAAATGTTTATCATAGAAGAAAAGCAAAGTCATTTACTAAGTAATAGAGCTGGTGAAATCCTTTCCCACAATATTTCATAGTTGCTTGTTTGGATAACACATCAGTWGCTGATACACATCTTGATCACTAATTTGTTTCTTTAAAAAAAGGACCTTATTGGTCTGTGTACAATCACTGCACAGGTTGTTTAAATTGTTGGATTGTGCCCCTATTTCTTTCACTTAAACAAATGGCTCTGTTGCTTTGATACCTCCTGTTCGTTGCTCCTGACTTCTGCTTTGCAGTCTTAGAGCTGATAACAAGCAGTTCATCATCTCTGCCAGTAGAAGAGCTCTAGTCATTATGACTTTTTGACTCTTTTGTGAGGGTCTGAGCCAGGATGGCTTTGTTGCGTTGCCAGAGTTCCCGTACAAGGCTAATCTAATGTGAAGGACCTCAGATTTTACTGCGGTACTTGCTTCCTATCATTTTCCTGTGATTTCATGCATTTAAATAAACCATTCATATTTAGTGACAGAAATGCACTGATGATCCTGTTCCTTGCTGATCTGCAAGCTGAGCCATGCCAATTCATGCCAGCTGAGATAGCGCCTCACAATTTAGAAGTTCTCAAACATGTTGTGCAAAGCTTGCTTGCCTTTAATTTATGGAGATCATACTCTACTCTAACAAGAGCCTCCCTGCCTAAATTCTGAGTTGTCAAGACTGTATTACTGCAAGATGTACTTACGGTAATTTTTGTTTTAATGTAAGTTTACAGAATGCCAACACAAAATCTTACAATAGTTTAGGGTGGAAGGGGCCTCAGAGTTCAGGTTCCAAAGCCCCTGCCATGGAAAAGGAAAACTAAACCTGCTTCCCTAAATCCCCATCCAGCCTGGCCTTGAACACTTCCAGGGATGTGTAATCACAGCCTCTCTGGGCAACCTGTTCCAGTGACTCATCACCCTCACAGTGAAAACCTTCTTCCTGATATCTAATCTAAACCTACACTCTTTCAATTTAAAGGTATTCCACCGCCCCCCCCCCCCCCCCCCCCCCACCGCCGTGACTATCAACTTCCAAACTTCCTCTTTGAGGACTGCAAACTTCGAACAGTCAAACAAAAATAAATTGTAGATTATTGCTCCTTATTTCTGTTTTGTAAAGCAAACAAAAACCTGATTGGCACCACAGATATGCTACATTTCAAATAATGATACCAGGATCTTGGGGGGGGGGGAAATGGATGGCTATATAGCCCTTTGAAGTTAGGTATGGAATTAAATTGTGCACTACCTTGATCTTAATTTTGTTGGGGATAAAAGGAAGATGAGAAACTATCAGGAATATTAGAAATCTTGTTTTATTTCTTGCTGCTGAAAAKATGCTATTTTGAGAGAGTTTCTGAATGAATGAAATAATAAAGATAGGAAGTGGAGGAGTTTTTATTTTTTTTTTTTTCTTTGTGAAAGAAAACAAGTGAGTTTCAACACACTGCAATGGTCCTGGTGTATGACTAAAAGTCAGAAATACCCAGGTAAATTTAATTCAAATTTTTATTCAAATTTAGTCAAAATTTATTTTAAAAAAACCCACTAAACTGTTCTCTACCTCAGTCTACAGGGCATGAGGATGTTTTTTTTCTTCTGAAGATGTGATACATAACATTATGATCCGTTTACATTTTGGTTTACATCTATTTATGTAGACTGACACACACTGTGATAAAGTATGTAGGATGTTTTTTAGAATAAATTTTAATCTTAATTTTACATTAGTGTTACAAAAAAAGAGAACAGGAAGTCWATATGGAAATAATAGGTCAAAACTGAGTTTTAATTTTACTTATGTATTTTGAACATTCACTTTGGGACATTTCATAAATCTTCAAGACATTTACCAGATTATAAGAAATAAGTTCTGAATAATAAAATATTAAAAATACATTAATAATAAAGAATGCACTACACTGAGGCTTAATCCAATGATACTCTATTGAAACCATAAAAAAGTGGCAATATTCAGCACAATAAAGAATTTTACCTAGTGCCTTGCTTGATGGACTCACAGTTAAAAAATATAAGAACAAGATAAATTCTGTGGCTAACTTAATTTATCCAAATGTCCTGGCTCTGGAACAGAGACCACAGGTAAACAATCATCTCTTTCAGCAATCTCGTTTCCAATAAAATGCTTTGTTTCTGTTAGGCAAGTCTGTTGCAAGCATTGGCTTCAGCCAGAAAGTCCTCCATTTCTCTCCTCACAGAGTTTCATGTTTTCTAGACAATAGAAACTAAAAACTACATTGTCTTTGGAATTGTAATTGTCTTTGTACTGTGAGAAAATATAGARGACGCCCATGCAGTCCTGTCATATATTGAAATTTCTCCCAAGAAACCAACTAGGACCAAATTAACCTTGAAAACTTGCATCAGCAAGACTGTTGATTTGTATGCATGCACTAGTCCTTTCTGCTTACTCTCTTAACTGTCAGGTATCCTCTGTATTTCATGAATTATGCAAACCCAAGTAAAAGTAATGGTTGAACCACTAATAAGAAAAGCACAAACTGTACAATTTTGATTCTAAAATTAGGGGAGTGGTTCCAATGTTCTTCTGGGTCCCTATCACAGCAAGAATAGACCTTGCCAAGAAGTCTAGGTGCAAAATTAGAACCTGCCACTAAGTAAGTGACAGTGCCTTCCCCCAAGTTCYCTTCTTCCTCATGTTAAGCAAGCCTTGTCAATAGCTGCACAATGTTTGGCAACTAAGCCATAAAACAACTCATAACATCACTATTTTGACCGTGTCTACATTACAAAGTAGTGTAGTGCAACAGAGGCACGGGTGTCAGAGAAACAATTGGCACTGAGGATTTAAAATCAGTACTGCATAGATATGGGGGTGGGAGGGTACTTCAGACTAGCTCCAGAATGCAGTAAAAGAACTCTTTGTATCAGTTGAAATTCACCAATCTCATTCCAGTAAGGTCTCTTTTGCTTTAGATTCAAACAAAAAAACAAGCACGGTTCAAGAACTCCCAAATGTTTCTGTGATGAAAACTCAAGCCCAGTAAGTGAAGACATCCAGGAAATCAATTTCAGCAGGACACTCCCTGGCAAAGTTGAATTGCTAATGTAGGTTCACCCCAGCAAGATTTTGCCAAACCAAACCACTCAGCAGCTTGAGGCCAGATGCCAGTCCAAGAGACAATAAACCTCTCCAGACCATCAACATCTGGAAGAGCTCCACTGTTGGCACAAAAGCTGAGTAAACACATGAACTCTGCCTTAAGCACAACCTAATGAGTCCACCAGAGAGATGCAACAGTTCAGGCCAGAGCTATACTAACAGTTACAATGCTTATAGAGTGAAGATTCTTTCTGACTGACTGAATTAGGTATGTATCTCCCCATTCATTAATGTTSAGGCACCCTAACATGCATACAGGGAATGATCAAAAAAGATAAGACAGCGTGCATGTATATATATATTTAAACTGACAGACTACCTACGTGGTAACACAGAGACCTTTACAGTATAGTGTATTTCTATTGGAAATTCTTACTTCCTAGCACTGCTCAGATGGATACCATGCCACCCCTGAAAATGTAAAAAATCGAAGAGCTATGGATAAGATTTTAAAATAAAATATGAAAACTGAAAATTCAACATACCAACAGCATTGCCCAGGCAATCACTTAAATATTTTTTCAATATAAGTTTCCAAGTACTGGATACTCTGATTTTCCACAAAATAAAAGAGACATGTCTCTCAGTCTYCTTCTACTAATTTTAACTAGATTATTCATGACTTCACAGACCAAGGTTTCTCAAAAAGGGGATACAGTGCACTGATTCTGTAACAGTAGGAGATCAAAAGCTATGAGGTGTGTTTTTTGGCATCTTGAGATCTAAAAAGTCTTTTTGCTTGTGACAGGAACTATCCTCAATGTCTGCTGTTTCATCTCTTCTTCACTACCTAATGCTTGTCTTCATCTGCCTTTGTTTCCCAGGAACACATGTATTTTAGAAGTGAAAATCTTTGGGAAAATAATCTGCTTTTATTAGTCTTTAAATGTGAGCCATTCACATAACAGGAGTACAAACAAAGCAGTGACTAAGTTGAAGACCTATGTGAATACGGTGCTTCAAAAGAGGTGAGGAAATCACTTGTTCTTGACTAGCTGTTAAATTGAAAAAGTTCTAATAAGGAAGATACAGTAAGAAATAATCAAAAGGAATGGAATCAGAGCTACCACAGCCTGTTACACCAGGGAGGAACTCCCAATGGAGGCCATCACTGCATCTGGAGGCTTCAGATACATCTCTGCCGATAGGAGATGAAATGATCTTGGTAAAAAAGGGGCTCAGGCACTAACACAGCTCCCAAAGTCAGAAAGAGAAAAATGTATAACCTAGTGTTTGTACCAATACCCAGAATAGTCAAAAGCATAGAAAGATAAATGTTAACCTTTATATAGGTAAATTGGCTGTCTTCCATCATTATTTTACAGAAAATAAATATATTTTGGTGTATTTGAGAAGGCTTTTAATATCAACTGAGCTAATCACACCAAAGGAATAAAGTCAGGGCTGCTATACACACGTTAGTCATGATGAATTAGCTAATGTCTCAGGCTAGTGGGATGAACCATCAATTGTATTGCTACTAGAAGCACCACAAAATATTTAAACTTCAAAATTATGTCTCCTAATATTTTCTCATTTGGTTATTTTGTTAGTTACCAAAAGAAAAAAAAATAAAAAAGACTTGTGGGAAAAACATTGCATCTGTTGCAGATTTGTAATGGAGTAATGCAACATTTGGAGGTAGATTATCTTTATAGACAGAACTTTCCAAAGTGATTTAGTCATTTAGGTAGGCATTTAAGCCATAACAACTCAATAGAATTAGGAATTTACCATACCAAAGTAAAAAGCTAGGCCTAAATGACATAAAAACTAAAATGGTCTTGAAAATAATCTTAATTTTTAAATAACAAAAAAATCACATCTCTAAAAATATATTTCAGAATGATGAAGTGAGAGACTGATCAAAATAAACATACAAATACCATGASTAAGAGAAACTATTTGAAAGTAGATTCCTTCACATGAGATTTCTTTAGACTTCAAGAGATATTTTGCAGGATGTGTCTTACTGTTTACATGAGACAACAATATTACCTTCGGTGATCGCACAGATTTACTTCTGTTTATTCTGCATCTGTACTGCAATGACTGGAATGCCAACAATGCCAACAGTGTAGTTTGTGTGTTGCTTCTGAAAAAAACCCTCAGATTTTTTAATCTTTTTAATGTTATTTGACTAAGGAGCAGATTGAAGCCACTGAACTCATTATGACATAACATCAATGAAAATCACTCACCAGGAAAAAAGAACAGAAGTTACTTCTTAAAATAACAAATCAACTTTACAAAAAGCACTCAGAAACCTCTGTTACTACATGAATTTTAGCCATTGAATCCTGACCTCCCCAAATGTAAAAAATATCACAAGTTCCTCTCTTCTGCTCCCATCATTCATTATGGTGGAAATGGCTGAGATGCACAGAAAAGCTTCAACCCTCATCGCAGCCAGAAGGGGTCACGTGATGGAGGCCTTGACAAGTCTTAACTCTGAGTGGAGGTAGGCAAGTTAATCAGTGTGTCATCCTGACCACCTCATATAATCCGAGGAAAAAGAAATGTTTCTCCCCTGGTGAGCTGGAGTGCCAATAAGGTAAATGAGTCTGTGAAGGCACCCAGCTCTATGAATCAGCTCTGGAAGATTCTCAGGGAATCTTTCAAGCTCAGTTTGGTGTTTCAGGCTAAGTGAAATTAATTCTAGCCTAAGACCACAGAGGAAAATTTTTCTGACATCATCTGACAGCCATCTATATGTCAGCCAAAAGGCCTTTTCAAAATGTTTCCAAAACCTTCCTGTCTCCATCCAAAATCAACCAACACCATCAAAATATCAGCACAACCCTTAGAAGAATGCCATTTTCAGTGTTTCTTATGCTTTCATTTTTTAATATTCAAGCTACATTAGATTACATAATTACTTGCTTTCACAGGCAAGAGTCAAGAAAATTCTGGAATTTTGGCTGACCTAAAGGATGCAACTGAAAACCAAGAAAAAAATTTMTAAGTCCAAAATGCACTTTTAGTATTCTGTCTGTTCTTACCCTAAGTGCACATTTAACTAAAATGAACAATTTGGTGCTGCATAATATGTCATAATCTTTATTCTGTATTTAGAAGCCACTCATACCTGAAGATGAAAATTGCATTTAAAACAAAAGTCAACCTAATGTAAGCCGAAGCATCACAAGTGACGAGGAACTGCAATCTATAAGCATTTTTCTCATATTTGAGAARAAAACTCTCAACTATGTATCTTTGAAAATAACAAATAATCCCATGTAATGGAAGCAGTCTAACAGTGTCAGTTAGATGATTGCTTACTTCAAGCCAGAGATAGCAACTTGGATTTGTTCTCCTCAGGTTTTTTCCAAGTTTCAGATACAGATAATAGACTATCCATATTATGATGACTTCTTTTGAAGTTAATCATTATCACATGTTGCACTGTGCTGCATGTCATTTGTGTAATACAGAAAAGATTAAAAAAATGTTATGAGGCAAAGATTTAATAAATTTACAGTGCTTACTGCTTGGGAAATACTGAAAAATCACTTAAGAAAGCAGACAATTAATAAACATGATTACAATTTGTAAGAACGCGAAGACTTACGCTGTTTTCCCAATGAGTGGTGAAACTGAAGGAGTTGCATTTGGTGTAGGTCCTGCATTAAAAATAACTTGCATCAAGAGGAAAACTTACAGCTATTATGCTCATCTAAGCAAAGATAAGAGTCGCCTTGCAAAGTGAACACAGGAAACCTCATTTGAGAAGCCAACTCACGTTGCAAAGTTTTATGTGAAAACAGAGTAGACTGCTCATACTGCGTATTCTTGACATATGAAGTTCATAACAACTGACACTTTTAAACCCCTTTTAAACAAAAAGGATAGATTCATATGTTCTACAATGTGAATTCTGGAAAGCCTGTAACTTAAGACAGGAAATATTTAGGCCATCTTTATTTCTATAAAAGGGCAAACGATTTTATACAATGTTCCACTGCCAACTGATATTTTAGACTCTGTTAAATTTCAGCAAGAGTATATTTTAATGATACATGTTGAATGTAATAAAGATATATCCTCAATTCTCTTTATGCAACTCATTACTTTGTGAGCATAATGCCTCAGATCAAACCTTCATTTAAATMAACAGGAACTTCAGTAAGGAAAGGATCCATTTGCGTATCCAATTTGCATCCAATGTACTCTGTGTTCTGATTTTAAGCATATGACTTATTGGAACTGACCTGCTGGAGGACAGGCACCAGCTGAAATACCATTCTGGACCAGAGATGACAGCCATAAGAGTGAAGGTGTCACCCTTACTAGCAGAATCCGCTTCTCACACTACAGACAAGTAATTCATCATCAATTTACTTGCTCAGACAAATGATGAATCGTGAATTGTGCTTCAACTCTTTTATGGATCACAACTGATATCAYACGAGCTACTGTGTTGGTCAAATGTACACTCCCTTTATGGCTGCCTGTAAATCATAAAATCCTTATTCGTCAGTATTTGCAGGGATATCATGGGAAGTGCTACAAACTCTTACTAGGTGTTAAAAGAGAAATCAGGGTCATGAGCAAATTGTGTCAGTACAAGTGCCAGAGAAAACCAGGCAAACAGAAGAAGACCAAGTTATGAATGACTTTCCATGGATCAACAAAGGACAAAAAAGGAAGCTTTGCTGATGGTTGAGAAAGAAGTTTAAGGGGKGAGGAAATTTGTTTAAGAATAAAAATTGGAAATAGTATTAATCATAACGGTTTTGAACACAATTAAGAATGCTCTATTTGGAGTATCTTTCCTCTGTAAAGCAAACCATTTATGCTCTAGTGAGAGCTTTATAACATGTTCAGTGCATCTCTGTTTCACAGAAGAAAATAGCTAGCCTAAGTTATTTTAAAAACCATGTTAGGATCACTGAACTGAAGGATTTTGCTTTGAAAACATTAACTAATGCAACTTGAGTAGGATTTAGACCACAATGCTTGCACTTCCTATGTAGCCCGCATTTCAGACTCAAACTATCTTTCTCTGTACAGGATGTGGGGCCTTCACACTTCCTACTTTTGAAAATCATATGTATTTCAAGGGAGTGATCATCAAGCTAGGGATAAAACCACAGTCATTTATTTAAAAGAATGAACTGCACAGCAACTTGCTCCTTGCATGGATTCTTTTACTTGTATCTCTAATCTAAAGCCTTTATTACACACTGTGCCCTACATCTGGGCCTCAGCAGGTTCAGAAGTACAAGATAGCTACAACTGGTATTTGACTTGAATAAATGCTATGAATAATGCTGGAGAAGCCTAACCCCAAATGAACACAAACTGTCACATAAAAACTAAATCCAAATAGATTAATTTAAACCTGCATTAAAACAAAAATAATTTTTTTTTTTTTTTTTTTTTTTTTTTTGCTTAGCTGTTATCTCTGAGTTAACACCTTACATGCATACAGCAAATAATATTCCACTTGGACAGAATTACTGGGTGTATTAAAACTTGTCAAGCGTTCTATTGAAACAGATAATTATTTATCCTATACTATTACAGAGACAAATGCAAAACAATGATTTTATCTTTTGCAAAGTTTTCACAAAGTAATAGAAGGAAACAGTGAGAAAGAATGATAAATCAATAATAACGCTAACAGAATATTACATTCTTATTAAATTATTATATTTCTAATAAAATTAAATCTGAGGCTTAATGGGCAAACTGTATACAACGGTGGTATCTAAACAGCTGAATATTGAAAAAAGTCTAACGCATTAAGAAATCCACATTGCTTCACAAACYGGAACATAGACAAGGCAGAGACATTTAATGTTTCCTTTGCTGCAGGGGTTCCAGAACCCTGAGCTGTAGGACCATAACTCTGAGAATGATAACTCCTAGCCAATCTTGAACTTATGCAGCATTTCCTGGTCCAGCTGGATCCTTATGAGTCTATGAAGGCTTGTGGGATTCATCCAAGAATACTCAAATAGCTGGTTGATGTCATCTCAAGACCTCTCTCAATAATTTTTGAACAGTCTTGGGAATCTGGAGAGGTTCCAGCTGACTAACGTTGTCTTGATTTTCAAGAAGGGCAAGAGGGATGACCCTGGAAACTGTAGGCCTGTCAGTCTCACTTCAGTGCCTGGTTAAATTATGGATATGATTATTCTGGGACTTACTGAAAAACACATGAAAGTCAACACAGTCATTGGTCACAGCCAGCACGGGTTCATGAGGGGAAAGTCCAGATCAATAAACTTAATTTCATTTTATGACAGCTACCCACCTAGTTGATCAAGGGAAGCCAATTGATGTAATCCTTTTGAATTTCAATAAAGCTTTTGATACTGCCTCTCACACCATCCTTCTRGACAAAATGTCCAGCACACAGCTGGATAAACACATCTGGCCACCAGTCACCAGTGGGGTTCTGCAGGGCTCCATTTTATGCCGAGTTCACTTCAAAATCTTCATAAACTACTTGGATGAAGGATTAGAAGTTATACTAAGTAAATATGCCAATGATATTAAACTGGCGGGAGCTGTTGACTCCCTCAAAGGCAGAGCGGCACTGCAGAGAGACCTTGACAAATTAGAGAGATGGGCAATCACCAACCATGTGAAGTTTAAAAAGGGAAAATGATGGATTCTGCACCTGGGATGGGGTAAACCCAGATGTCTATACAGACAGAGAGGCTGGAGAGCAGCCCAGCAAAAAGGAGATCTGGGAGTCCTGGCAAATGGAAAGTTGAACATGAGTCAGCAGTGCCCTGGCAGCCAGGAGGGCCAACCCTGTCCTGGGGTGCATCAGGCACAGCATTGCCAGCCGGGCAGGGGAGGGGATTGTCCCGCTCTGCTCTGTACTTTGTGCATTTTTTGGGCACTACAATATTAGAAGAATATAAAGCTATTAGAAAGCATCCAAAGGAGGACTACAAAGTTGGTGAAGGGTCTGGAGGGGAAGCCATCAAGGGATGGCCGAGGTTACTTGGTCTGTTCAGCCTGGAGAAGAGGAGACTGAGGGGAGACCTCATTGCAGTCTACAAGYTCCTTGTGAGTAGTAGAGGAGAGGGAGACACTGAACTCTTTGTGGTGACTAGATCTGAGGCAATGGCCTGAATTTTTGTCAGRGGAGGCTTAGGCTCTCTTCAACAAGAGAGTGGTTGGGCACTGGAACAAGCTCCTCAGGGAAGTGGTCACAGCACCAAGCCTGGTGGAGTTCAAGAAGCATTTGGACAATGCTCTCAGNGGAGGCTTAGGCTCTCTTCAACAAGAGAGTGGTTGGGCACTGGAACAAGCTCCTCAGGGAAGTGGTCACAGCACCAAGCCTGGTGGAGTTCAAGAAGCATTTGGACAATGCTCTCAGGCATATGGTGTGACTCATGGCGTGTCCTGTATAGGACCAGGAGTTGGACTTGATGATCCCTATGGATTCCATCCAACTCAGGAAATTTTATGATATGTAAAGCAAAAGCCTTATTCTGCAAATACTTCCATGCAAGAGCTATTTATTCAGACAGATAGTCCTATTAAAATAAACTGGGCACATCTGTAAAGTTATCCGTGTGAATAACTGCTTATTAGATCATATACCCTGCAAGATGAAGCAGGTATCTTCATACTACCTGAAATTCTCCCAGATCATATTATTTCCAGCCGAGGTCACTGAATTTCTGGTTCATTCACTGATGCTTTTAGAAGCTGTCACACTGATGACTGCAACATATTCCCAGCCAAAAATGACAAGAGCCTGTCATTTGTGTGGCAAAGTAGCAACCCTCTATCAGACACAGCACTATACACACATACATATAACATCCATCATCAACATAAAATTGAAAGCACAAGAACAAGCATTAGCAAAAGCAACAATATTAGAGAGACCTATTTCATGAAAAGGACGATGTCAGGCAGGTAGATTAATGAACACTGCCGGTGGCAATGAGTAAGGCTAAATGGCACGTTCCATAGAAAGTACACACACCCCACTTATTTCGTAAGTGACAGTAGTGCCTCTGGAAGGGTCGTTTCTTTAGYTTAAAGTGGAATGCATCACTATTTCTGTGCTCCACTGCTTTGTTAGCTTTGTTAGTCCATAAACTAAATAGGATAACAAAACAACATACGAGGGTCAACACACTTTGAAAAAGCATAGGCCAGCCTTTTTTTTGCCAGTTCTCTCTGTGAAAAAATTTACCTTCAAGTTAATAACAGAACCATCTCAGACCGTATTTTAATTTAGATACATCAAATGTAGAAACAAAAAATGGTACACTGAGATAGGATCACACAGGTGTTACCACCATTTCTATTTGACCCAGCCTTTACCAGTGGCACATCTGTCTTTGGAGCTGCCAGGCAATGGCTCTGCCAGACATGGAGGAAGCTTCTGGCAGCTTCTCACAGAAGCCACCCCTGTAGCCACCCTGCCACCAAAGCTTGGCCGTGCAAAGCCAATACAGTTTGTTAAGATATTTTTCGAATAACAGCCCTATTCTTGTCTAAGGAGCATAAATTATGTCTGATGATCTCCTGGAAGGCTTCATTCAACACCTTATTCTCAGGGAGAACCAAATCTTTTTAGCCTTCCTGATGCCAGTATGCAGTTAAAAGAACTGCCAGAATTAAGAGTCGGTCATGCTCTAGTAGGATCTCTTTTCTTCTATGCAGAAAACATGCAAAAAGGCTTCTGCTTCCAGCAGGAAGAGAACAAAGCATTAAAAAAGGTAAAACAAATTTGTTACATGGAATGACAACCCTAAAGGGACTGAATCTTTAGTCTGTAATTTCCCACATGTCACACGTTCTGTCACATAAGATTTCTGGATGTGGCTACCTAAATGTTGCCATCTGCAATCAGAGAAAAAAAAAGTGTCTCTTTAGACTTGGATTCAGTCACTTTTATTCAGCTCAGAAATTCACAGTGAATAGGACTACCTTTGACAAAGTGCAACCTACCAGAGTCACAAGACCTTCTCAAAGTAAGTCCAGAAACAATTCTCAGCATTACAGACATTATATCATCACCTTTAGCAAAAGCTTCAGCAGCCCACTCTCCAAAAACAAAAGCTTTGTCATCTTGAGGTAAAAGACAGCATATTCCATGGCATAAAAGGCAGCAATATAAAAATATATCAATTGGTACAATTCACCAATATTCAATCCATTTGCAACAGTTCATTGCTGTAGCATAGCAAAAAAATCTTTGGTCTGAGAGGTTTGGCAACGTAATTAACCACACTGTATATAAAGCAAATAATGCATCTGAGATTCACTACTGAGCTATTTTCCTGATTTTATTAGCCCTTGAATTGAACTAAACATGCTTTTCTGTTCACTATAATTTTGAAACTCAGCTTTTAAAAAACATGACGCAATGAGTCATAAAAAAGTTTGATACCTAAAGCCAAAAATAGCACTTAAATTTTATGAAAAATCTGCTGGGATTTTGAAGCATGGAAATGGATTTTTCTGCTGTGTGTTAAAGGTAATAAATTGACAGATGTTCCGTACATACAAGCGTATGTATGGAAGTTTCCAGAAAAAAACAGGCCATGATGAAAAAAAATATAATCACATTAACTATACCAATAGCTTAAATTTCTCTTAAGTATGGCCTTTTAAAAAGCTAAGGCTGGCTTCTTTTTCTAAGAAACTGAAATATTAGCTCTTCAAGTGTCATTTAACATCAGTTTCAGCTCTTCTGAAACAGACACCGAACAATTGCTTGTTTGAAATACTCATCCTCTACTGAACAACTGCCCTCAATTCCATATCTCCATGTGAAATCTTCATAAGAAGCAGTGAAGGCCCTGAGGCAAAAGCAGGGGAGCAGCTGCATTGTATATCTTGCTTTCTGTACCATGATGCAAAACGTACACAGCACTTGCAGAGGTCCATGGAAGCTGATGCAGTTGMACCCAAGGACAGCTAGATCAGTATTTTTCAGAGAGCATCAGCTGGTGGCAAATATCTTTAATATGGATGTTTTCTTTTGTCTAAGTATCCATACTACAATGTAATAATATTTATCTTTTATTTTAGTCTCAAAAAGTAATTTTTACATACCTGGTGATTAATGCTGAGGAAATAATAACATTTAATTTGCCAAACAGGGTTTTCTCTAACCTTTTATCTTACTGTTACTTCTTAATATTCCTAAAGGCTGGAACAGCTAAAGCAATCTGCCAGGCAGCCACAGCATTAYAACAAAACCAGCCCTTCATGAAAATAAGAACAAGCAATTTCCGAGTATTAAAATAAACCTAGAATAAAAAGGTGACTAAGCTTAGAGTTCAGTGTAAAGAAAAAGACAGCAATTACTCTGTATACATACAAACACACTCATAAGAAATCTAATTTTTGCTTTGAACTGTTTGTGCCAACAAAATTTCTATCTGAAAAACAATGACAGAGAAGGAATAGCTGCTTACTCTGGAGCTGTTGAAGTAATTGTCTTGGATGATTCTGCAATTTATCATACAATTCCAGCCTCCAAACTGTCTAGTGCAAACGYGTGCAGATATCCATAGACACATACCACTCAGAACAAAGACAAATAAAACCAAGACCTCCAAAACCTTGGTCCTTATTTCTGCTAGGAGAAACAATTAAATAACCAAACCCACAAACACACAATTTCTTTTATATGATTGAAAGGTTTTTATATGATTGAAAGGTTGCTTTTATAAGACTGGAAAGTTCATATCACATGCAGATATCATGTTCCAGATGCATAGAATTAGAGATATATTTATTTATTTGTTTGTTTGTTTGTTTATTAACTACCTGTGAGCATCTGAAGTACAACACAGTTAACTGCGTGTGTGGCAATTCTCAGCACTACTAGGAAAATGCTATGACATAATGTTTGCATTAGGAAAACCACACAGACATTTCTAGTATTAACAAATTACCTTCAGAAATGTAAGGAAACTAGAACAAAACTGAGCTATTTTACAATATAAATCCTCTGCCTTAATTACTTTAAGGAAATACTCTTGATACTTTTAAAACTGTGGGGRTTTTTATACTCAACTCTTCTACCACCTTAAACCTGCAGATAAGATGGTAGAAAGTTCAAATCTGRTATAGTTGCAAAAACTCAAAGTGTTCAAATATTCTTGAATTAAAGACAACTTATATTTCTGCTAATGGAAAAGCTGTATTCAATTCAAACATTGCTAAAGCCTTTGTCATCTATAAATTATGAATTACCAATCAGGACATAATTCATATAAATGTGTCTTAAACCTAAATACATGCATGCATTTTGCAACATTATGATCGCATAGCCAGACAAAATTTTAGTAAAGTATGTGAGCAAAAGGAGCAGAGGCTGGTAGATGCAGTTGCAGGTAGGAGGCACTCAAGTAACAAAAGTTGTCAGGAAAAAAACAGATAAGCAGAGGGAGTTAAAAGTGGCAGAAATCCTGCTGAACATTCTGGAAGAACAATTGGCAGGACAGAAGCAAACCAAGCAATTGGATAAGCAGACTCCCCTTCTGGGGAGGAGCAATAGCATAAAAACATCTGGCATATGACAGATGAAAGAGGCAAGACTTTTTCCCTTCCAGCTTGTCTCATCAAAGAACTCTTAAGGCTGATCATTCAGGTCTCTGAAAGTAAGGACCCACAAGAACTGCAGCCATCATTATTAAACATGGAATTGTATAGTCAAGGCTAATTCAGAACATATATTTTAAAAACTACATATTTCATATTAGCAATAATTATTTATGGTGTAAGAATGGTCATTAGCAGGAAGTATACTGTTTGTGAGAGAAGTTAGTAAAATTCAATTTTAAAGCTTAAAACTGGCCTGATTTTTCAGTCTGCAAATGCTCCTATTCCAGAGTTCTCTAATTCCCTAGGTAATACATACATCTATTCAGCTGTAACACAGCATTCACTTCGTTGCTACTTAAATTACTCAATTTATCATATGAGCACCACAAACTTATGGCAGATTGGCTCAATTTGAAGAATTACCCAAAATGTAATGTTTGTGGAATTACAGAATTTTGGACTTTTTCATTTCCCACATGGGTCCTTCTGGCCTTTTACTTTAGTTTAAATAAAATTTGTTCCACATATATTCATGCTCTCTCTAACAAAACAATAGGTATATAACAAGAAAAGTTGCCCAAATAAATTTTCCAGAAGTTTCACCTTTTGTCCAATACCTTCAAGAAGCATTGCATCAGAACACAGGAGAGACCTAACTACAGCTTCTTCTGGATTAAGTTTGCTAAGTGCTARACTCTGCCAGCAAAAAAGCAAACTAGGTAGTCATTGAATTTAAAAAGAAAACAGAAAGCATTTCTCATAGAAGAGACAGAAGCCAGCTTATGAAAATCAGTGTACAGCAACAAATGGATCACTCACGGTTTATGGCGGGGGCTCTCATTTTCTTCCCCTCCCTCTGCACATCAAGACAATCTCTAAARGGGGTCAAGGTTCTGCTTTTAAGACTGACAGATTGTGGTAGCTTTCAGATATGTTTGGGATGTTGATTCCTTTTGTCGTTCATCTTTTGTAATAATTTACATTTAGCTTTTTTTGATTTGGTAGTTCATTATGCTGCTTTCACCATCATTCTGCAGAAATGGAAATGAATTCAAYGAAGCGAAAGGCAGTCAAGAAAAGCAAACCTATTTTATGTCTCAGACTGCCTTTCTATTCAGAACTACTTTGGTATTGCTGCCTTAAAATGCTTAATGCCTCAGGGCTTATGTTGTCTGAAACAGTCTGTCTTATAATCAAGTTTATATCCTCAACAGAAAAATCCCATCGGACTGAGAAATGCACTATTTATAACTTTAAGAAATTGTACTGGTTCATTAAGCATTTCCAAAAGTTATTTTCCTCTTAAAACAGTTGCTGCTGATTGCATTTTTAAAGTACTCCTCTTACCCAGCCCTGCAAAGCATACACTTCTGCTCCTGTAACTATTTAGCAAGTGTTACACCATTTTTGCAATATGATAATATCTATTGGAAAACATCTTTCCAGCTACCTCACAGTTGCAATGGCTTTGAAGCCCTGCTTACAAATGTTTTATTTTGGATATAAACTTTTAAGCTTCCACTGATTTCAACCACACATGTCAAAGCTAATACACCTCAAACCTGTAGATCACTAAAATGTCACCATGGCACTGGCAGTATAAAGTAGTACCATGAATTTCTGTGGCAAGAGTTGTGCCAGTTGTTCTAGGTTCAGAGATGCCCATGAATGAAGCTGTTTCACCAAACTCTCCCTTTCCACTTTGCTTTTACTCATGCTTCAATATAGCTGTGTCTTCACCATGGTCTTCAATGCAATTACTTCACAAACAGAAACCACAATTAGATTCTATGTTTCCTAAAAATAGCACTAGGGAAAATTAATACATACTGAACTCAGACGAGCTACATACCTTTCTGCTGAATCCAAAAGGTCTTGGAACTCAGCAGAGAGCATACCAATTACTTCAAAGGAAACCCGTGTATTGCATAAACTGTAAAGTTAAATGCATGGCAAATATGAATATATAACCTCTCTCTAGAGGCTGAGGCTTAGACAGTATCCTCATGTGATGTTAATGTTTCTGTCCTTCAAAGACTTTGCCAGTATCTTCAGGCAAAAAGGAGGAAACAAAGATCTAATGATTTTTTTTTTTTAACAGSAAAAACATTTGTGCTGTGGAGAAAAAAAATAAGCCTTATTATACATCGTAAAGGTAAAAGAAACTTTCTCCAATTCCTCTTAAAGGCAATAAGTCTAAGTAACTGAATGTTGAAATGTGTTTTTTCCTTCACATGCTAATAAGCCTAACTGAATATGCTTAAGGTTTTTTCTGCTCCAGGCCSCTAAGCAGATTTTTTCCCAGTATCTGCAGAGCCTGTTAGCTGTCTGTTACAGTTATAATATGTTAGATATTTTAAATTTTCACTGCACAAAGAGGTCCTGCATTTGTTGATCTTTCCAACCAAGATATTAAGGTCTCTTAACAGGACTTTAAGGATATTTTGAACACCTAAAAGGTTTTCTAAAGAAAACTGCTAAAGAAAAAAAAAAAAMCACAAACAAACCAAAAAAAAAAAAGAAATATAATAAAATAATAGAAGTAAGTGAAAATTAATAAGTAGCAGTTAAGGTATGAAACAGCTTCTTCAGTAGCAGAGTTTTTAAACTGTAGTTACTTCAAATAAAATAAATAGATTAGTGTGTCAACAAACATAAGAATATGATCATCACTGAAGAGAGCCACTGGACAAAAAATTTGTACCAYCCACTTTACAGCTCACTTAGCAGACGTGATTGTTGATTCTCTTAGCATAAAAGATGGAGGGTTTGCTCTTTAGCTGTGATTTTCTCTGAAAACAGCACTCTTGCTCACTATTGAACTAAGTTTTTCCTGAAGAAGCATTTTATATCTTGAAGGGAATAAAAAATAATATTTTGCTGTTTATTTTGATACACAATACACCTACCTGTCAGTAAGACCTTTATCAAATTCTCAAAGCACCCACAATATGAGCAATTAAATAAAGTGATAACTGTGATTCAATTTTGCCTGTTCATATCATAAGAAATTTGTACAGAAAAATGGTTTTAAACACAGAAGTTGACTGTCCTTTTCAGTGTATCGAAAAAGGGAATATATTATGCACTTCAAATGTGTGAAGGGTTCACAGGTCAAATCTCCATAAATATTCCTGTTGTTTTCTCTAACTTACATAAGTACTTGGTAGGACTGGATAGGACAAGGGGAAATGGCCTCAAGTCGTGAGAAGGTATCTTCAGGCTGTATATTACAGGCTCCACAAGAGTGGCGGAGTCATCATTCCTGGAAGTGCTCCAAAAACAAGTAGATGTGGCACTTCGTAAAATGGTTATAGTGGGCATGGTGGTATTTGGTTGAAAGCTAGACTCAATGATCCTGGAGGTCTTTTCCAACCCTAGTGATTCTATGATTTTAAGACATTTTGCAATCAAAGACAAAAAATATCTCCTAGGCTCAGCCTGTCAGCTGTGCAATCCACACATGGAACATGAGTTCAAAGACTCATGAGTTTCAAAGTTCCACACTGGTAGTACCACCATCACTTCAGACGTCACTGACAACTATTAAAAAAACCAAGGAAGCATTTCTTAATCTCTCTAGAGTCCAGTAGGCTACAATAACATTAATCTACTCAGGGAGAAATAGTCAACAACAGGCAAAAGCAAGCAGACTATAAAGTTGTCAGATGTTTAGGTAGAAGACAGTCTGACAGAAATAGATAGGAGTAGCACACCTGTCAAAATGAATTTAACTCAGAATCCTTAGATAAGGTCAAGGCAGCTCAAACGGACAAAGATTATAAGTAATTCAACAGCTCAAATAGGCTGCACTGTTGTTCGGTCATAAAGTAGGAAAGAGATTAGATACAGGGTCCAGGTGCTACCTGTCCACAACAGACGTCCAAGTGCCTCATTTGGCTGACACCGTACMGAAAGTCGGAGTTTTCTTCTGGCTACCTACCCAGAAATGGCTGGAAGGCAATTGAAGATATTAGCATAGAGACCATTAAACTATATCACCCAAGAATGACATGTCTTGCCCATTATAAAAAGAAGCTCAGGTAGACATTTAAAGTCATTAAATAAGTATTTAACTTCCCTATATTGCTCTGAATGCACACTCATAAAAATACAGACTATACCTATAGAAATCACTGCTGGATTTTTAGAGACTTTCGAGGGAGAAATAAACTGCTTTTGCCCAAGTAAAATACTCAAAAAATTGCAGTCTATTATGTTAGATTAGGTAATAAAAGCCCATCTGCACGCCTAAAAAGGAGCCTTACCCTGGCTGCTCTCAAGTCCATCAGAGGAACCATCAGCCCATATCAAGCCCATCTCCAGAAGATGGGAGGCACATGGATTCAGAGTGGGAGGCAGGAAGCCAATATGGATCCAGACAAAGGGATATCCTGTTCGGGCCCCTCTCATGGCTGTCCCAGAAGAACCTCAGCCCCATTTTGCAGGTGCGAAACCCATCATGATGAGTCAAACATGAAGGGTCCTGCCAGCTGAAGGAGTGATGCTTCCCAGGAGAATGAGATATGCATGGACACAGTATGGGATGATAGGAGATGGAATGAAAGGCAGGGAAAGGGATTGGTTTAGGCAATTTGTGGAGGGCAAAGTGTGTGGAAAGTAGAGGGATAAGGGATAATAGGGCTGGTTGCTTGAAAATAAATAATATACGATCACTGCACTTTTCTAGCCACATCCTGCACTTGAATAGTTTAATCTGGTCAAACTTCTTATTGACTTTCTTTCTAATTCTCTTCCTGCATGCATGTGTGTACTGGAGGACCTGAGTGCAGTAATTGGAGTCAGACCACAGGCTGGAAGTCTGTAATGTCAGCAACTGCATCTGTAATGTCAGCAACTAGAGAGACTAAAATGAGAAAATTTTAGTGCCAAAAACTGGAGGTTCCTGGGGTGTAGGCACCTGTGTGAACACAGCACCAGCAATGGGAACAGCAGAAGAACTGGATGCCACCAGCTGGACTGGGAACACAAATTGATTGGCCTACATGCCAGCTGAAGATCGAGTGAGCTCGAGTGCCAGCCATAGGGATGGGACCAGGCATCAGAGCCCCACAAGCCCATGATGCCAACAACTGCAGCAAGTGCAAGTTCTAGAGAGAACCAAAATGGACCAGCTGGCAGGTACACAATGCAGCCGGAGGGCCAAGGAGAGACATGTGTCTTTAAAGGTAGGAGCATGTTAGAATCCATGAAGTTAGCCATAGCCCTGTATGTATGCATACATGTGGTTTACACAGGTATTGTGCCTGTGTGTGCCTGCTGGGAATAGTTTCAGTGTCACTGCTGGTTGGGCCTGGGACATGGAATAGTGTAGCAGTTTTGCCTCTCTTGGTCTGTGAGATTCAGGGCAATATATTTTCCCCAGACATCTTCCAAACTAGATAAGTGCAGTTGGGTAGCTGCAGTCATAGGCTGTAGATTTGGAATAATTCTCTTGCAAGATTCAGGCAGAATGATCTGAAGAATGCTCCATTCTCTGGAGAACAGAGGGGAAATAAAAGGCAAGATAGTTTTGAACATTATGTCCAATATTGTCTCTTCTCTTTTTCTTGTTACTGATTTTTAAAAATGTCAAGCTGAATTTCAGCACTGTCTAGAAGAACCGTAAAAAAATTATAAGTTATTTCAGATTGGTCATTAGGATGTTACTGGAACATGTGGAGGGTATTCTGAAGTTTTTTCTAACCCTATTTGAACTAACAAAACAAAATGTTTATCACGAGTAAAATTTTTATTTGGGAAAAATATAACCAACCACAAACAAACAATTACATCTACATTTTTTAATATGGACATTTACCTTTTTTGGGGGACAAAAAAAAAAGATAGAGATCATCTTCATCTAAAGACATCATGTTATTAAACAAGGAATCAGGGATGCTGATGTTATATTTGCTTCAGAAGCACTTGCTCAGCCAGAGTGAATCAGCTAATAAGGTGTTAAAAAGTAGTCTGCAGGGAAAGCTGATTCACATATATATATTTTCCAAACCTTTATTTAAAAATTATTTTAAAGATTAGTCACAGTGATCATTGTTAGGTGCATTTTAAAATGTTTATGATCTTTCAGGGCAAGAACCTAACAAAATTTACCTTTATAGTGCAAAACAAGTGATTTCATAGGAAAAAAAAAATCTCTCTCAGAACAAGGACCAAACCTTGATCACCTACTGAATGATCACTGATCACCTACTGTAATGAACCCTGCTGAATTTATCAGTAAATTCATAGCATCACAGAATCATTGAGGTTGGAGGGTACCTTTGGAAATTGCCTAGTCCAACCTCCCAGCTCAAGGCAGGGGTAATCAGAACAGGTTTCTTAGGAACATGTTAAAGTGTCTTCACACATCTCCAAAGATGGAGACTCAGCAAAGTCTCTCGGCAACCTGGTCCAGTGGTTGGGCAACCTGATGGTAAAAAAAGCTTTTTCTTATGCCTAAAAAAGAATTTCCTTTATTTCAGTCTGTGCTCCACTGCCTTTTGTCCTTCAACTGTGCACCACTGAGAAGATGTCATCTCTTTGTTACTCTCCCCACCACATACTTAAATAAATAGATAAAATCTCATAAGAAGGTTATTATCTATACCTCATTATCTATATTTTTAATGAAGATGTTAAACAATAGTGGCCTCACTATTGATCCCTGGAGAGCACCACTAGTTCATGACTGGTCTCTAAACTGAACTCCACAACACTGATCACAACCTTCAGTCAGTTTTCATTTTACCTCACTGTCTATCTAATCTGTACTCCATCAGTTTGTCAATGAGGATATTGTGAGAGAGATACTTTACTAAAGTCAAGACAAATAAAATTCACCGTTCTCTTCTTGTCCACCAAGCAAGTAATTTTGTGGTAGAAGGCCATTATGTTGGTCAGACACAATTTCTCCTTTGGAAATCCAAGCCGACAACTCCCAATCACCCTCTTGATATGTTTGGAGTACCTTGGTTATTTCCACGTCCTTTATCTTCAACTCCCCTAACTCATTTAACAGTGTGCTCTCATTTTCCCTTGGGTTTTTTTTCTGCCACATATAAAATCTCTTCCTGTTATCCTTCATGTCTCTTGATATATTTACCTGCAGGTGGGCTTTGGTTTTCCTAACCTTATCTCTGCGTATTCAGATAGTGTCTGTAAATTCCTCTTTTGTGTCCAGATCCTTTTTCCATCTCTTCTATGCTCTCATCTGAAGTTTGTATTTTGTCAGAAGCATGCATGTAAGCCTCCTGACACTATTTCTTGATTACAAATTACTACCTCCTAACATACTAAATGCAAACTGGAAAAAAGCAAAAAGAAAACAAAAAATGAAATTCATGCTATAGCTACTGCTAGTCAAGGCAGACAGAGCAAACTTGTGTTTCAGCTGCAGTGCATGAAGGTGAATTACATGTAAAAAGGAAGCATTTATTCTCTTTGTAAAACAGAGCCTGCATCTGATAAATTACTGTTCTTGGCCCAAATTCTCAGGCGGTATTTATTTACACAGCTCCGCTGAAGACAAAACAACTCTCATTTGTACCTGCTGAAAATAGAGATCATTAGAATCTTTTTTACTCATTAAGTTTGAATTTTAATGATTTCTTCCCTGTTAAGAAATCAAGCATCTCTAGACACACTAAATTCTTACCAGGTATGATCAAAAGTCTAGGTATCATGTTTGTTTAGCAGTTTCTGCCTCAGAAAAGTAATTTCCTGAAAGATTCTCGCTCTCTTCAATGGAAGTAGGTGAAGAACTAGTGAAACCAGGACAATTACTGCCCCCACCACTGTACCCATTCAATGGAAAACTGAAAGTAGAAAATTTGTGTGTCACGGTAAATGTTTGCTGGACAAAATCATATTCTTTCACTGAAATGTTGAGCAGAGAAAGACAAAGTAATGAAATTGGCACTTGATGTTTCTTATACTATTAAAAAAAATTGAGTTTTAATCTGTAGCAATGAGGAAAATCACATTTCTTACAAAAGAGATGAGTATATCGTGTCAACACAGAGTAGACAAAAGCAAAGGAATTAGCTATCAAATTCTCATGGGGCTATAAATATTTTTGGTGCCTGGTTAAAGATCATTTCTTACAGCTATGCATCATAGTAATAAAATGTGAGATAGTTTTTTATAAATAAATTTTGTTTAGGTAATATTACTGTCTCAAAGTTTCTCAAGTAAAAATGCCTCTATTTTTGCATGGATGCTCATTACAACTCTCAAAGTTCTAACTTTTATTTTTTTTTAGTCAGACAATGAACAATCAACTAAAAATACTTTTACTGAGGTTTGAAAGCACAAAACAAGACAGAAACCCTCAATAAAAGTTAGCTACAAATAGTTAAACCAATCTGAAAAGCCTGAGTGACAGACAAGGGAATAAAGTATTGACTCTCAAGGATGAACAAGATTAACATAAAGACCAAGTGATAGACAGATCCCATCAAAACCAAATCTGGAAAAACCTTCCAAATACCAAGAATATGGTGAATGTACAGCTCAGGAAGCTGTAATGAAATCTTTGTAAACATGTAAGTGCTACACTGGGTTTTGAAGGATGAAGCTTTATTTATCACAGAGAGCTGATACTATCTACTTAGAAAAACACTGAAGAAGGTCACTTCCAGTTCCTTCAAGATTACTATTTAGTGCAAGACTAAAATTGCAAGAGTGTGAGTTAACTACACTATATCAATGCATTTATTAAAAAGAAACCACTGACCCAAACTTAAAATACTAGTTAAAATATTCAGAAATTTTTCATGTTTATCCCATTTATTGGGAACATATAGGGTTAAAGAATATTGGAAAGGGACGATTATAATGCCTACATTTGAAAAGGTAAAAGAAGAAATATAGAATTATAGTAAAAGATCTGTTATAAAATAATAACTAGGAGACAAAAGATATTAAGATTTTATGCAGGGATTTTGACACCATTTCGCATGATATTCTTATACACAAATTAAGAAAAAATAGTATGGATAGAACATTTATGTTTTATGGCCTTTAGCTCCCTTTTGTAATGTAATTCCTCAGGGGATCTATCTTGTCTCTGGTTGTGTGTAGTGTTTCAGTTAACAATTTGGCTGGTGATATAAACACTACATGCATGAAATATGCAGTTGATAAAAAGAAGTTGTGATGGTTTACAGGCATGCTGAAGATAAAGATCAGAATTCATAATCTCTTAACACCTTTTTTTTCCTCTGACAAAAACAGTCTTGGAGGAAAGCAAAGAGAATGAGTCAATAAAGACAAGGCAAGGTTTTACACATAAGTAGAAATAATTTTCTAACCAAATACAGGATGAGAATAACAGTTGTTCAGAAAAGGTCTTTGGGTTTATAGTGGGTCATAAAACTAAATGCTACTCAATTATGTCATGACGCTACTCAAAAGGCAAACCATAGTAACATGTATGAGTGTAAAATCCTGCTTGAAACACATGCAATTACTCTCTTTCTGCAGTGCTGATAAGGCACCAGCTGGAGCTCAGTGTTCAGTTTGTGCACTGATTGTCAAGAATAATGGGGACTGACAAGGGAGAGTTCAGGGGAGATCAATATGAACTTTGCAAAGAGGAATGAATGAGTTTGTTTAGCCAAAAACCAGAAAGATCATAATGTTTATTACTATGGCTTTCACACATAAATACTGTTGCACTGAAGAAAGAGGGACCAATCTTTCCTTTGTGTCTTTGATGAATAGAACCTAATGAACTGAAACTATAGAAAAGAATCAGGTTAGATATTAAAGCAAAATTTGAAGACAAGTGTGAGAGATTTCCTGGGAATATGATGGATCTCCATATTTGAAGGCTTTAAAAAGCAACCATACAGAGGATTGACCCAAATTCTTTTCAAGCAATTCTTTCCTTCTAGCCCTATTTTTGATATATTCTGTGAAGGTTGTGAAATATCGTCAACTGAGAGAAACACTGAAATATCAAGCAGAAAGACTGAGCTGCTTATGATAACCGTAAGAAAGAAAGTGGACTTCAAATCATTCGCAAACTCTTGGATTTGGGGACTAATAAAAAAACCTTCGGTTACAACCTAGAACTTCTCTATCCAGAAATGAAACTATTAAAAAGATCAGTGTATGTCTGGTAATCTTACAAGGGTCTTCCATCATCACTTTTTGAAGTGATGAAGCTTTTTTTAAGTTTTGAAGAAAAATGCTGTGTTTTGATATATACAAAAAGGTATTTTGATTGCTATAAAGGCCATTATTAAAGGTCCTTGTGATAGGCTCCTCTTCTAGAGAACTGTATGTGGCATCTCTTGATCATCCTTAATATAAAAAATATTTCATTTTCATTTTGATACAAGCCTAGAGCAAGTATGAAGATAAATAGACAAATGAAAAGCTTTTATTACCACATGGTCCAAAAGCAGTTATTTCATACAGTATTTGCCAGACTAAGAGCTGAGACCAATAATAGATTGAGGATCATAGAATGATTTGAATTGGAAGGGACCTTAAATATCAGCTAGCCATTGCCATGGCAAGGGACACCTTCCACTAGACCAGGTTGCTCAAACGAAACAAAGAGTTAAAATGGTTTTATAGCACTCAGGAACAAACAGAGGTTAGATCACCAACAAACCTATGTTAGAAGTTTTATAAAGAAGTTTTTATCAGATAGATTTGCAAAAAACATCAAAAAACTCCCTTGTCAATCAGAGAGGCAAAAATCCTCTCAATACAATTTGATGTGCTTCTGACAGAGAGTGGTTCGGAATAATTTTACTAAAATTGTAAGATATTTTTCAGCCATACATAGACACGTGTAATTCATGTTTCCTGTCTACTCAAGGATCTACATGTATGAAAATGTAAATAAGTAGACCAATAAGGGAAGTGTAAAATTATTTTACTATACCTACATAGGCACGCACACTTTCCTGTTTTGGCTTACCACGACTATTCACAGGTCTCATTTGATTCCTATAGCTTTGATGACAGCCTTGTTAATCAAGCAACGATGTTAACCAAGCAGTCTTAAGCTTTTCCAGCTCTCCTTCTCTTTGCTTGTTGGTTCTCTGCTAACACTGTTTAGGTGGCTTCTCACTCATTTAGTACATACAAATTTCGTCAGTTTGCTCCCTAATTCATCCTTCACTCACTAGCATACTTCAAATTAATTTTTGATGCAACAGTCCTAAAATAATTGCTTTTAGCTAAAAACCTCAATGAAAATAGTACAGAAGTAATGCAGAGTATTTAGAGAAAAAAGTTGAATTAGTGACCTTCAGTGTGACAATGATGGCTTCCAAATTCCTCTTTCCGTGTTTCACGAATGGGAAGGATTACAAGACACCTTTTGTTTTCTGTTACCCAAGTGGCATACCCATAGACTGATGTCTAACTTAACCAACAGAAAGGAAACTTGTGATCTTTTCCTATATTATCATGATTATGATGATGATGATGATGATGATGATTGYTATTAAAGTCACATCAATATAGTTTCAGAGAAAAGTTACAATTCTAAATCAATTCAAGCCATCTTTCAGTTAAAATAGGGTGATTAGATTTATTTTTTTTAAAATAAGAATATTACATAGCCAGTCTTCATTATTTCTGGGAATTTCTTCTAGTGCTTTGAAAAATATCTGGAAGTAGAGCTCTACATTATAAATGCACTTCATTTGAACCAATATGAAAACAGTATTTTAAAATTTCACACTGTATCTCATAAGTCACTCAGAGAAAATATTTTTGTACTTTCACACCCTCATTATGAATAATATAAAGAGCCAATTAATAGAAAATGTTCTGAATTATGAATTAAGACCAAATTAAAAATGCAAAATTACAGAAAAACAATGACTGCTTGTTTTAAATTCCCCTTCCAGACAGGTAACCATTTTTAACTACATCTGCTATCCACAGTTGATCTATATCTTTATCTATTCCTATGGCTAATGAGGAACAAATTACTTATTACTCATGAATGGCACTAACTACTCACTCTTGCACAGAAGAAGAATATTACAATTTACATTTAAATGAGATTTGAAATGTTAATGAACAGAGACAGTATTCTAATTATCTATAAAACTACTAATTACTTCAGAATCATACTCTATATTTGCTCAGCAGCAATGAAGTACAGTTCAGGATTTGTAGAATAATTCCCAATAACAGGGGGACAGGCAAAATAGGCAAAAAAATGACAGTATGTATTTAATATCATTTGATAGGAGGAAGACGGTTGTATGTGGTGCACACACAAAAGTACAAAAATATCTCAAGAAATCCCCTCAAAAACATTTGATAGTCTCTTTAAGTTTATGTAGAACCTTAGATTTAAAGTGTGTTTCTTCCATGTCCATCTGGGTCAGTTGGGCCCAGATGGACATGGAATCTTGGCCTCTATCCCCATTTACAATGCTTAATTTCCCTTTCCCTGTTTTTGGTTGTTGTTTTTGCTGTTATTGTTGTTGGTGTTGAGTTTTTGTTTTGTTTTCTTTGTTTCTTTCCGTAACTGTCATTTAAACATTCAGGAGCAGGATGCTAAAGAATTTCACAGGAATGCTTTATGCACTCAACATAAAGATGCATATTTTTTTTTCAGCTTAAAAGGTCAAATTAACTTCATTTCTTTTCTGACCAGTCATACTGATTTTACTGCATTCCTATCTCTATGTCAGGAGAAACCAAGAATCATTTTTAAGTTTTTCTGATAGAAGAAAACATTTTCTTTACTTAGCAAACCCMGGTAAGGAAGTTGGTATTTCATTCAGAAATATCATTCAGCTGAAAACAATTGTCCCTTGAGTTTTTTAAGTTTTACTTATTTATTTCAACTCTTCTACACAGACACACATTCCAGATATCATTAAAGGTTTGAGAAATTAACAAGAAAAATTAGTTCTTCAGAGGGATATAATTGAAATAATTCAGTAAACAATGTAGTGGAGATGTAGTAGAATGACATCTCGAACTTTGCATGATAGTTCAAAAGGAACTTAATACCTTAATTTTCAATAGTGTCGAAGCATAAAGTTGCGACAAAGATAGCAAAGTCCAAAGAGATTTAATATTTGTGTTATAGAACATTACTGGAAGTACTCATTACTATATTGTTAGTCTATGCTATTTGATATTTAAATAATAGAAAATGTCCATACATTAGTTTGAGTCACTTTTCTGATACTGAAGTGATTTTCCCAACTTTGAGACACTTCTTTCTGGCAATACACATATGTGTTTTCATACTGTTCTTCCACTAACTTAACAGACTGCTCAGAAATTCCGGTTTCATTTTTGTTGCACCTCTTGCTCATTTGCAGTCTACTCTTTATTTCAAATTCAGCAACAATTTCTGATGCCTAGAAACATTTTTTTCACTGAAGAAGGTCTTACGAACATTGAAATGAGTAATTGATACTGAATTATGCATAGATTTAAACTCTCATCTCAGTCTATTTTTTAATCATTATCACTATTACTATCTTCTGTTTCTCTTAGTAACAAGTTAAATAAAGAAATAAGACAAGAAGACAAGAAGCTCCCAAGATTCATTTTTAAGAAGGTTAAAAGTTCAGCAGTCTCCAGGTAGACTAGGTCAATATCAATTCCACTTGCAGCATCCAGCAAATGAGCTTTAAGAAAGGTTAGCAGAGCTGCTCATGATTAAAAATTAGAATAATAGTTGCAGATTAACTGCTAATTACTCACAGCATTTGGCTCAAATATTTTGCATTGAATGGAGACAGATGAGAGCTCTCTGCCCATGCCAAAATAAAAGGGCATACTGGCAAAAGGATTCCAAACATTATAGTAAAAGTCAAGATTTTGGGGGAACTCCTTAACTGACATTCTATTCTAAGCAGAAGTTTCCCATCACCTGCAGCTCACAAAATTAATGTAAAAATGAAAATTCCTTCCTCTCCTTCATATTTCTGGAAAGAACATCTTTAATGCAAAGAATGAATACTCTCTACTACTCTGGGTTATAACATGAACCAGGAAACAACATATACCACAGCAGGTAAAGGGCCAGATCTCTTGCATCTTAGTCTGTGTAGTAATGATAAGTTCTTTTAAAGAGTGCCAGTCTGGGTGAAAAGATTCTGTAAAAATCCAGAAACCTTGAAAAAACTACTGATTGGGGATAAAAAATTAAAAGGACAATTATCAGGAATATCTTGAAAAAGATTCCACAAACTGAGSTTTTAAAACATGTGAACTCAACAAGCTAGGTATTCATGTTCATATAGGGCTAATAAACAGCTATTGTATGACTGAATGAAAAAAGGTGGAATGTTTTCCCTTTAATATTTTGGTATGCACTTTTAAAGTAAAAGGCACAGGAAACAGCCTAGCCAAAGGCCAACTCCTGTTTTCAATGCAAATCTAATCCAAAATAGTCTGTGGAAGGAACACTTTCTTGTTGCTGAAGTTTAGACACAAACCTTGTCACAGCAGCTGCTCCCAACTATACACACACAACCTATTTGCATGTTATATATAGAATAAAATGTACTACTTCTCCTGTTGCATGTGGCTTTCTCCTCTCTTTTTTATTTTTGTTACTTCCCTGTTAGCCCTTCTTTGTACCTCCACCTCTCTTCATCCCTCTTTAATTTTGTGTTTTAGTCAAGACCACTTTAGTCTTAGAGAGAAAAAAATAGGAACCAAGATGTATCTGTCTTCTTTATTTTGTCTCTGAAAATTCACTTCCTGCAAAATACCATATTCTGGTTGAACCGTATTCTGGTTTTAGAGTATCTCCATATCTGGTTTTCCATGTATAATTCATAGCTGTTTTATTATTTTTGTTATTGCAAACTTTTCAAAGTTGTCTCCTCTTCCTGAACTCTGAATTGTGTAAACAGGTGGCACTATGTACAAAACAGATTATTTTTTCTTGAACTTTCAAAGGCTATGAAGAGTATTTGGAAAGACTTAATATAGCTCTTGAGTTCAGGAGTTTATTTAGACAGACTAGGTACTTTTATGTCCAATATGTATGTGACCTGATCTATGCAAAAAAATTGAATTGACAGGCAGAGGAGACCTATATTTTTTATATTTGCATCAAATTGCACTCTATGTACAATCCCAGAAGTCACTAGCAATATTTCATACTGGAGTTCACATTTTTAAATGATGCCTGAGTGTCTAGGTATCACCTTTCCATCCAAAATCTCTTTCCAGGTAATTTGGAAAACTAACCCAACTTTTTAACCTCTTTCTTTATGAATGCTTACAAATAATTTTAAGTATTCTTTTTTAAGGAGAAATAAAAGTATCACTCTGCTCTAGACTGTCCATATAAAACTGAAACTATTCAGCTAAAACAAGCCACTAAAAAATCTCTTCAGCCAACAAGATGGAATGAAACTTTCAAGTCTCTCTCAGCGTCAAGAAAAAATTCTACAAGCTTCAAAACAGCAATGTTGCACATGAATAACCTGTTGACAGAAAGTAAATTCACAGCATAGTCATTCAGTCATTCATTCTTGTCATCTCCCTACAGGCCAACAGTAGTCCCATTTTTTGTGGCTTTCCTATGACTACTTGAAAAAGTTGACTATAGGAGCTTTCATTCCCTATGAAAGAAGTTCAGGTAGACCTTCCATATACAAAAGAACAATCCCCACAAGATATTCGTGCCAGTGTCTGTTCTGCATGGTGAATTTTAGCTCTTTGTATTTTTCCTCTGATACTTCTGTAACACAAGGAAGAAAGTGCAGACATTTTATGTACAACAGCTATGGGCTTTACAAAATATAAATTTTTTAATGATGTGTACAGCTCCAAGGTGGAAAGAAGCACAAAATAAACTGCTTTTTATACCTACTGTTACTTTTAAAACCTCTTTAAATTTTGTTTGATAACTAATAAAAGTCAGCATATCCAATGCTTTTCTGACTTAGTCCTGTAGAAAGTGTGGAAAGAACATTTACTTGTTTTCAGCAAATGCCTATTCTTATCCAAATTCTACATACCTGATGATAATCCCAAAACATGGGTTAGGGTGGTACCATTTACACTACAGCAGTTTACCCTCTCTATCTACCTGCCAGAACTAATTGTATTTCAAAGACCTTGAATAAAATATAATCACTTATCACAAAGGTTCAGGAGACTCTACTGATGAAAATCTGATCATTTAAGATGAACTGGGTCTGACGGGTATGGAGTCAACTTTCTACATAGTGAYCCATAGGGTGCCGTGCTTTGGACTTGTGTCTACACCACCTTCAATAGTACACCAGTGTTCTAGCCATTGCTGAGCAGTGCCTGCATGTTGTCAAGGCTTTTTCTGCTTCCCACTCTGTCCCCTCAGTGAGGAGGCTGAGGCTGAGCTGAGGTTGGGAGGGGACATAGCCAGAACAACTGACCCAGATTGACCCCTGTCATATTCCTTGTCATGTAAGGTTCAGCAATAAAATCTCAAGGGAAAGAGGAAAAAGGGGAGATGGTGGTTGTGACATTTGTCTCCCCAAGCTAGCTTTATGAATGCCAAGGCCCTGCCTCCCAGGTGATGACTGGACATTTGCCTGTTGATGGAAAGGATGGAGTGAATTCCTGCTTTGCTTTGAGTGTGCAGATTTTTCTTCACCAATTAAACTATCCTTATCTTGATTCATAAGCCTTCTTGCCATCCTTTTACATTTTGCCCATCCCACAGGAGAGGGGAAGGAGTGAGAAGCTATGAGGGTTGAGCTGCTGGCCATAGTAAACATATTACAAGACAAATAAAATAAAGTGTATTTAAACAAAATTCATTTCACAAACTTACAAAGTTGTGGATTATCTTGTCCAGATATATCTGTATAGATACTCAGGTACATTAATTCCAGAAGCCTTTGTGGACAGAACGTTGCTCTAACTTAAAGAGGCCAGTGGGCTTTACACAAAATGCCTGTGGGATCCTTAGAAAGCCAGGAGCAGTCTGGAAGCATCGGACAGGTAACCTACTGAGATATTCCCTCACATGCTCCAAAAACTTGTCTTTATCCAAGTTCCACCCTTGCGCTGGTCACTAGGGACTTTAGGAGGAAATAACTGTAGACTTGATGCAGTCCTTCAGTTCTTTGAGCTGCAAACCTTTTTTTTTGCCTGGAAGAGTTCTCTTGGAAAATGCGTGAAACAAATTCAATATAAATAATTTACTCAGTGTAAGAAAGCAACACTGAAGCTATGTGATAATGGGAGGAGTAAACTGGGTTGAAGCAGTACGCCTCAACAAACAGTGGTCAGCAGAAAAAAACTGGGACACAAGAAATACTCATCTAATCTGAAAATTTTTCACTTGACTATGTTTCCCAACTCTGAGATTTGCTTCCTGTAAACATGTGAATATTAGAAATTGACTGACATCGCTGCTCAGATCAGTGAGTTTTAAACACCCAAGTAGTTATCCAAAGTTAGTTTTGAGTTATATGTTCACTCAGAAATTACAGTAAGTTTCATACTGTCCAGTTAAATCAGTCACCCAGACTCAGGCAATGGGAACAAAACAGATAAAATCTGTAGCTAAAAAAGCACTTAATGGTTTTCAAATACCCAAACCAAATTTCAGCAGCTATCTACAAAGAAAGTACACAGAGATAGAGGTGCATCCATGCGAGAAATGTAGAACCCTTGATCATGTACAAAGGCTGCATTTGTTGAATAGCTACATCAAATATATGCACTATTGATAATTATCCATTGTCAGAGGCTGATGCAGTACGGTACACTCCCTTTCATACTACAGAACCTAATGTCACAAATTTAATTTATCAGATGTTAGGACCACATCTCTAAGGTGTTCATTAACTGAGTACCAACAGCTTGTACAGTTATATAATCCTTCAGAAATACATAATTCTTTCTCTCAAAACTTGGAAGCTGTCCAAAAATGGTTAAATAAACAATCACTCAGCTGTCACTTAAATTACATGAGCACTATCCTTCTATTCAACACTCTATGCAAAACCTGTACTATAAACATGAAAGCACTAAAATAAATTTAAAATATCTTGAATCTTGTGAGCATCTAGCTATTCCTTATCTTGCATGTCTTAGGATGTACCAGAGTTGCTGCTTATTATATCAAATGTGTCGACTTAAATCACATAAGTTTGTCTTTTATATAGAAATTTCAATGCAACCATTTTACTGTATCTCATTATCTTTTACTTTTTTCATTTCACTGCATCAAATGTTTTTCGGTTTTCCTGTCATTATAAAATACCACCCACAGCAATGTAAATATTTATTATTGAGCTGTAAATGGTGACAGGAACTTGAATCATAACTGCAACCATGAGTGACCAGGTGCAGAATTTAGCAGACTGAATCTGGGATTGCGGTCCAGCAGACTCCAGAAGCCGGGAATCGCTTCTGCCCAGCTGCTGGAGCCTGGCCAGGTTCATTCAGAAGTCTCTCTTTCCACGACCAATAAATGAGGCTGATGCTTTCCATGTTGTGTGGTTGTACCAGAGGAAGGGCTGTGTGTGGTTCACGGCCAGATGCTGTGTAGTGCAGACGGCTACACAGGGGGCTGCCTTTCGACAACACCTCCAGAATCTGCATGAAACCTTCTCCCCAGCTACCGAGGCTGATGCTCACTACAGAAAACTCAGATTCCTTCAGACTATGCCATAGTCAAGTCTGTTGACATTTCTCTATGTTGAACTGCAACAGATTCTGGACTCCGAGCAGTAAAGTATGAAACCTGTGTTTTAGCACAGAAGCAGGGACATAGCAAATCCTGGTAGTTAAACCACAGAAGAAAGCAGAAGAGCTTGAGGTGTCAGATACCACACAATGACAACAAATGTCAGATCTCCCTGAGTGGAAAACAATGAAGAAATCTCTTGTGAGCTAATGGGTGGGTGAAATAATGGCAGTAAAAATTGAGAATGGGCATTTTATAGAAGCACTGCTTTCAAATGTCTTCCTGGCTTTTCTCTCACATCCTTTTTCCTGATGTAGATACTTCAAAGTTCAAAACAGGAAAGGTAATCAGGACTAACTTTAAATTAGACTTACTCGTTATTTGCATTCGAGTACATAAATTATACTCCCTGACTGTGATCAAAGCTTCACCGAGCCTGTACATACCTTCTGTACAAAGAAGAAACAGAAAAAACCCTGGCTATGCAGCATATCCTATACTTGTGCAGTATGTCAGAACATGTGGGATAATGAGGGGAGCTCAGAACACTGGAAATATATCAACTGTCTCCTCATGGCAGAGGAGAAGTCTAAAAGTTCAGTGAATGAATCTTGATGGCACCTGCTCCTATACTCACTGGAAGTGACTCTGCTTTCAAACAAATTTTAATTTGGTGTAAATACATTGACTACAGTGGAAATACAGCTAAATACCATAAAGATGATAATTGGTCTCTGTATTTGAAATAGTAAAATTCAACAGATCTAATAATGTAGCACTGACTCTCCTGAAAAATCATGAGTGTTTAATGTATATGCAACACACGTTGGTTATCTAGTTGTAGGAAAAGGTAATTCCGTGCCTGATAATTCACCAACTCATAAAAAGAGAGCATAGTGTGTATCCATATGCTTTTGTTACACCTTCCAACATTTACATTTAAATATTTTAAATTATTTTATATACTGTGTCTTATTGAGACAGAATGGGTAACTGGAATATACAGGCAGTCATAAGCCAACAGTGAACATGAGTGACATGCAACAGCCTTTAGCCTTCTGACTTACTCTTCAGCTGAACAGACACAGCATTATTTTGTTATGATTACCAATTCAGAACATATTCATAACTAGCAGATGTTTTCCTCTTGGTTGCTTGGCAATTAAGGGATGTTGCTGCAGCTGAATTTTGCACCTGGACAGCAAATGACCAAACCAATTCTGTAAAACCTTTGACTTACAAAAATTGTCCCTTAGTGCAAACTATTATTTTGAAACTAACACTAGATCTACATGTCAAAGATAATTAATTAATCACAAATCACTGGTGAATGTAATCAGATAGCACTTAATTTCCAACCACTATGTAAGTATATAAAGAACATTGATAGAAGAAAACAGGATAGCATTCTCCACTGCTGCTGCTAATTTTGAAAAAACCTCAACCATATGTTCAGGTTTTAGGTATATTGTCATTTTTTTCTCTTCAACAATGAAACAAAGTAAGTGTGCATCCATTATGAAAAAAATAGCATGCAACTGGCTAGCCAAAGGCTATTTCTTTTTATATACCTTCAAAGAATAGCAAGCAAGCCAAACATCTCCTGATTTATAGCTTCATGGTTTAACCACAACATAGTGATTATGAAAATACAACAGTAAACTGCTTGGGAGGAACATGCCTTAGAAAGTGTAACAAACAAAGCTGAGGTGAAGTATTTGCAAAAAAAATTTTAAAAGCATCTACCTCTTATACTAACCATCTCCCATAAACACTTAGCAAATTCTGGAAGCAAGGATTTATATGTGCCAATCTGACAGCAAAGACATGTACAARCCAAGTCGTTCTATTTGGCAGTAAAGAGAGAACAACAACAACAAAAAAAATCTAAAGTTTCTGATAAGAATCACTATACAACAATCACGGATTTCTGTGCTGCACTGAAATACCTGACTATCAGACAGTAGGACCTTCAGACAGTGCTCCGAGATATATTTCTGCTATATTAATGAAACACTTCAAGGTCTGAGAACAAAATTCTGCCTCTTTACCCTCTCTCTCTATCCTAAAACCTAAATAAGCAGTCTCATTTTTGTTTTATTCAAGGGGTTGATGGTAAGAGAATTACTCCCTAGTATTTTAAAACAAAAGGTCGGAATATATAATTTAAGATCTAATAAGGTTTGATGGAATTGAGACCTTTGGAAAGTAGTTTAATACATGCATACTTAATGTATATTCAACATATATGTTGCAAGTATAGGTTAGTTCCTTTCCATCAAATAAAAAAATCCAAAAATGAAGTAAGAGCTTGAAAGAACACGAATGGTTGTTTCTTCATGAAATAGCACAAAACACAGTTAAAGAAAAGGTGACAGCCCAACAGTCAGTACTGAGGCAACTAAACACAGCCTGCCACATGCCATCACTTTAAGATAATTCCTTCATTATGCTAGTTTTAAAAAAACCCAACACATCACTAGCACTCTCTGTGTCCAATCACTGCAAACTCATTTGTTATTCATTGAAACATCCATCAAGGATCAAAATAGATTCATTTTCTATTCATGATGCTCCCATATGCACTTCTGCAGGTCTTGCACTGTATTTCAGCATTTAAATGACAGGTTGTACAGTGGGAAGTAGCACTGCATATTAACACTTCGAATGCCGCCTTGTAACCTAGTCCAGAAGCACGTACAAATATGTTTTATTCTGAACAATAAGTTGAACTCATTGCTTCCTGTGGCATTTTCTGAGCATTTTAGCCTAGGATTCCAGGTGGTTTCCGAAGCCCTGAATCATCCACTTTAGTATTTAAAATTTACCCAGCTACGCAATTTTTTTTTTCACCGAAGTTAGTAAAAGATATTTGTAAGACATAAATACTGTAACAACAATCTTACATGCTACATTTAACTTTGTGGGGAAGATAGCATGCTTTGGAAAAATTGGGGGAATTTTGTTAAAAGGGATATCATGAAATTCCATAGAGAGCTGGAAACAGATTTTTAGAGAAATGGAATTATAACCTGGGACTGACTTTTCAGCATAACTAGTAATTAGTACAAAATAAAGGAAGGTATGAGGAAACAAGGACAGTAAAACAAGTAATAGCATAACCTATGATTGCTTTTTTTTTGTGTTGTCTGCCTGAGGTTTTCTACTCTGCAGCAGGACATAAAGGTCAATCACTTTCTTATATGATGCCATACAGACGGAGATAATTGAAAAATTTCTCCATATAAAGAGGGCACTAAACTGTGTTCCCAGTTTTCTAGGCCTATATAGGGGCCATCCCTATTGAAGATAGCAGCAACCACCACTCTGGACAAGTGATGTACCTCATCTCTCTTCCAAAGGCAGTATGAAGACTAAATAAACTGCTGCACAAGCATCCCAGCTGTTATACATCACATTTTGAGGTGTCTTAATTTTATCACACATTTCACTCTGAGACCAAGGGCTTAGCACAGTATTCTGGATTCTAGCTCAAAGGCCAGGTGGCTCAAATTGTATCCCATGGGACTTAAGCACCCACAAGTGTGCTCCTTTCCTTACAAACTGCAGCAAAATGGATGTACAAAGCCGCTAATCAGAATGGCAGAATCCCTAATTCATTTGATACTGCAGTAAATCCCTGCAAAAGTCATAAAATCAACACATTACAGAAAGCCTGGTGTCAGTGATATAATCTTAGAAAGAAAGATATAAGCAATCTTTTTCTTTATTTTTCTTAGCAGTCACTATAAGAAGATGCTGGTAGAAAGTTTAATGAGTAAGCACCTTGTAACAATTTTAGACCTTATTTAAAAGTAAATCTCTAGTGTTCCATTTACATAAGAATTCTTATATTAAATAATATAGAAAATATCACTTATTCGTGTTTAATATACCTCAAATTCAATGTGTCGCTGACTATTTTTTTCAGTAGTTTGCCACTGAATTGCACATTTGAATCTTTCTTGTCCTTTGTACAATGAAAAGTTTTCAGTGACCTAATTTAACAGCTTAAGTGACAGGAACTTAAAATTTTAAAATATATATACCTACATAGACACTGAATTTTTAACTTCTTTGAATTTGAATAAAACGAGATACTAAATCTTCGCATGCAATATTTATTCATATTAGAAGCAGACACAAAAGAATAGCTCATGCATAACTCAGAACAAAGCAACCATATTATGCAAAGAAAAAAGGAAGGGTTATTTCTTGACTTTCCTCACATTTTATAGTGGATTATTATTCCTAAAACAGAAAGGACAAACAAAATAAAATAAATATTAAATCTTTGTCCTAAGGTGTTCTGACTTTTTTTATGCTTCACCATAATGTGTTTTTGAACATCTCATATCCAAGAATAATTGCTATGCTATATAAATTTTAAAATAAAAGTTAAAATAAGTTTTATTTTATAAATTGAGTGAAGAACTCGGTGTAGTAGAGAAAATACTATCTACCCTTTAGATAAATGAAAATTAATTGACCGTATTAACCTTTGTTCTGAATAATTCTTATTGAACTACTGATAAGACCTACCAAGCTGCCAGGTTGTTTCTACGAGGTACTAGTAAATTCAAATTTAAAAATGAAGAGCTAAAATGCAAAACAAGAAATCTTTTGTCTTTACCAATACTTTTAGGCCTGAATTCTGGAAAGAAACTTTATTATGCCAAAACACATCACTCTACACACTAGGTGTGCAGTGGTCTGCTGCCCACCAATGCTGTCCAGGAGGCCACATTCTTATGAAAATGCTGTTATTTAAGATAATTCAAAGACTCAGGTTACTGCAACAATATGTCTATACTGCTATCAACACACAAGATACCCAGTTTAAAGCTGAATTAAGCCTGAATGTAAGATCCTAAGATACACTTTAATGTTTCACATGATTTGATAAATTCTGAGCATTTTCGCTGAGGTTTTGACAAGCATTTGTTGATAACATACACACCACAACTGCTTTTGCAAAATTTCTCCAGCAGGAGCTCCAGCTGCAACATTCCTTGCTGAAGCTGTGTACTGCTRCCTGACCAACCTATTCTGCTGCTTCTCCTTCTTGTATGCGTAGTGAAATTTAGTTTTGCCTTTTCTTTGCCTATTTTATAAAAACATCTTACCATTAATTGCTTTGCCAAACATAAATTTAAAGGAACAGTTACATGGCCTGGTTTTTGGTAGTGGGGGGTCCGCAGAGGTGGTTTCTGTGAGAAGCTACTAGAAGCTTCCACCACATTCAACAGAGCCAATACCTGATGGCTCTGAAGATGGACATGCTGCTGGCCAAGGCTGGGCCAATGAGAGAGGGTGATAACGCCTCTGTGACAAAATGGGCAGTTTTTTCTAGCCAGAGAAGAGAAGGTGAGAACATGTGAGGGAAAACAAAATGGATACACCAAGGGGGAGGGGGACTGTGTGCTCCAGGTGCCGGAGCCAAGATGCCTCTGCAGGCCGTGGTGAAGGCCATGGTGAAGCAGGTTGTCCCCCTGCAGCCCATGGGTCCATGGGGGATGCAGAGATCCACCTACAACCTGTGAGGGAGGTGCCTGGGGCAGAGCAGGTGGATGCCTGGAGGAGGCTGTGATCCAGGGGGAGACTCAGGTGGAGAGAGRGGGCCCTGCTCCCAGGCTGGAGCAGCCTGACTTTGGAGGACTGCACCCCGTGGAAGAGAGACCCACGGCGCAGCAGTTTTGGGAGGACTGTGTGCCCGTGGGAAGGACTCACGTTGCAGCAGTTTTGGGAGAACTGCTGCTCATGAGAGTGGACCCACGCTGGGGAAGTTCACGGAGAACTGTCTCCCGTGGGAGGGACCCCACAGTCTCACAGGGACTGCTGCTCCGGGACTTGCTGCTTCCGCTGCTCCGGGCCTTCTCTCCCGGAGCAGCGGAAGAGAATCTCTGGGATGAACTGACCAAACCTCCATGCCCTGTCTCTCTGCGCTGTTGGTGGAAAGGAAGGAGGGGTTGGGGGTAGAAAAGGTGTTTTTTAGGGGCTTGTTTTACTTCTCATTATCCTCCTCTGATTCTTTTAGTAATAAATTCACTTTGTACCTCTAAGTTGAGCCTGTTTCGTCCTTGGAGTGTTTTCTTCCGGTTCTTATCTCAACTCATGAACCCTTCATTAATTTTTTTTGTCTCCTCTGCCCAGCTGTGGCAGGGGAGGGTGAGTGAGTGGCTTTCACGCGTGCCTGGTGTTGGGCCAGTGTCAAACCACGACAAACAGAAATGAGTTTGCATACAACTGAAAGAACTGAAAGTTGGTTCACATCACCTGTAAAAATAAATAACTTTTATCTTTGTAGTGTGTGCAATTAACTCATCGGTTTGAGCTGCACAACAATATTAATTTAATGAAAACACTAGTAAGTTCTGTGACCATTTATGCATTTTGGCCAAGTTTTTCCGGATGGTTCAGCCCACTGGGATTTTGAAATATTTTGAGTCTTAAATGGAACATTGAATACATAATGAAAAAGTAATGTTAATTTATAAAAGATTACTGTATGTGTTATTATGAGATCTTGGTAACAAAAATGCTTTTTTGAATAAAAATATGATGAATCCATTTCTACTTGATTACACTGAAGCTCAAAAAAAACCTTAAGAGCTACAAAATTGTTTTGTCACAGAATTTTTAACTGAAATAGTTATTTTTCTAACTAATTAGCACCTCCAACATTGCAAAACCATTTTAGATCTTTACAGTTGTTTGTATCTAACAAAAGAAATTCTATATCATGTAACGGCTAACAGAAATCAAAACTATATTGGTAGAACAGCAAGTAAGAGATGTCTTAAGATCTGTTTTAGTGTGAAAACTCCAAAACAAATGGAGAACATAATGAGACAACTTGATAATAAATTCAGTTCAAACTCAAGCATGCAGTAGTTGAATACAGTTGGAGCTGTATCAACTAATGGTTTGTCCCCTTAATACCTTTTCTTTAAAAAAAGAAAAAAAACCAACCAAACAACAACAACAAAAAAAAMCCCTGCACTATTTAGCAGCCATCTGAATGTTGCCAACTCTGAAACAGATGTTTATAATGCTGACAGTGCAATGTGCAAATTTCTGTTTTTATATATATCTATATACACACACACAGAATTTTTAAACTAAATGTTAGAAAAATTTTGCACCACTAAGCTATATTCACATAAACTCCAGAAATTTATTACTTTGAGTAAGAAGATAGAGAAGTTACAGAACACTCTGAGTTGGAAAAGACCCACATGGATCGAGTCCAGCTCCTGAATGAATGGCTCATACAGGGGTTAAACCCACAAACCTGGCATTATTAGCACCATGCTCTGAACAACTGAGCTAACCTCAGAGTTGAGATCAACAGAAATTAGTTTTCCTAAGACAAGGCTGAATTATTCCAGAACAAAAGAGACAGGCAATCCTCAGATATGGCCAAGAAAAGCATCAAATAGATTCCTAGGTATTCCTCCATCCTACATTTTCGACTTTGCTATAAAGCATATAAACTCAGGGAAACTTCAGGGGTCTCATGCCTAAGCATGAGGCTTTAATGACCATCTCATTTAAGGAGTGGTCATGCTTATGGAAACAAATTTTGTTTAGTCTGACTCTATCACCAGGGAGATGGAAGGTACCAGTAGAGGAGAGAGAGAAAGGAATAAAAGGATGACACAGCTTCTTTGTCCCATGAAGCAGGCTGGAAGCTTTGAGATACAGCACCTTTAGCTATCCAAGGCTGAACCTCAGCAGAGGCTCCTCTGCATCCAACCTAGCTGCAGCAAGACTCTTGACTGGGCCAGGATGAAATAAACACATGGTAAACAAAGTTCTTAATTCTTAGTCTCCTCAGTTAACACTGCTGCACTCCAAGAAAATATGACAATGCTACAGATAGGGATGTTTTTCCATCTATTCCCATTCTTGCTCCAGGTATGAAATAAAGGAAATCAAAGTTAATGGATGACAGTTTATATGATGGGATTCCACAGCACAGAATCACAAGTGATAATAATTTTCACCAATAATATTAAGGACTCAAACACAAACCATTAGAATTAAATAGAAAAGAATGTATGCTCTAGAATGTGGGCTTTGCACTGAGCAGCTTTGCTTGCCATTGAGCAGGGTAAAGAAGCTATAGCCTCCTCTAGGTAAAGACATACTAAAATTAAAAACTAGCACGAAAGACTGAATGACTTTTGCAAACTTCTGAAGTGCAAGAGAAAGATGCGAAGTTTRTGTTGGAGGACTACTAGGATATGGCAAGACCAAAAGAAAGGCAGTAGTTCCTTTCTAGCAAAAGACACCTGACAGATAAAATATACTTCCTACTTCAATTGCTGGGCCACCATCTGCCTCTGCCTCCAGTGTCTCCAGGGCTTTTTTTTTTGTTTAAATCCTGGAGTACAAGCTTTTGTATTACTTCCCTTTTTCATGCATACTCTGTCTTGCTCTGTTTCTATATTTTGAAATCACTATGATATTTAAAATTAAGAACCTAAGCACAGAACAGGATTACATTTTAGCTGCTGTGTTACGGCAGTGAAATTTCACTTGGTTCAAGAATATAGCAGAACCAAAAAAAAAAAAGGAGGATGTGTGTGTGGCGAATTAGGTGAAATAGAGCGGTAAAAATTGTCTCCTGAAAGAGCTTTCCCTTCTGCAAAGCATCATTAAGCCTCCATGCCTTCATACTTTCTTCCTCCATCTACATAATAATTGCCTACAATATCATTGGAAAAACCCATACCATGAAAACTGACCAAAATGTTACCTCTGCGTGCTGAAGAATCCTGTTTCATTAGGAAACTCTCCCAGTGCTGCCACTAAAGTAATCCAAGAAGTTACAGATTCTCAGGAGATCATAACCAATGGAGTCGTGACTAAGCTGCCTTGTTACCGGAATCATCTTTGTCCAGTGAAATGGGTCTTTGCTGGAACTCCACACCTATCAGTGTCAACATATCTGTGAAAATCCTGTCTGTAGGGCAAAGACCTTGCAGAAAACTTCCTGGTATGCTTGCTACAATGCTTCTCGGTTTCAGCCCATTCTATGATGTCTTTAAAGATGTTAAAAGGGAATAGTAAAAATAATGATATAATAGGAAGAAACAGCAAAAGTGACAAAGTACAAGTAGGGAAGAGCACAGTGGTATGAGCTGAAGGGAAGAAAGCCTACCAGATGAGAGACAAAAAGACCAACGCTGATAATGGAAAGAAAGAGTCAATAAAGTCACTGAAAATAGTCTCACACGTGGCTGTGGAAGCTTCATTTCTTTGTTCAGATGGTTCCTTGAGGCATACAGGAGGAAAGTGCAACAAAATACACAGCCAAAAACTATTTCCATCCTTTTCAATATCCAGTCACATATAACCTCTGACCTCTGGCTTCAGACAATCTTTGGGACTGATTTCAAAATTGTGTCTGATATTTATTATTGTTTCTCCTTTCAACCAACAGCATTGCATGCTCCTGCTTTGCTGAAAAACCCACGTGATCAAAGACTTAGGTTCAAAATACCACTGCTTTATGTCTCATGCATTCCATCTACACTATCACCTGGATTACTTTCTCACTGAACAGTCCTCAAGGACATTGTAAGACAGAGATAGCCCAATAACACAAAGCCTGATATGCCCAATGTATGGATCAGCAACAAGAGCAGTTATTCTTAAAGCAGAACACTGCCTGGCAGGGATGAGTAGATAGCAGCATGCCATGTGCAGTTAGAGAACACGCATACAATTGTTAGTAATGAAGCTTTAAAGTTGGAAATGTTTTAACTTTTTTCAGTTTATAACTGAAAGGGTACTATAGGCCTCCATGAATCACTGCTGCTGTACAGAGCAAGAACGTCATAGTCAAAATGTTTTCAATAGCAGTGTAAATAACTGGTGGTGCTACTACCCTCTTTGCAGAATTGGTGTGTGTATTTCTGGAACTGTCAACCTATGTACATGGGAAGTTATTACAGACATTGAATTTCCACTTGCTAATGCTCTTCCCAGATCTTTAAAACACTTAAATATTCCTATTAAAATCCCTTTCTTAATCTTGTCTAAAAATTCCTAAACAGCTGTTCTTTGGTCTACTCGCCATACTGAAACTAAGAGCAAGACCACCATCATAAGACCACTGAGTTAGAACAGATGCCTCAAGCTCCTAAGCAAAGTCCCTTGCTATGGAGCATGCTGTGTGATTTAAACCCCTTTCATAATCTAGACATCTCCAAATAAAGTAAAAAAAGAAAAAGAAAAAGAAAAAGAAAAAGRAAAAGRAAAAGAAAAAGAAAAAGAAAAAGAAAAAATCACAGCTTCCTTCCTAGCAATTTTATTTGGAGGGACATTCCAGAATTTGTTTGCTCAAAAAACTAGGAATCTTCCAATGTATGAATTATATTTATTCAGAGTAAATCAATACTCACTTATTTGGTGTCCGCATGGCTCCTTAGACAGCTAGTCCTTTTCTTCACAGTATTTACACCTGATAGGTTTGTGAATTTCACTCACAACTGTTCTTAGCCTTTGGTCTGCTAGAGTAAACAACTCAAGCCTTTTTGGTTGAAGGGGGTTTGCTGACTCACCATTTTCTTGACAGTGTTCTGCACTTGCAGCTGCTTGAAGCTCCAGTTTGTCTTTTCTCTTTGTTCCTGAACATAATGTTTCATAATTTGTTTCATCAAGATCTTAATAGCACCAATTGTCTCTTTTTCTTTCTTTTTTTTTTTTTTTAAATATAACATAGTTCTAATTGCATTCTGCCCTTTTTGCAAATGCATCACCATAGCAGTTTATAGCTGCACCAGCATACTAAGACCTACCCTTAGCCACTTATTTCCAGATTAGGAACTCTCAGTGGAAAAAACCTAAATGACAACAGGAATAAGAGTAATGAAAACAAAAAATTAGTGACACAGAATCTAATAGCAAACATTCTCCCTGTAATATATTAGTCTGCTTTTGTGTCCTCCAACTTCATTTTGTCAGCAGATTATGCTGAAAATGTTTCCCTGCTATTAATGTAAGGGTCATTAAGGAAAACATTTAAGAAAATTACTCCCAATGCTAACCTTTGAGAAACACTAATGATTTCCCTTTGCTTGATATTTCTTCTTTCAGCATGAATAGTTGCATTAGCCAATACTTTATCCTCCTTTTTAATAACCTATATTGCTTTCTGTAACTTCTAATTTAAGACATAATAATGTAAAATTTTCTACTGAGGGCTACATTTAGGTGGTCTATCTTATTTTTACCAGGGGAAAACCTCTCACATTAACCTCCAAACCTTTACTTTTTCTCCCTCTGCTCAAAGTGTCATGATGGCAGCAGTGGCATTCAAATTTCTTCAAGAAGAAAAAGCTTAACTGAAAAGCAGAAGGGATGAGATGCTGTTGGGGTGCACTGTGTGCTGGAAGAGAGATAGGCCCAGAGGACCGGAGAGAGAGCCTCTTTCCTGGCCCCACAGGTGACCCTGGGAGTGTTTCCAGGTCACTAGGGATGGGCTGAGAGAGGATTGTGGGTTTCTGGTCAGTGCTGGACCTATGAGATGTGATAATTGTAGTTTGTGACCTTATAGGGYATTGTTTACCTGTTACCATAATAGGCAATGTCTGTGCACTATCCYRGGTGATTGGGRGACACTGAGGTGAACATCTTTCCTGTTTATATGATGTGATATCCTGTTGGGTGCTGGTATTTAGGGAATATTCACTGCGCAATAAAGGTGTGCTCTCCATCTTGGCTGAGGAGTCGTGCCCATGCGTGATTACTGCAAGATGCAAACCAGCAGTGGAAGGAAAGAGCAAGGACTAAGGATAGAAGAATTAATGACAGTGTTAACTCATCTGTTAATGTTCTACTGGAATATATGAGGTGCTTATTCTTCAACCAGCAGGAACACATGCCTTGATGTCCTTTCTCTTGTGATTATCAGCAGGAACTTACTGGGGCAGATAAACATTTGGGTCTCACACCTGTCGGGAAAAGAAAATCACACTGCAATCAGGGTATACATTTGTAGCTGGATGTTTTACCACTGTGTAGCAAGAGAAGAATCCAATGCCCACAGTCTCGGTTAGCTTTGGGAAGGAAAAGTAGGGGCATTGAAGTTAGAGGGTGCTCCAATAGGCCCTTCAGTCTGGACATTGAGAAAAATCAGCGCTGAGGATTACATCACGCAGAGTTCATGCTCCATAACTGGGAATTAACCAGGAAGAGTGTATATGTAACTTGATATGGACATCCATCCATTCATCCATCAGGACTGCAAGAGAAGCCATAGGTATAGAAACAACAGCTAATCAAAGGGCAGGGAACTGTGCTTTGGACTTGGAAGTCACGAAACTGATCTTACAGGTGTCACTTGTTTTTCTTTCAATATGKTTTTTTTTAGCCTAGATTTGTCAGGAAATGATGAAGGTGTGCATACATTGCAGGTACATCGCAGTCTTAAATTTATAGATGCTTAATTACAGGGGTATGTGCAAAAGTGAAATTATATATATGTTCTGTCAGGCAAAGAACAAGTAGCACATTTAACTTCTGAAATAGATGACCAAATTGGTTAGAGTTMCTATGCAATTTGACAGGTGCTCCTACACAGTGAACGAAAGGCCAGAGCATGGGTATAATCTTTAGTAAAAGCAGAAAATGCAAATGAAATTTAACCCTATTTCTCTTTTAAGTTTTCAGGGGCTGAAGTGTTCACAGTACAAACCTATACATTTTGGGTGTAAACCTAACTTTGTGTAAAGAAGGAGTTAAATCCAAGTAATTATATTAAAGCTCTACTATTTTTGCAGTCTTCCACTCCAGATTCAAGAACAGTCAGAATCCTAAGAAGAGGGAGTGTCTACCATAAGGGAAGTGCACATATATATGTGTGTGTATATATATATATTTATTTATATATTTATATATATATATATATATATATATATATAATTTCACTTTTACACATACCCCTGTAATTAAGCATCTATAAATTTAAGGCCGCAAAGTTATTTTTACACTGACCTTCCTTAACATAAATGTTTGATTTAAAACCTTAAAAATTCTTTAGACATACAAGACATAAATTTATATTCTTTATATAAAAAGGCCCCAAAAATGCAATCACCCATGGAAATAAGCAATCAAAATAAATTGTATGAATTAAAAAAATGCAGTAAGCCCTCTACATAACTCAGTCATCAAGACAAATGGCAATAGCTCATTTGTAGTACAATTGGAATGCTTATTTTCTCTATCATACCTTTTGACACATTGTTATTTCTCACATTCTGTTAAACCCTGACATATTTCAACCTTCTTAAAAGATATTCTTACTTTTAAAACAGAATTTGTATTTCCTAAATAATATACAGGTTTGCTTTCAAATTTCCATTTCAAAGGTTCAATTAATTCAAGTGTAAGCTACAAAAGCTACTCATCATCCAATCTGACTATCAAAATGTGGAGGAAAAAGTAAGTTAATTTTCTTCTATTCAAGTTTTAACAGAAGAAACAGAGGTTCACATCAGATGAAAGCTTCCATTCTTTACAGGTTTTTCTTCTTGCTGTCCCTGGCATACAAATGGCAAAAAAAAMCCCCAAAAACCCAAAAAAACTTTAATAGCTTTAACATCAAACTTTAAAAAAAAAAAAAATCAAAATTATAGTTGCTTAACCTAACTATGACTTTGATGAATGACTCAGAAAAAAATCCAGAAAATAAAGCTTCTATTTTATAGATCAAATCCTTCTGTCTCAATGATAGACAATCTTCAAAGGTAGCAGAGCTTTGGTAAGGTTTCCTCTGGATTATCCTAAGCTTCTTTGATTTACCTGAACTTCTAAGGTCCAGCAAAAAAGCTACACCAGAAAAACACATAAATAAAAACCAAAACCAACTCAATGTACTGCAAGGGAAACTAAGTAGTTTCAGTCCTGTACTTGATATCTTCCTTTCTTGATATAGATATTAGTATGAAAAATATGCCAATCAAATGAATGTTTCTCATGGAAATGAACAAAAAATTTAAACCCATCAGTCCTTAGCAAAAAGATGAAGTGTCCAGGTGTATGCTTACGACAACTGGAGAATTAACAGTCAACAACAGAAAGTCCCTCAAAAGGTGACAATAGTTATGAGAAGAATGTCTGGTCAGAAGATATGCCAAGCAAAAGTATATTTCTCAGATCAAGGATGTAGCAGAAAGGGGAGAGAGATATGTGGACTGGAATCCCACCAGCACAAAAATTTGGAGTGTCTCTTTCCTCTTCATGTTACTTGAGCCCTCACCATGCTGTTTTCTACTTCCTCATCAAAAACTGAAAGAGATATATCCTGCACCACAGCTCTGTTTCTGAGCTTCAAAGAATCTGAGGAACTGGCAAAGTTATGAATGATATGAATATGTAAGGCACAAGAGTCAATCACTTACATTGCCTCATATTTTAGAAGTCTCAAGTGACTTTCCATTTCTGGAAAGGAAACTGGTAAAAATTAAACTAGACCACAGAGAAAATAACTGCTGAAGTTTCATCAAGGCTTAATTTGCCTGGTTGTTTTCTCTGCAACTCCATGAGTTTAAGTTATGACTCAGTCTAATTCGGCTGTACAAGTGAATAAGGATACTACTTAACACTTGATGGAAAATTCCCTAAGCCAGCTGTAAGATTAAACAATAGAGAATATAATATAATCACAGCAGACAATGAGCTTCTTTATATAATTTTGATATGTGGTCACTGTATTTCTTTTTTAATTAAAAATTGGACTAGCCAAACTCCAAGTAAACCAGAAAACTCTGATCTTAAAATTGTTCTGATGAGTACTAAATGTAGGTGTCTTACAGTCTGTAAATACTTAAAACAGTGAACTAAAATATTTAAAGAAGGACTGGTCCAGCATGATTACAGTATAGATACAGAGAGTTCTGAAAGTTGACATTTTAACTTGTGTCCAGGTGATCCTTTGGCTAATCATCAAAAGAATTATGCAGTTTAATACAAGTAGCTTAGAGGCCGAAACTACACAATGGTTTTGGATTTTTTCAAGCTGAATTTACCTGTACCTCTACTGTAAGTATTATACTTAATCACAATTCCTTTTGAGTGGAACATGAATAGGTTTTTTCTAAGCATTTAGGACTACTCAAGCCCTTATCAACGTTTCAAATCCTAACATATGCTAGTGCTGTTAGTCATACTGATATCCTTCCATAAAGGGTTTAAAATGTGAACATAACTAAGATGAGCTCAGATCAACCTTCTCCAAGGATAACGTAAACAACAAACAGCAGAAATAAAATCAGCTCATATTAGAATGCATACAGAGCATATTAAGTACAGAATAGAAACAAAGTTCTGTGATGCACTGGAGAAAGCTGGATCCAAACCCAACTGCAGCTCCTTAGGGTAAGATTTAAAATGTTCAAGGAGAGTCGATCTTTCCTCCAGTATTGTATCATTGTTCGCACGTCACAAACTCTGCAGTTTTGTCAGCACCTGAGCCAAGTATATCATGGAGCTTCAAGGCCTATGACACTTTTCCTCAGTGTTATTTCTGTGGGAGCTCTTGTCTCCTCAGACTAATTCAGCATCTGTCTGCTGGGAAGCAGGGGAAAAAGACAGAGGCAGGAGGGATATAGGGAGGGAGGGCAGAAGGGAGGGAGGGAGAGGGGGATCTTCTGTGTTAGACAAGTTTTCTCTTCTAATTTCCTCCCCTCCCTGCATTTTTTCTTCCCTTTTTCTTTGCCTAAACTGCAATGCTTGCATATGATAAAACTAGAATGGGAACTTCAGAACCGTTGGCAAATAACATATTAAAACAGTACTGTCATTAATTAGTTTCCTGAAAATCATGTCCACTACATTTTCAAAATAAAATAGAAAAAATTCCCTTCAGGCCAAAGCTAAGGAATCAGATTTTCCATAAGCTACTTTCCATGGCTAGTAAAAATTGCCTAAACTAAACATATAACAAGACGGCTCTTGATCCGCTGCTACATTCACAAGATAAAGCTTTGATTAAAGGACATTAAAATCTCACATCATATCCACAGGAGTTTCTCATAGAGCCAGCAAGGCTATAAAAAGTCTAGTATCATGTTAGGTCAATGGACACAATAATTAAATATTACTTTTAAATAAATGGATCTCAATTTTTTTATATGTGTGGGCTATTTAAGAATAATTTATCATTTTTCTTATATATGTAATATATTCCTAAAGAAATTTAATGGAAAAAAGGTTCATTCTTTGCTGTTTGTATTAGGAAAAACAAAGTAAGAGAAACTTCTCTATCTACTGTCATGTAATGAGTTATCTCAGAGATGTGCACTACCTACATATTATTTAACTTCCATCAATAAACACGAACGCTGAATTAAAAATTTAAGATCCTGATGGAATATGCATTTTCTGTTAAGAGTTATAACTTCTGAACAGCAACTGGCAAACCAACAATTTTTTTCACCAGCATTGAAAATAAATTCAGCCAAGGACGGTAACTGGCGAACCATGAAATTGTGCACGTAAGTGGACTTCACACTGACAACAGAAATGCCAGATGAAATTTATATAGGCCTGCTAGTATCACATCTGCTGAGTCTTATTCTCCAGAAGCTTCTTACCCAAAATTCGTTTCCAGTGAATACAGAAGTCTAACCATTTGTTGTATCTATGCCAGTTTTCAACATCATATTGATCAAATTATTTTCCCCTGAAGTTTCAACATCAGAAATTATTCCCTTCACCCCAAACTTTTGAAAGGAAGGTGTCAGCTAACATTATATATGAATGTTAGAACAAAATAATTATCTGGATCCCGTACAAATTTTTGGGATTTGTTAAAAACTAACCAAGAAAAAACCCAAACAAAATATAAACAATATTGTATGCAAAACTAGACCATGAGGGAAGATTTATTCCAAAAAACCAAAAAAGTATTCATATATATGTTATACTGATACATTTCTATAATTAGCAAATACTATTTAGAAGATAGGTAAGTATGCTTGGTTTAGAAAAAGGTTTGATTCTTTTTCCTTTAAGAAAAATGATGATTGATAGCATTGGATTTATTTTGTGAGTTTTAATTGTTCACTTTAGCATTCACTTGGAAAGCAGGAAAACTTCACATGACTACTAGATGAAATGCTAAAGTGGTATACAATTCATTAATCTGAAATAACACCAAGAAAATTCTCAATGCTCTAAAAACTAGTGTTTCTTCAATTCATTTTTACTACTGGATTTACACAAGATGTGGAATGCTATGTGGAAAACTACACAGAAACCTAAGACATGATTTTGCAATCCAAATTAATAATGCAGATGATGTGAGAGCACCTTAAGATAAAAAATCTGCAAACAGATCAATTACAGAAAACACATACATACTGAACAAGATCTTCTCTCTTTGTTGCTCCCATGCCAATATTTAATGCTTGTAGCAATAGCCAGTTTCACTTATATATAATTATAATYTTCTTCTAGAACAATCTTTCCCAACATAAGTTCAGTAGTCACAAATCCAACTATCTGTACTATAGTTGTACTGCACAACTTTGACATTCTGCAAGATAAACACTGAAGAGAGCAGAGCACAGATTTATATGTTTATAAATTTGTAGCATCTCATCTGGGCAACCACTGTGACAGCAGAGTCTCTTGCAAGCCAGAGACTCCATCCAGAGACAGCAATCCACCATTTCCCTCAGTCACCTGCCAGTAAATGTGCACATAGATTCATGCCTGTGCACACCCATTTTGTCAACTGCCAAAGCAAGGTCACAAATCCAGAAAATGCTGCTCCAAATATTTGACCCAGTGGACCAGATCAAGTACAAATGACCAATGATTTCCATTAATTTAAATTTGTTTATGCTGATTTATATCACCCAATCCATTTTGAAAATATTTTTAGAGCAAATTTAGTAGAAAGTTCCCAGCCCCAGCAAACATAGAATAAAGTTCTTCTCAGTGCATGTCCTCCCAACAAGTTGTCATCTCTGTACACGAAGATCCAAAATAAGAGCTCTAGACAAAAAAAAAAAAAAAAAAAAAGAACTAGGAAGTAACTTCTTAGGTTTTCAAGTTAATCAAAAGCAGCTTGGATCACAGGGCAGACTTAAATATTCCGTTTAGAGACCTTCTATCTCTTTCTCCCCACTAGGCAGGTAGAAAAGCCATCAAAGGGTCTTGGTGCTCTTCCCAGCCCAGTAAAACAAACTTTTTACTTAGCTTTTCATTTTGATAAATAGAAAACATGACAATGAACTTTTTTCACACTTTCACATGACAAGGACTGTCCAAGCTATGGGCTGAAACACCGTTACCCCTACAGAGTCTATATTTAGCCTGTACTTTTCCTGTAATCCCTTGTTGGTGACTACAGGCAGCTATCTCATTCAGAGTATGACAGCTCTGTTCCCTGATTCAATAGCTGTTAAATCTAGTTTGTTTCCTCAGCAGATTTTGCTATGTTGCTAGGTGAATTAAATGTGGAAAGCACTGTGAAGCTTTCTCTCTCTAAGTCCCAGATGATTTGCAGGCAAGACAGGATAAAATCTCACATGGACTGCACAGTAATCCATCCTGTGAACAGTTTGAGTGCCCTTTATATTACTCTTGCCCCCTTAAATAACCAAAAGCAAAGAAGTTGTCATGGCCTCACTCCAAGGATGCTACTAAGCAACAATCTCTGTTAGTCTCAAACATGTTTTTCGGTATACAAATCTTCATAGTAAATTTCAATAAACCTATTAACCATATGTCAACACCAGCAGAAAAGTATACAAACTGTTAAATTCCCTCCTAGCACATTCTTAGTAGCGAAGACAGGAGCTAGCTGGCACAGCAAGAGCTAGGCAAAAGTTATTTTCAAGAAGGGATGTCATTACATCTGCATTACCCTCTGCAACTGATCACAATACCAATATTTTTTATGGCCTCATTCTGTGACAGCAAAAATACTGTTCAATGACATTCTATACTAATCGAAGATAAGAGTAGGAAAATATTCAGTATGTATCTATATTGGGCCTGCCAGTTCTACTGTTATTTTTTAGGAGTTTCCATCTACACATTCATGTAAATAGGACACTGCAGCCAGCAAAGAGATACTGATGTAAATGAGGCCACTGTCCAGACAGTAAGTAGCCATCATGATGCCCATTATTACTCACTAATAGAATTCAAATCTAAAACTACAAAGAGTATCTTTAATCCTTCTAACTCTTTCACYTCCCCAGAACCTTCAGTAGAGTATGCATTTCTCAACTTTCTTGGCACAGTCCAGTGCAGTCCATTGCTGGCTGTCAGAACAGCTCTCTAATTTTATTAAGTAGGAGAATGAGCTGCCAGATTTGAAAGAGACCAGTAATTTACAACACAGTTTCCTGCTAGTTAGCATGGGTTCACAACATCAAAATGTTACTAATGAAATTTGTGGGGGTACTTGGGAAAAAAAAGCAAAAAACCACAACAACACACAAGGTACCCATGATTTCAAGTAAAAGTAAGAAATAATGATGTCTACTGAGTATATATTAATGCGAATATGTTCCAGAGCTTTGCAGAGTCCATTTTTTCTCTCATTCATAGTAATATTTTAATCCAGGAAAAAAAACAAGTAAAAAAACCAAGCACTCCCAATTAATATGGCATAACTTTACAAAGATATGTGTCTCAAATAAAGCTAGTTTTTACATTTAAAATATCACTATTTAAAACAGAACTGAAGTGATAAACAGACAAAGAAATTAAACAGATATGCTAATGTATATTAAATATACTTTTATGTTCTGATTTTATAAATTTGACCAAAACAGCTGTTCATTACTGAGAATAACATAACCATGACGGTGCTATCACTATTTTGTAAGAGAATTGATGAAATTTCATTGTACGTAACATTTATTTTAGGAAAATAATGCCTTCGAAGTAGCTGTTTTCCTATAACAGCACACATCCATTTACTTTATAGCCAAGCATGCTTGCATTCAAACTCTTAAAACCATTACTGTCTACACATCACTAGCATTCTTAACTGTGTCCCTTGAGAAGTTCAACTTTCAAAGTTTTCAAAGTTCAGAATTGAAATATTTAATTGGACTTAGACCAAAAAAAGTTGTATGTAATGCTAAGAACTCAAAGGAAAAAAATAGTATTTTGTGTCAAACCTTATGGCTAATTTTAAAGGATATTTGTTATACATATTTTAAAAGGATGAACAGAAAAAGAAGAACCACTTCACTTCATAAGAGTGTTGTGAAAACTAAAAAAAAACCCTTCAGTTTCGTATTTACAAGATATAGGTGGGGGCTGAATCTACATATGAAAGGGAATGAATAACTGTTTTTATAAGAGAAATAAGTTTTATGAAGATCATGTGTCGATTCCTTGCGCAATAAGAACACTCATCGTTCACTAACTTGAAACTGCCCAGCAAGATTACTGAGCGAAGAGGAACCTCTATTCCAAAGCTAGTATGTTGTCATGCAGGTAAAACTTCTCATAATTTAAAAAAAAGAGAAAAGGTTATGGAAGTTACAGTTATTAAATATTTATGTGCATCCCCTTTGAAACTGTACATAAACCTCCAATATTCTTCAAAAAAAAGATTTCTAGGTATTTTTCAAACACAGCATCCTGCTTCATAGCAAATATCACAGAGGTCAATGAGAATTTTTTTGTTACAAATCTTTAACATGGCTGAATTGCCAAATCAGTCTGCAAGGCTAAAATGCAAAAAAAATGCTGATGCTTGGATACATTCAGAACAGTGTGTGGATATATTGGGGCAGTGTGTGGAGTCCTAAACAGAGTGATTCCATAATCCAGACTGAATGACTGTCAAATAAATACACAATAACTTTAAGGTAGTTAATGTAATAAAATGTAAATATTTAAAGGAAAAAAAACCCCATAAAGTAGAAGAGAGACAGCATTTAAAGAGGCATTAAAAAAATTAAAAATCAGGTCTAGCATGCATTTTCTAATTCTAGAGTCACTTTCCGTTGTCATCCTGATAGTTTCCTACAGACATGCAATTGATCCACACAGCCATGTGTTTAATCACTGTACATAAATTTAGGTCCTGAACCACATCTCCACTCCTACCCATGGACTTTTCCATGCCTCTTCTTTTTATTTATTTAATTTGATATTCTGCATCTTAGAAGGTCTCAGAAATCCCATTCAGATTTCTAACTACCCAAAATTTACCCATTTTTTACCTAATGTGGAAGTTAGTCTTGAAACTTCATGCACTAAACTCTTAAATCTCACCATGTCTTCAGAAATACAAGCCTCTTATTGACATTTCRAACAACACATCCTGTACTTGATTGGAAGATTAGCAAATCAGCCTCTCATTGCAGGGGAAAGAGAGAGGAAGACAATTGTTTTTCTCTGAAGTGAAAAGACAATGATTAAATTTTAGTTTAAAACTTTTTGAATGCATCTGATTGCTGCCAATTGATCTGGTATCCTATTTCCAGGTAGCACAGGGACTGGTGCTTCAGATAAAGAGGTGAGACACCTTCAAGATTCATCCAGCATATGTCCTTGTTTGCATTTAGGGAGTCTTCTGACCCCTATGCAGGCCAGTGTCTGAATCGCTGAGGCATATGTTTTGATTTTCTTTACCATCTTCACTACAAAGAACTATGTGTTAACATTGTAGAATTAAAATGGAGGTCAATGTTCCACTACTGTGTGTAAGCATAAAGGAAAGGCATGAAGTGAAAGCAGAATGAGTTTATACATCATACTGAGAAAGATTATACATCCTTAATCACCCTGAAGAGCACTTCACTGAAAAAACATGAAATTCAAATTTGCTACAGAGTAGAGACATAATTTTCTCTATAAGAGAACAAGAATATTCTCTTTAAAGCACCACAAACATCCTTTTATATCACGATGCATTAAAGCAAGTCTATTTTTGTTCTCTAAATGTTGTTGGGAGGAGGCAGTTTTTCTAGAAACACTAATGAAACTACCTAGTATTTTGCTGTGATGCTTTTTCCCAAACCACCGTTGTAGTGGTTTAGTTCAAATTATCCATCACTTACTTATCTTCTTTCTGTGAGATAAGAATCAGGAGGAAACAAAGCAGGCACAAAACTTAGAAGAATATAAAAAAGTTTACTAACAGACTTAAAAGAAAGGGACAAAAAAAAAGCCAGACTAAATTTTTAGAACACTTTTCCTCCCCCAACATTTTTCTCTTCTTCTGCGGACAACGTAAAAAGACAAACCTTGAGATTTCAGTCAGTTTACTACCTCTATAATAGTCTTTTTCAGTTCACTTAGGGAGATGAGTGTCTCTTGCTCATGCTATGGAGACATCTTCACAAGAAACAGTCTCTTGTGGCTTYAACGTCACAGCAAGACAGCCGCCCGGGATGGTTCTCTGCTCGCAGATGAAAGTCTTTTCCCTCCACTTACAGCTTTCCCCGCAACTGCTTCYGAGGGTTCAATCTCAGCTAATGGGGTACCATTCTAAGGATGAGCTGTTCAGAAGCAAAAGGTTTTCTTCACCTATCAAAGTGCCTGAGAGGGGTAAGAACACTATCCCTGAGAGCATCTTCATCTCTAGGAACAGAGGTCTTGTTCTTCCCTGAGATCTCTGTTCAAGTTTCTCATCAAATCACAGCTACTTCGACATTTGCTTATTTCAGCACAGGTGCTTTTGCTCACATCAAATTACAGCTACTTCAACATTTGCTTGTTTTAGCACAGGTACTTTTGCAGGTATGTTTGCAGTTTGAATGCTCCACCCCCCATGCTTTCCTGAAATTACAACGAGTATTCTGATGTACCATAGTCCATCACCATAGCTTTACAATAGAATTTCAGCTTCCAGAATTGAAGCATCTCCTCATTCCTCTCTCAGGGTTTCAGCTCTCCTTTCTTACTGACTTTGGTGTCTCTATGGTGTCTTCTTCACATGCCTTCACCTTTCCCTTTCTTTTGACTTGAGAAAGAATTGATGTCTGCAGGCTTCATCTGTTCTGGAAGAAACTTACAGCACTAAAAGAATTAATCTCACCCGGGCTTTGCAGCTGGAATTCGCTTATCTCTGTTGGTAACACGATCTTTTGCCAGGCAGCGGCTTCAGATGAATTTCGGCCGCACTAGGTGAGAGCTGGCCTGGCTGCCTGCACGGAGCAGGGCTGGGGGTGGGGGCGGCCCGCATGGAACAGGGCCATGCAGCTCCAAGGTGGCTGTCTCCTGGCTGGCCCGGCCTGCACTGAGGGGCTGTGATGGGTGTCCAGCGAAGCAGGAGCGGCTAAGACCTCAGCCAAGCCGTGCTGCAGCTGACCCGGCTGGGCCACGCCGAGCAGGGCCCGGCCYGGCCTGGACCCACTGGGCTGTGCCRCGGGCCCCCAAGATACCTGTCCGAGAACCGGAAGCAAGAAAGAGTTTCCCGGGGTTTGTTCGTTCTTAAAATGTGGATCACAGAGGCGTGTCAAGCTCTTTAAGTGGCTTAAAAACGTTGCCAATATTCAAACTAGCCAGTTGATTGGTTCTGTCAGGTCTAGAGGAAGCTGTAAGCACCTCTTTGCAAAGAATCACTTCYGTAGCTGATGGAGCCCTCCTTAACTACAACTCTCAGCAATATTAAACCATGACAACCATGCAGAAAGAACCTAGGATGATGTGTTCTGTAAAATCTGCAGAAAGAAATTCTATTAACTTCGTCAAATTGAACCTTGCTGTTGATATAACTAAGTTTCTACCTTATTCAGCCTGACTTTAATAGCAGGTCAATTTCATTAACAGAAATAGGAAGGGCAATAATAAATATCTGACATTATTCCACTGGGACACACCAGTTACATCACACCTGGCAGAGACAATATTTCTGAATTCTACTTAAGGAACAAAGATGAGACATTTGCACCTGTTATCCACCCWAAATAATATTATTTGGGCCTATGTAATGCACCCAAATTTCAATACTTGCTTTTGACTTTAGAGTGTCAGGTGCAGTTAAAGAAGTACTAGATTATTTAATATGCTGATGTATCACAAGCTGTATTAGTAAAGGTAAGAATTACATCAGAAAAAAGATAATAGAGAGTGGAAGAATTATGATATGGGAGATAAAATTATAAAAAAGGCAAAAGCAGAAATGTTGCAGTTTGAGTTCTATGAAATTATCATGCTTTCAACATATTTTTAAAATTATAAAACATCAGCAAAAATTGTCAGTGACTTCTAAAGTTAAGGTAGTTCAAATAAAACCAAAATAAAACCATCTGACATAAGTTCTGTGTAATGACAAGGATATATAGCAACCAAAGGGATATTTTGAAAAAAGTAGCTTGTCATGTCCTCTCATTTTAGAAAACAATTGGAGTGAAATTCTTCTACTAGTCAAAAATAATAGCACAAGAAGGAGCAGAGCTGAGATTCAAATTTTAGGATCTTACATCCAGCGAGAATTCATTACGTCCATTTTTCTGCTTGAAACTTGCAGTTCCCTACAGTTTTAGCTTCTCACAGAACCTGCCAATAAAGTGTTTAAAACTGTTTTGAGATTCTGAGATTCTGAACTGTTTGTTTAGATCCTCAAGTACACTATGAAGCTGAATGTATTTCTGTATAAACTGCACCATCTCACATTCTTAAAAAAAAAGAAAAAAGGTCTTGAATTTCCCATATGGAGGCAGCTTACATGCTGGATTTCTGTCAGTGAATGAGTCAACAGGCCTGGGAGCTACAGAGTGTAACATATTGGAAGGGGTATTAAGCAGATTTTGCCACTCATCAATACAACGGTTATTCAATACGAGAGAGATTTTCTTGTCTTCACTCTTGGTCTCTATTTCTGAACCACACTGGTACATTTTTCTGCTTGCCGTAATACTTCTGATTCTTATCACATCCTTTTTTCTTCAACACTAATAATAGAGCAGAGTTCAGCATGGAAGTACTTTTATGAAATAAAACTACAGTGCAAACTCCAGAACAGAAGAGATTCTAACCACCTCTGGCTGTAAGCAGTTACAACATATAATACRTTATCCTCTTCCCAGGTACAGAAAGAAAATCCTGCATTTTGTAAACACTGTATGATTACATGGTAATACCATACAAATCTAATGAAGATCAGGAAAAAGCTCACTGCGAGCAAAATAGGTGTGGAACATGATGGGGAACAAAAGGCTCCTATGAGAACACTGGCCAAAAAACTGGGCCTAGGAAAACTCGCGTTTGCTGCTAATAAAGGTAGGAGATCTAGTGATGAAGGAAGAACACTTAAAGACATTAGTATTCAATTTCCTCTTATGCCTTTACAGGTGAGGTCTACTCTCAGTACTCCTTAYTGTACTTAATAGCAGTCTCAGGGTCTGAGGGAGTGAAGTATTWCCCACAAGAGTAAATTAAGGTAGAGAGGAGGACCATAAATTGATCAGACTGGAAATACCAAGTCCATAGGACTGCATGACACTCAAGGACATTAAGAAACAGCATTGCTTTGAGAATGCTTTCATCTCGGAGAGATTGTACCTTTCTAGCACTGCTACTGTTGCTGCTACAAAAAACTAGTTTGTTTTCAAAGAGGGAAGGTAAATGAATGAGCACTAAGAGTAAAACCCAAGTCCAAAGATTTCGTGTGTGGGGCCAGATTAAGCATTTATATCTCTCAAATGTCTTTTCCATTGTCTACTGGCAGGTCACTACCGCTAGTCTTTGTGATTGCCAGAAAACATTGCCATGATACAAAAATAAAGCACTGCAGAAATAAGTGCTCAAAGCAACAAAGGGTGGCCTTTGTTCTGTAAAATAGCCCAAACAAAATGTTTCCTCAACACTTTCTGCTGCCAGGGTATTAAGATAGCAGCAGCACAGAAACCTGTGTAACAACAAACCAAGGTATGTGTGTACGTGATTTTAACAGACAACTGAACCTTTCTTAACAAGTGGAATAAATCTCACTGGGAAACAAGAATTCCTTTAAACATAAATAGGAAATTTCCAGAAATTTTGAAAGTACTAGGGGCTGAGCAAATAGGCAGAATCCCAATTATGTATGTGTTCAACATTCCTCCTATCTCTTAGATGAGATTGCATGCCTGAAGTTCTGACAAAAACTGGAATATGTACAGTACTGACTTGCTACTGAAACTGAATTCAATTACTTCTCTCCACATGAAGATTGTAATGTAYGTAATTTAATACTAAACTTTCATTGATAATGAGACTGTGCTGCACATCAAGGTACTTCAGAGCTGGATCAGTGGGGTGGGGCAGGGGCTACAGCACTCTTAAGTGAGAAAGGAGGGTGAGAAGAAGAATAAAATGCCAAAAATGAAAAGCATCAAAACTGTTAAATTATAAATAAACAGAAAGGTCTAGGAAATAATATGAAAATAAAGACCTGCTGTTTTAATGCAGACACAGGAAAGAAAAAAAACCTCTTTAGAGAAAAAGTGAACTTGATACCCATCCATATATTATGCATATCACCACGGTGTTAAATATCACATAAGTGATATATAAACAGCCAATCATTATAAAGTTCAGATTCTTGAATGCTGCCTTGTCACCCTACATAAAGAGTAATTATTATATATTTGGTAGCTATTTCTACAAATTCTGAAATATTTATCAAAAGTTGATATATCTTCGATTTATATGTSACCCAACTGTGAAGTGGCAAATATCATGTTAAGTATTTGGGTTTAAAAAAAACCCAAACCTTTGAAGAACTAAAGCACGAAGTGAACAATCTTGCATTGCTCTAAAGGGATTTCAAGGGTCATCCATGTTTGGCATTGAGACATATTTCATATAAAAAAAAAATCCTGTCTTGCATGCCTGAGGACTAAGGTAAAAGAAAAAAAGTATATTTTCATGTGCCAGACTGTATACGCAAATATTTCTGATAGAATTCATGAGGCCTAGCCATGTATTAACTGGCAGAGCTGTATTTTGGGTCTTGATTCCTTTTCATTCAGTTCAGACAACTATGGAGGTTTCATGTAAGTATTATGACAAAAAAGTGTATATATTTTATGTACAGGAATCCTTTCACCTTTTCTATCCAATGATTTTCTGGTCTGTACTAACTTATGTCAGTTGACAATTTTACACTTTTGACAATTCCACTTAATTAATTAGGAATCAGATATAACTTCGGCTTCTCAAGTGTAAGTGTGAGCAACTTGAATAACGTTCTAAATTTAATAATTAGACCGAACAGATAACTCACAAGAACAGAAAAAGAAAAAAAGAGTGATTGTTGCTCACCTTCAGCCTGCTTAAACTTCAGCAAGGCTTTCAAAGCAGTGGTCTACAGCAATCTCATAGCCATGTCCTGGAAATGTGGTCTGAATGGATGGGTTGCACAGCATAAGAAAGGCTTGTTGGATGAGTAGCCATTGACTCAGGGTCAGTACTGGAGCATATGCTGTTTAACTCCTCCATCAGTGATCTTGACAAAGGGATGAAAGGGATGGGGCAATTCAGCCTGGAAAAGAGAAGGCTGTTGGGAGACCTTATTGCAGCCTTCCAGTACTTCAAGGGGACTTATAAAAAGAGGAAGAGTGACTTTTTACACAGGCAGATAGCAACAGGACAAAGAAGAATGGTGTTAAATTTAAAGAGAAGAGATTTAGAATAGATGTTAGGAAGGACTCCTCTACTGTGAGAGGGTGAGACACTGGAACGCGTTGCCCAGGGAGGTGGCAGATGCCGCATCCCTGAAAACATTCAGGTTCAAGTTGGTCAGGCTCTGAGCAACCTGATCTCGTTGAAGATGTCCCTACTCAGTGCAGAGGTTGGACTAGATGACTCATCTGTTMGTTCTGCTTTTGTTCCACCTTCAGTCTATATAGATCAAGAGGATTTTTTTTGAGAGTTCCTGACATAAGTTGTCTTCCATCACACATTCTTCTTAAAAGGAAATAAGCTATTTAAAAACTGAACTGTATTTGTTTTGGAAAATCAGAATGATGAAAAAAATAAAATAACCAGTTAAATGTTACAGAGAATATTAAAAATCTCATGAATTATGAACGTGTACAAAAGAAATATGAAAACCTTTAGACCAGCTGTTAGGTAACATTTGAAAGCCAAATGAAGTGAGTTCATAGAATAATGCACCAGATGGAAGAAATATGTATACCCAGGGAATAACTGTTTCTTTATCTGCAATTCTAGCTTACTTTCAGACACATACTTATCACCACTGAAGAAAACTTCTTCACTCTGTATAACACCTTGAAATAATGTACTATTCTTTATGTCCTTGCCACTTTTTGCGTTTTTCCTTCATTGTACAAAAGAGGAAAGTAGTAGGTAAAAAAATAAACACAAACTTGAGGTATCTAAAAAAAAATCCCATATGCTTTCTTATTTAGCTTATGATATGTCTGCATGTGATCAAATATTATATGTATTATTTAATCATAAATTCATATAGGGGCCCTTATAAATGAAACTAACAGTTTTTAAAAATAGGTGCTGTTTAACATTGATAACTTCCTACATTTGGATTATTTTGGATGTGTAGAACTATACAGAAATTGCTTTAATTGGCAACTATAAAGGATATGTCAGGAAACTTCTCCAGTACATGCTTAAATACAAGATACATATGCTGAAAATGGTGCTGTCAAACAACATATTTAACTGAAACATGATAGAGAAAGTTGTACCGATATGAAATGTGCTAATAAATTCATAGGAAATAAAGATGTTGCAAATTAGTTCATTAACACACAACAGAAGGATATTTTAGTTTTAGTTTTCTCCGAATGCTTAGGAGATTGATAAAGATCATTTGGTTTGTGAGGTAAGGTTTTGGTAGTGGAGGGGCTACAGGGGGAGTTTCTGTGAGAAGCTGCTGGAATCTTCCCCCAAGTCTGATAAAGCCAATGCCAGCCGGCTCCAAGACTGGCCAAGGCTGAGCCCAGCAGAGATTGACACAGCACCTCTGGAATAACAGCTAAAAGAAGGGGAAAGAAGTTATTGCTCAGGAGCAACTGAAGCCAGAGAAGAGAAGATTGAGCATATGTGAGAGGAACAACTCTGTAGACACCAAGGTCAGTGCAGAAGGAGAGGAGGACGTAGTCCAGGCAGTGGAGCACACATTCTCCTGCAGATCATGGTGCAGACCACGGTGAGGCAGGCTGTGCCCCTGTAGCCCATGGAGGTCCATGGGGGAGATATAGACATTCACCTGCAGCCTGTGGAGGACCCCACACTGTAGCAGGGGAAGAGTGTGAGGATTCTTCTGCATGAGGAGGAAGGAGTGGGACAGACGAAATGTCATGARCTGAACACAACTCCCATTCCCTGTCCCCTGAGCCACTGAAGAAGAGAGTGTCAAGAAGCAGGAATAGGGTTAGGCCCAGGAAGAAGAGAAAGGTGGGGGAAAGGTGTATTAAGATTTGGGTTTATTTCTCATTATCCTTCTCTGGTTTGAATGGTAATAAGTGCAACAATTTCACCCTAATCAAGTCTCTTTTGCCTGTGATTGTAATAAGTGAGTGATCTCTCCCTGCCCTTATTTTGGTTCACAAGCCTTTCATTATATTTTCTCTTCCCTGTCCAGCTGAGGAGGGGAGTGCTAGAATGATTTTGGTGGGCACTTGGAATCCAGCCACTGTCAACCCACCACAAAAAGAAACTACACAAAGAAATTAATTTTTTACATGTGAAAGCTATGCATGGTCTTCAGATGCTGCAAATCCATCTAGGTCATGATTTATAAAACTTTAGGATACTGGCTGTTTTTTTGTGCACTAAGTGCTTTAGACTAAAGCTTTTCCACATTAAGTTTAGCAAATGTGGGCATATACTAAGAAATGTGACACATGTGCATATATTGTTTTATCCTAAGTAAATCTCAAGATCCAATCAAATTATTCATTATTTGGCTTTTTTTGCTGTGGAGCAAAAATTGCTTTCAGAGATATAACTTCATGATAAAAACTACAGAAAACAGAGTGTGATGTAGACATCAAATACTAATGTACTTTCTCTCAGCATTTTGTTCAACCAAGCATGAATTTCTTTGTTGTCAGTATACATTTTAATGTTACAGTAGATGAAGTTAGCAGCCAATGTACAGAGATAAAAAAAAGATGTGTTTCTTTATTTTGTGCTATGACTGTAATGATTTTCATAATCGCTGCAGCAAGTCATGGAAGAGACAGAAAATTAATAAAACCTGCCGACTGCACAGAGGATAAAATCATTGCTGTGAATTTTCAGCTGTGCTGTATTAGGTTATTTACTGCACACGACAAAAACAGAAGATGTTTAGCTCAGATGCAGGCAGAAAATACAAGCCTTCCAAGTCCAGATGTCTTAACTCGGATGAAAAGATAAAAGTTGAATTTTGAAGTGTTAATATTTTTTTCTAAAATATTTTAATTTTAATTTTTCACCCCCTAAGGCACTTCCCTTTCCTGTTTTCTTTAAAGCAACCAGATGGTTGAAACTTGTGGAACAAAAGCTATTTGCACATTTCAATCCTCAGTCTTTACAATAATCTGTAGAAAACACAACATTGTTACTTAAGAAGGCAGTAGTAATTGCRTATACAAAGATACCATTTGGGAAAGGGAGGTAGCTAAGAAACAGGCAGTTAAATTCATTTCTCCTCTCCTTGCAGACTAGTGTGCAAATCTTTGCTTAAGGAATAATGAAGGAAAGCTTGCTTGCCTGAACAACCTGTAACAGAGTTCAACAAAAGCTAGTACAGCAATAACATGAAAGGTATAAGAAGAGTTTTCTAAACTACTCTAAAATCTACAGAAACACCATCAATAGCACCAAAGTCAAATACAACTAGCATAATAATCAGATCAGCGTGAGACCCTCTCTGTAGTCACAGCTGCAGTGCATAGGGAGATAAAATTGATTTACACAATCTTTAAAAAAACATATAGGAAGGCAGCAGCTGGAACTGAAGCCTGGTTCATTCCTAGATTCAGAACTATCTGTGGTTTGGAAACAAGCAACACTGTTAGGAATTGTCAGAGCTGCATTTGTACCTGCCATGAATGAGTGTTTTGGTCTGCTCAAAGAACTGCCACCAAAGGTATTGGCAAAAGCAAGTTTACTATAACAGTGAAAGCATGCAAATGTTCGTTGGTAAGGTGCACCTTCTACTTACTAGATTCTTAAAGCACACAGAGAAAAATCAGACTAAAATCTGGAATCAATCAATCTAAAACTAAATGATCTACATAGAGGCTGGGATGGAAAGGGTTAGGGATAAAAAGGAGTAAGGGAGATCCACCCGTTGAGTCACAAGGTTCAGAGTGGACCCTCTTGCCAAACTTAGCCCTGGACTTGCTCAACAATTTAGACCCAAACAGCACCTGTACTTAACAGCACTTAATCGATAGCTGAATTTAAACAATTTAACCAAAGATTCTGTAGAATTTACTATAGCACAACAGTAACTCACTTACAGGCCTAACTTGCTTACTAATCTAACATACTTAAGAATCTAAGAGAGCAGCATTCATAGTACGTTTGCTGTGGCAGATTCACATTCACACACACTCACAGTCTAAAGGAATACGTACAAGGCTCCATAATCAGCATTAAACAGCGGGCYTCCAAGTATAGCAAACYTGGGAGTTCCTTATCTCTGAGAGGCATCCCACTCAGAGGGAGTTTGCTGGTTGCAGCCTGCTGCAGTCCAGCAGAGCTCAAAAGGTCACACTTAGGACCACTGTTTATAGAGCCACAGGAAAGCTGGATTTAGTCATAGTAATTTTCCATCCTGGCCTCAATTTGGGTCAGTAACTTTCTTTGAAATTTTGATAACAAAAGTGTTGTTCCACTTGGATTGTTATTCAGGCAAGAAAAATATGTTTCCAGGGCTGTTTGTTAACAAGCAGGAGCTCGTTAGACAGCCCAGGTTCCTGGCAGCAGACAGTGTTTCTGCTGAGCTCAAAAGGAGCTTAGGCCAGGTGCTGTTTGTCAAGACTGAGGCCTAATGAGCATTTCTGAGATAATAGTGTGGCTCAAGGAAAAGGGGGGAATGCACCACCACAGTACTTTACTTCAGCCAAGAGGTAAAGCCCAACTTCATTTCTACTTGCCAGACAAGAAAAAGGTCTTTAGAGGACCCTTACCTTTATCTTGGTCTAACAATTTTGAAAAGAAACAAACCACACTATTTATACAACAACTATACAAAGTTAGTCTTTGGAAGGGAGATGGAGAAGAAAAATAATGTAGCTATGACCATATCATGATTTGGATGTGAACTCTGTCCTTATAGAACAGTCCTCTATTTTAAATTAACTTCACAGTCACTCAGATAAAGGTCAAATATATCCTCAGCTATACATGCTGAATGCAAGTGTTCAGGCACTGCAGAGAAGAATAGTTGGGTCTATGCTCTCCTTTCACATGGAAACAAGTGCTTACTCACTGCAGTGTGTGTGACTGACATCCACCCCTGACCACATATTCCATTACATGGTGCTTATTTTAATGTCACTCAACAAAATGTGAGACAAGTCATTGAGGCTCTTTCCAGACCATCTTGCAGTGTAGTATGAGTTGCAATCTACCAGACAGGGGCATCAGGCCTGCTATAAAATGGAGAGATAGTCTAAATCTCACTGTACTGCTTTATTTCCAGTCCCAGGATGCAGAATAGGTCAGTCTAAATCAAGCCTGCACTGCCAGTTGCTATGAAGTCCTTTGTGAGCTCTAAGCTCGCTGTGCACTGGGAACGATAACCAGAAGAAGAGGGACAGTGGACCTATGTAGAAACACAAACTATTCCATGCACATGCTTCTTAAAAATAGTGGTTTTTTCCTATTCATTCTCTCAGGATTTAGCAGTGTCCCTACGAAAATATTCTAGCCCCCTATGTGACACCTACTACCTTCACTCCACCTGAATTCCTCTGATAAAGCAGTGGCCAGGAGCATGACCATAGACTTTCATCACAAGGAACAACATTTATGAAAATCTAATCAGAAAGGAGCACAAAAACCTCAAGAGTGCTGTGATATTTCTTTTAGAAACATCAGAGGATACAGGCCAAAGAGGCTGGTATAACGTTAACTGTGTCACACTGAAATATCGCCTTCTTTCTGGCAAGGTAAAAAAAGAAAGAAAACCAGAATAAAACATATTATTGTCCCCCTCTCAAATTATTCACATTCCACCTATTCCAAACAAACAAAAAAAAAAAAAGACTAAACAACAAAGAACTTAATCCCATAAAATTTAATGGATCACAAATTCAGGTGGGAGGAGCTCAAGAGGTCCCTAGTCCAACCGCTCAAACATATCAAGGCCAGCTCTGAGGTCAGACTGGTTGCTTAGGGTTTGATCCAGTCTGATCTTGTTAACCTGAAGAGATGGAGACTGAACAGTGTCTCCCACTGCTTGACTGTACATAGGGTGAAAATGTCTTCATGGACAATCAAAATCTCTTGTATCAACTTGTCTCCATCATAGTTTTTTCCTGCCATGCAAAAAGAGCCTGCAAAGTGCTTTTTGCATGCCTGCAAAGAGTCTGGCATCTGATATTTTTACATGTAATTCATGTGTAAAAGCAGTCACTGTATAAAATACAGAAAAGTTTTTGAAATACAGGCTGAAACTTTGACATTTTCAACTTGTGGAAAGAGAGTAAAGAAATATCAGTAAAGAAGTATCCCACATTGCCTGTCCATTAAGTTTTAGGAGACACTCTCTGGCTTTTGTAGTGTCCCTGATCCAGCAATAATACTTGGAAAGCATCAGTTAAAGCCCCCCAGGAAAGGCAAACAAAGAAGTGCCAAATTTCTGAAGACAAATTTGCCTGGCTTAAATACTCAACTTTTCTGAAATAAAAGCATTTAMAAGCACTTCAGCTTGGGGTCAGAACTTCTGCATAGGAACCTTTGAAGCTTTTTGATAACTCGCACACTCTCTAGAGTATGCTTTTTGGTTTAAACACTGAGTTCTCTTCCAAGAGAAATAAAAACCAGCAACAATCCTACATGCACTTGGTGCAGACATTTGTTAGAACTTCTTCACATACATCCCTTTCTCAGCATARCCCTTTAGGGTCTTCATAAATATTAATTTACAGAGTACCCAAGAGGCACAGAAATTTTTTTCCTGATGAAAAGTGAAGACAGACAGAACACCTATTCCCAACTTCACAAACAGAATCTTCAGCAGAGCATGAAACTAAACCTACATGCCTTACTTGCTTAGGCAAACTCTAGTTGAAYAGCTTCTTTTCTCTCCAGACTACTCCACTACTCAATTGGCACAAATTTTTGGAGATCTTAGATTAAACGTTGACAAAGGGACAGGATCAGGAAAGACTGCACAGCTGGGAGACCAGAGGCCTTGCTCACCGGCAAATTATTGGCTACAATGCAATAGAGACTCCAATTACCTCCCAAAAGAAATTTCAGCCAAAAAACAAATGTTCCTCTGATCACTCCAGAATATACAAGCCAGTTGTGGGGGTGGAGATTATTGTAGTTTGTTTGGGTTTTCTGAAAGTTTTTTGCACTTGAGCARGTGGTTTGAACTTGGAAGAATCAACATCAGCATTTAAAAAATTAAATAAAAATCATCATAATAAAAATTCTCATTCTATGCTAAGTCTTTCTGCTGATATAAACAAATTAATATGGACATGTTATTACAGAGGTTTGCTTTTCTAATTTTAAAGAATTCTGCGTATGGAATTTTACTTCTGTTATTGCTTAACTTTCATAGAAGAAACCATTATAACCAGCCATTGAGAGAAAAAAAAAGGATGATTGATAAAACAGTGGTAGCTAAGTTCATTTACTATTGACATACTGTTTTGTTTACAAAATTTCTCCACACATTCACGTAGAAGTGCGATGGCACCATGTGTGCCAGTCTTCCACCCTCACAAAGGGATTTTAATATTGAGGGCTCTTCTTAGAGTTATACAGTTGATATTTTCATGCTTAGTAGATGAATTAGAGAGGGAAAATGCTTTTCTTGATATAACTCAGTTCCCTACTCAGCTGGACAGGAAAGAGAAAATATAATGAAAAGCTTGTGAATCAAGATAAAGAYAGAAACGGATCACATATCAATTGCAGTCATGGGCAGAACATACTCAGCTTGGGGAAATTAGTTTAGTTTATTGCCAATCAAATTACAATAGGATAATAAAAAATAAAACAAAAAATTAAAAAACATTCTTCCCACTCTTCCCTCTTCCCAGGCTTAACTTCATTGCTGATTTTTCCTACTAAGTTTTCCCCCAGTGGCACAGTAGGACAGGAAGTGGGGGCTGTCGTCAGTTCAGCACATGCTCTCTGTGCCACTTCTTCCTGCTCGAGGRAAGAACCCCTCACACTCTTCCCCTGCTCCAGCGTGAAGTTCCTCACCCATGGGGTGAGTCATCTGTGAACATCTCAAATGTGACTCTTTCCCATGGGCTGCAGAATGGGTCCCCCCCATGGGGTGCAGTCCGTCAGGAACAGGCTTCTGCAGAGTGGGTCCCCTGCAGTGTTACAAGCCCTACCAGCAAACTTGCTTCAGCGTGGGCTTCCCATCGGCTCACAGCCTCATTTAGGCATCCACCTGCTCTGTTTTGGGGTCTTCCACGGGCTTCAGGTGGATCTCTGCTACACCATGGACCTCCATGGCTGCAGGGGGACAGTCGTGGTCTTCACCACAGCTTCAGCACCTGGAGCACTTCATCCACCTCCTTCCTCACTCACCTTAATGTCTGCAGASCTGTTTCTCTCATATATTCTCATTCTTCTCTGCTGCTGGTATTCCAACAGTTGGTTGGTTTTTTTCCTACTACTGTCTCTGATGGGCTAAGCCTTGGCCAGTGCTTCCACTGCTGTTGTTCTCCTCAGCTGATATCTGAGGGTGCAACATTTTAGGTATGGGGAAGTGTTTTAAAGTTTCTGAACTCTCCAAAACTCCTGTGTTGCTTCGTTCTTGAGAACACCATCAGTGTAACTCCAGAAATCAGTGTGCAAAATTGCAGTACACCAGCAGCAACTTTCCAGTAGGTTTCAGATATGACTCAAATTGCTCTATGAGTGTCTTTTAAAATAAAATAAAAACTCCGACATATACAACAATTCTCTCAAAGAGCTTAACCTCCAGTAAAATAACTTCTTCTTGAACAAAAATCTCCATTAAGCACCTCTCTTACTAAGCTAATTTAGTAACCATTAGCAGAGAAAAGAATGTTTAAAAATCTTCCCATAATGGCAAATCTGAAAGTTTTTACTTGGGTGTTTTAAGCAATGTAGTACTGATTTCAGTCTTACAGTTTAATTTTCTCCTTTCTCTAACAGCTTTGCTATGCAGAGGAACACTTCTTTTCAATGAGGGGAGAAAGAGTTGGTCTAAATATATATATGTATATATATACACACRCACACTTGCATGTCTTTTTATATACAGATAATTTTTATTGAAACAGCCGTCTCTGCCCACTGTTTGGACAATCTAGCATAATGGTGAGTTACAGTTATTCGTACACATATTTTGCAGACACAGAGACAGTTTCCTGTGCCTCTATTCTCATTATATGCTTCTTTACAAACAGTATATTTTAAACAATCATATAAGCAGAAGATTAAGTTGCATTATTATGAGACATGTAATTTCAGAGTTTATTAAAAGAACATTTCTGAAGATGCACATCCCTGTAGGCAACAGCTGGTTGTAGAAAAGGAGCAGCTGGTGGTTTTCAACAGCTGGTAACAACAACCATTGATGAGAGATACTACATTTTTTTGATAAAAAAGAAAAACATTAATACTGCTTCTGAGCACTGAGACAACTACACTGGCAAAAAGAGGTCAAAAGTGTTTGCTTGCCTTATCAATTCAGGGCATGTCTAAGACTGGTAACAGAGTGAGAGCTGATAAAAAAAACAACAAAACACCGTAAACAAAACAAAACAACAAAACAAACAAAGGAACTAATTTGAGTCCAAAACCTACACTAGTTTTGGTATAAAGACAGAATAGTTGTGTTAATATAGCATTTTGGCAGATGAACCTCAGTAACAAATAGAGACCTAGTTTTGTGGTAGGAAGATTTGAAGCTCCCACACTTTGCACTATTACACAAATAAACTTCTTTTGAAAGACTTTTCATGCATCTGTGAAGCCCTGATAAATTTGCAGGATAAGATTCCCTTACCAAAGGTCCCAAAGCCCCAAAATCTCTTTTGAAGGCCCTCAGACTACAAATTGCCATTTTCTCACCCCCTACATGGAAGATCACTAATGGGTAGTAGTCTGTGGGCCACACCAGGCTTGGAAGTTTCCTGGTGACATCCTTAACCCACAGAGGCAGCAGACCTTTCTACAGGTTGGGCCCGTTTGGCCCAACTTCTTACTTCACAGCTGGTACCCTCCTTTTTGTTGGGGGATGAATAGAGGACCCCCTCGATCTTGAATTGTTTCTGGTAACTGCTTCTACTTTAGGGAGGCCCGAGATGGTCCCACCAGTTTATCTCCCTCTCTGATTCTCAGGTGCTTCTCATCCTTTGTACTTCATCTCTTATCTCCACCAGGCTGAGCAGCTTGTCCACTTGGTCACATCTGATGCGACTTCCAGCACTGCTGCAATCTACTGAGAGGCTTAGGCATTCCCTGCAGCCTGGAGCCTGGACAGCTACATGGAGTTTTTAATATTTTTCATGGTTCTTTGTGAGCTCTGTCTGGGTGTCGCATCTTTCTTGATGACCTTAGACAAGACCTCAGAGTGTACATTATATTTGAGCTCTCTTGGGGAATGTAAGGACCAGCAACTGAGCTGGCTGCTTTTGCTGCAGTACCTCAGTACTCTTCCTGCTCTCCCTGCCTGTGCAAAAGGATGCTCCACTGGCGCTCCCTGGAGCCATTTAAATCTCCCTCGGATGCTGCTGGCAACACCCCCTCTTTGCCTGACTGGCTGACAAGGTGTGCCAGGTCCTGAGGGGGCCCTGGGCTGCTGCTCCAATTAACATTCAGATACCATTAACCCAAATTCCTAACACCAAAATGAGCATGGGAGAAAAAGCATGCCTCCTCAAAGTACCCATCCCCTTTGTAACACATTTTTAATGCACAGAAAGCAATTCAATGTATAATTAACATCCCAAAATACCCACCTTGTTAGTATTGGTGAAAATGCTCTGCCTGTTAAGACCTAATCTGCCAGCTAAATATTTTTTTTTAAAAAAAAACAAAAAAAATTGCGCTCTCAATGGGTTAAAACAAACAAAAGAAATAAAGATTAACTAACAGTGTGTAAAGAAGCAAGCTGTTATTGCTGGCAAAATGTCATTTTTTTGGAGCATGGATCCAAGCCAAGCTGTGTCTTGTTGAGCTGAGCCAGGCTGAGCCATGGTGGGGCGGACTGGGTGTCCTGGCTCTCGCTGCATGACAGGATAAAACTCTTCAACAGAGAGAGCTGGGCTGTTCTGTTCTTCTCAACAGAGCTGGAAAATTCATTGTTAACCACTGAGTGCTACAGTGATGCTACTGAGACCCCAATCTGAAGGCAAAGGGCTGCTGAGAGAGGAAACAGGGCTCCCCTGKCCTGTGGGAATTTCAACGCAGGAACAAGCAGCTATGGTCTCACTGCAGCCCACATCTTCCCTTCTCCAGAGACTTCTCTACCCACGGTGCTTGTCTTCCACAGGAATATTTCAAACACAACAGTCATAATGTAATACAACTCCTAGTGCTGGAGATAACTCCCCATCAGAAACAAATATTCGCTGAATATTGTTCCCATCCCCTGCCCACGCACTGAGACACTGCTGCCACTCCGATCTCTCCTGCTCCCAGACATAAATGGATTTCTGCTGTGCCCTACTTGGCTTTCTGAAGGCTCTCAGGAGCCAGGAGTGTATGCTGAGTTGCTAATCACCCTCCATAGGATTCTCTAAGTCCTACCAGTAATCCTCTCTGCTGTACCGTGGCCACATGGTACTCCAGAATCTCATCAGGAGGTTTAATAGAAGGGAGACCAGAGACAAGCTGTTCCATTAACTAAAACAAAACAAGGGCTTCAGCTTACATGGCTTACCCAGTGTCAGCTTTCAGTCCAGGAGACTTTGGTCTAGGGGGCCCCCTGAGCTGAATGATTGGGGGGCTCTGTGTATAAATGGCAACACAATTTGGGAGAGAGGAGGAAAGGTCAGAGTGAATTTAGAGCTGCTGTGTAGTCTCTATGCTACATCCTGCATTTCCCTAATCATCAGGAAAACACTGAAAGTGGAGGGCAAATGTGCCCCCATGCTGGCCAGGGGTGATCTACATTCACACATACACACCCCACTGGGTTTGAAGCAGGATCCCAGGGAAAGCTCAGTCTCTCTTTCTGCAGCACAGATGAGGCTGCACATCAGCAAGATGTGAGAGCACCACAATGAGTTCCAGATGGGAGCTGATGAAGCAAAGAAACCCAGAAAGGCTGCAGATGGCTGCAGACATGAAGCAGAGGCTTCTCAAAGAGATGAGAGTGGGTCAGGCAAGGCACCACAAGGAATGGGAGGCTGAGGAGGTCTGCAAGTTTACTGGAGCAGAGCCAGGGGAAAACTTGAAAATCATTCATACTTGGATTTTAGGACTAATGGGACTCTGCAGGTGGTGGCATCCATGTGTGAGCAACCCAGAGGCACAATGTGTGCGACAGAGCCTGGAGTGCTGGGATTATGCAGCAGAATGTCATCATCAAGGATGCTAATACACAAGATGGCAATCAGGCGTGTCCAAGAGAGCCTTGCTGGAATGGGCAACCATGGTGTTGCTGTCACAGCCTCACTTGGTGCTGCTCACAGCAGCCAGGAATCCTCAGACCGTGCTTTCCTACACCCACCCACTTCTTAGCTATCCTGGAAGAGTGAAGATTAGGGTGATGCTACATGCTCTGCAGTTCAAAGTCTCCTGCATCCATCATGTCAGGGCTTGCTCCACGGTTCAGCAGGGGTCAGCTCCCTCCCCTGGTTCAATTGTAAGTCACTTATTTYGGCAATATTTTCAGACATCTTTCAGGAGAGGACACAGTCTTAACACTTGTTCCCYTCTAAATCATCTGGGGATAACTCATCAAACCAAACACGGACAATGAAAGTGGAGTACTCAAAACTCACTTAGTTGGAAAGGATAGCTCGTGTTTGGAAAGGACACGCTTATTTTGCAGAAAACCTTAGCCATTTGAAAATTTGTCTGCTTCAAATCAAACTAAAAGGAAAATGAAAAAAAGTAGTTGTATTATTTTCTTCACATGATTCTACAAAGAGTTTCACTGCAAAATCTCACGATTACTGTATTACACTGCCATATTTTGATAGCTTCAAAGTTGTGCCATTGTGACAACTCACAGTTTAATGTATAATTATATTGAATAGTTACCATTGTGCAGACAGATTAAATATTAATATTGCCTTGACAATATTAGAAAAGAGATATCAGGAAGTATATTTTTCTGGGTATTTCATATACATAAAATATGTGCAGATATATATACATACATAAATATATCTCTATATATATTCACATAACTCCATTAAAATGTTAATTTTASACACATGATATTTTCTGATGAAAAGCTATTTCAAAGATTTTTCTTTTTAAAAAAAGAAATCTGTTTTTATAATTTTGTGATTCAGATATACATCCCTCCCCGAACCGCCCCTCCAACGTCCACTCAGCCAGCATCAACATTCATATCTCTCTCTAATCATAAGATGAGCTCCCTGAAGGCCTATAGTAGTTAGGTTCTCTTTATATGACCATTAAAATAGATAACTGGTTTTGCCATTAAGCATCTCTCAGCCTTCTGTGCAGTTGTGCAGAAGTGTTTATGGTCCAGTTCCTAACAGGGAATTCACTCTGACAGAGCCCTAGAGAAGCATTTGGGGTACTATCTTGCCAATAATGCTTAGAAGCAGAAAGTTAAGTGAACTAAGTCCTTCAATGAAAGTTAATTTAGCTATAACCTTGAGTCAAAACCTTACTGAAGAAGTACATTAGGAAGAAATCTTAGCTTAAATTAATTCAACCTGAAAGCTCAATAGAGACGTATTAACATTTGTAGCTAGACAAATCAAAGCAGGGAGGCTTTGGGTAGAAAGCAGCACTAATTAAGTAAGAAAAAAGGGCTCCAGAAATTTCTCTAACCTAGAAAACTTTCAAAACCTGTGGTGGAAGAAAGAAAATTGTATTTTCTATCAACAAACATCAACCAGTAAAAGCTCACTTTTTAACAGAACTGTTTTCATGAAGACAATCCTCTATTATTCTTTCTTCCCCTCTGTTTCTTCTTCTGCTTATCCCTTTTTCAAGCAGTTTTTCATCTCACTCGCTTTGCCCTCCTTTTCTTTCTAATTTCACGTTTTCCACCCGCACTGAAATTCTCCTGCATGAAGCCTTTCTTACTTTAATCAACTCAGTTATACCAAACTTTCTTATTGTAACCACACAGACACAGGATACCCATCTACGGGCTTTTATAAGAAGAAATAGGACAAAAGGTAACAAGGCCTTCACACCCTGCTAATTAAAAGTAATTTCTCTGAGAGCTTTGATGTCTAAGATGCTTGTGCTTATATTCAAACCTATTAATTTAAACTAGAGGAACGTGGCTGAAGACTGGAATATTTTCCACTGGTGATCTGTCAGCTCATTCTGTCACTGTTTTTGGTAAAACCTCAGTTTCTTTTACTTCAGGACCTCCTATTTAGCTCTGTCTCTCTCAAAATTTAAATAAATCAAATTTTGGAGTTAAACTTTTGAGATTATACTATAAAAATAATTGCCAAAAAAGTTCCAGTGCTACATCAGAATATTACTGGGGTGTGCTTTTGAACATAATCAGTAAGTGTCAGCTATCAAGAAACCATTATTATGAACTATTAAGTCATGAACTGAAAGGATGATTTTATACACATACTAAATGGTTGTTTTGGGTAGTTTCTGTTGTTGCTGCTACAAGATTACAGGATAAGCAATGATTTTGGATCTTCACAATATTTCAAATACTGCATTTTTGAATGTTACATACATATTAAAGAACATATTACATGAAATAGACTCCACCAAAAAAAGGCAGGAGCAGCAAATAAATGAGGTTTGGCTTTCATTAAACTACAAACTAGTTACTGAACATATGCTGCCCAAGGGGTATAACTTTCAGTCCCTTAAAACCTGATCATTAAAATAGGACTGCATAACTTAATGTGATTAAGCCTAGATATAAAGAACATTAGAGGGAAAAAATCATTTGACACACAAATACAATATTAAATTGATGTTTATATAGATTTTTCTGAAGAAGTTAAGGACAACAAAGCCGGTGATYACAGTTATTGTCATCTCTGGCTATTAAGATGATTATTTTAAGTAATTATAACTATTTCAAGTCTATCTTGAACATAGAAACAAAAGATTCTTTTTCTTCAAAATCTGAAGTACATTTCATACACCTAGATCTTTTGGATTACATGGCTAACATGCTAGTTTTCATTAATTTAATACTTATCTACTTAATCCACCTCCTACAATGTCCTATCTTAATTTCCAGAGGCAACACTTCTTCAACATAGTGCAGATGTATGCATAGAGCAGAAAATAGCATTAGCTAGTCCAGAACTCACAAGAGCAAAATTACATAATTCCTTACATGAAAACAGAAAAATCTCACTTGGTTGTAAGGGTAGAAAGCTGCAAGAGAAAGATAGATYCTCAAATTCTGAGCCAAACACTATTTGCTAACTAGAATTAACTCACTTTTGAAAGCATATTCTGTCTTGTGCTATGAAACATCACCATTACTACCCTCAAGGCACATGAACATAAKAAGGGAAAGAAACCTCAAGAGCTCAGTTTGTAAAGGTGTCTAGAAGCATGTCTTGAAATCAAAGAAACTGTAAATAACTAAGGCAAAGCCCTGCAGGTGTTTGGAACAACTATTTTCTTAGGAGACTTCTTTCTTCCCTCTAGTAGGCACTCTGGTAACAACAGCAATACCCATTTTACTCACAGAGAAGTTTTGTTTTCTCCCTACCTAACGCTGGTTACTAAGTCATCTTTCTTAAGAAGCTTTCTTAGATTGTAACTCTAAGATGGGAATGGCTACATTATTTAAATTGTTGCATTATCAGTACTGCCATTTGTATAAACTAAATACAAACTTGCAATTCAAGCACCATTTGCCTCGGTGTAGATGCAACAATAAGGGGGGATTGTTCGCATGCATAGAAAATAAATAAAATTTAAATATGTGAAAAAGATCTTGCTCCAGCTGAATGGTCTTTCCCCGAAGTGAGAGCCACCCAGCAATACAATCTGGAGTGGCTAACTAATGGATAAGAGCACCTTATTCAATGTTTCTGGTACAGCTTCAAAACCACTTTTCACTGTTCTGAATTCAACAGGGCTGAAATTTAACTTTTACTGTTGCTGRTTCTGTAAAGCAAGTCTTGTTTGGAAAAGTTGCATACACAATTACTAARTCTGGTGAGGCAAGCAACGATTTTCCTTTATAACATGCAATAAAACTTTTGTTTTTTTCAGTAACTGGTGTCAAAGAGACAGCAGAAAGTTTCTCTGAAAGAGAGTAAACACTTAGGAAGACTGCAGCATCAGATCACTCGTATCAACAGCAACAGAAAAAAGGCTTCTCTAGGTCAATGATCTATGGAAACTAGGTAAGGAATAAATACAAATTCAGGAAGAGGTTCCTTTCCCCTCWCTCATAATCATTGAAGCTAATATCGCTTCAGCACACAGAGAAGAATAGATTGAGCAACTTTTCTTCTAGGCCATGATATGGCATGCCCCAACAGAGACATAGAGAATATTAGTAGTATTGTTTCTCTTAAATACTAAAATCCGATTTCAAAGTGTTGAATATAGAGATTATATGCACAAAAAAAAAATGTAATGAACCACTTTTTATGGCTGTTAAAAAAAACCCAAAAACACAGAATCGAGTGGGTGCCAGGAGCTTGTTAGAGCATGGTGCTAATGGTGCTAATAACACCAACRTTGTTTGTTCAATCCTTGTATGGGCCATATACTTAAAAGCTGGACTTTATGATCCTTGTGGATCCCTTCCAACTTAGAATATTCTGGAAATCTGTGATTCCTCCACTCCAGCCACTGCCATTCAATGTGACACAGCCTCAGGCCAGGAAGCCTCTCCTGGTCCTGTCCCATGGGTGTGGCTGCTCCTGCACTCTTTCCAACCAGCAACAGAACTGCACACGCATTCCAAAAAGATGTGGTCAAAATACTGACRTAGACAGAGCTACAGAGACAGTGCCTTTACTGACACCTACTTAAAATACCAACAACAAGTACTTACAACAAAAATACCATCAAGATTTTTTTTTCCTCTTCGACTGATTAGCATTGAAGTCCATTTACAAAAAAATATATGCCCCCATTCTGTTGTTTCACAAGTGTGTCTTAATTCATAATATCTCTGTACTGGTTTTGGCCAGGATAGAGTTAATATTTTAATAATGTCTTGTATATTGCTATGTTTTGAATTTATTATTAAATCAATGTCAACAATGTAGGGAAGTTTTAGTTATTGCTGAATAGGGCTTATCAGTGCAAATGCCTTTTCTGTTCTTCATATCCACCAGTGAGGGGGTGCACAGGATGTTGGGAGGAGGCACAGCTGGGACAGCTGACCCCAATTGACCAAATGGCCATTCCATACCATATGACATCATGCTCAACAATAAAAGCTGCAGGGAAGGAGGAAAGGATACAACATCCAGAATTATGGCATTTGTTTTCCCATAACTTCACTTTTGATGGAGCCCTGTTTCCCTGGAGATGGCTGAATATCTGCCTGCCAATGAGAAGTAGTTTAATAATGAAAACAAAATAAGGAATTCATCACTATCTCAGATCATGAGTTTTCTCAGTTTTACCTTTTCAATTCTCTTCTCCGTCCCACTGTAGTGGCGTGAGGAAGCAGCTGTGTGGGGCTTAGCTGCTTACCAAGGTTAAACCAAAGCAGTCACAAATATCAGCACAAACTCCACAAACCCCTAAAACACATTTTAGAGATTCTGGGTGCCTTATGCAGCCACTGCTTCAGGCCTTGAGTCTTCCCATTTGCAGGTCTGCTTCTACTTGCCAGTGAGTCCAATTTGACATCTGCCAGCACATTACATGTACATACTCACACAGAGAATTGCAAAGCRCTAGGGGAACATAAACCATCTGCTGCCAGTAGACCTACAGGCCCTATGGCCCACAGCCATTTCTCCAGTGACAGAACTTTCAGCCATTCACACCCTCCAGTTGCTGGCATTYAGATCTTTGAGCACATGCACAGAATACCTTACACGAATAATGGTTAAGGCCAGGATTATTAAGAAGACAGGATACACTGAAATGGGTAGGTACTGGATGGTTTGTCAGCAAAAAAGCACTGAGCAGCAGCTCTTTATGTGCAACTGGCCCCTTTTACCAAACTTCTTTCCTTTTTCTCATGTTTGTATGACCACCACCACCCCACACACCACACTTAGTCTTCCATTTCTCCACCCTGGTCTCCTCCCGAACAACCAACCTGCCCCCAACGACTTTACTTCCTGTCCATCACAGTTTGGCTTCACCTATATTCCAATCTGGTATTTCTGACACTATTACCTAGGTCACCTTGGTTGTTTACGACATTACTGATAAAGTTACCTACCACTGTTCATGCAAGACAGCATTCCCACAAGGTCCCATAATACTTTTCTCCATCTCCTTCAAAAGATCAGACATTCCCTACACAAATGAAGTCATTTGTCATAGCATTACCTGTGTCATCCTCTCACTGTACTMTGGAACCTGTGTTACACCGATAGTTTTGCACTCTCCATTCATTTACCTAATTCTCATGACCAGGGCTTAGTCTTTTCCCTGTCTGTATCAGCAGCACATACACACTCACACGTGCCTTCAACTCCCTAAACTGCTTTCAATCAGCCTCTGAGGGAAGARCTTCAAACACAGCTACCCTATGGGTTAGCAAGCAGGCTTTCCTTCATTCCTACAAGATCCTTCAACACTAAAATCTAGGACTCTCCTAGCAACAGCTGCTCATACTCTTGATGGATGTAAATTACATTGGATTGCTGAAGTGACTGCTGAGAGGTTGGAAAATCTTCGCTAGTTGAGCACTGGGAAGATTAAAAATTAAATACCATGTTTCCTGCAGAGAAACAGTTGCTAGGTAGGGTACTACTCTTCTGGTCTCTGGAGTTCTCCTACAAGTCACTGCTCTGTTATGGAATTAGCATTCTGATCCCAGCAACAAGTCACAGAGGAAAAGCTTCATCCTTTTGGTTAGGTCATGCTCCAGTATGCTAACAACAGGCTGAAGCCTTGAGACAATTAATACATTTGAAGATCCTTTTGTAGTGCTAAAACAGCATATGGAGACCTTAATGAAAGTGAAAGTTGCATTACTTTTTGATTAATATTGCTGCCAAAAGCACAAGTCTCTGTTCTGGCACAGAAAGAAAGTATCAGTGCATTTGTTTCCTGAAATTAAATTAAGTTTATTAGTCAGGAAAAAGAACAACTAAATGTGACTTAATAGGAAAAGCAGGATGAAACTCAAGACMCAAAAAGACAGCAATGTCTAATTGCAAGGATTTGCAAAAAGCTACTATTTCTGAGTATGGCCTATATTATGATCTATAAAATATGGCATGTGTTGTCTTCTCCAAGAGTAAATATCCATTAATAGACTAATAAACTTTGTCTCCATTAAAGCTCCATGAGGTCACCCTATGCAGTATATTGAATTTATTAGTCTGGGCTAGAGTTCAGCTGCGTCAAGTGCAGGACAGCCAAATGTCAGAATATCTATTGACTATGACCCTGGAATCTTAACATCAAACTGAAACCCACAAKAGGAACTCAATTTCAGTCCATCCAAATGAAATCACAACTTACCTACTTAAACTCCAGGAACTCTGGAGGAACTAATCTGCCAGCAAGCAACATAAATTGAAGTGGATCATGCCTAGTTGCAAATAGGCCCATCATCCTAAGATCTGCTGAGAACGTTTGCAGTTTTTAACCCATTCCCAGATGGACAGAGGTCTATGAATTAGAATGAATAAGCTATGAATGACCTCTAGAATTTAAGGACTTACAGGACCAATGGACTTCTTTGAAGGTTTTGGTAAAAACCAAGTTACTAGCAGCCTGGAAAAGTTTCAGAATATCCAAAATTTTGTGGAGATCCTCATCAGGAGAAATAGCTTCCCATGGAGCAGTTATGATTTTCTAGATACAGATATTTCCAGCAAGGAAAGCAAAAAAAGTACACACAGAAGTCTCTAGCTAGGTGTTTTTACAGAGCTTCTCTTGTAAAAGCTGTACTAAAAGCCATTAAGTGTGAAATAGGGATGAGATATGGATATACATGATAGTGATATATGTATTTGGAACATGAATGAAGAAAAAAATTAGCTCATCACCAAATTCTTTTTGGACTTTGAATCTGACTTTGTATAGCAAAGGTTATCTGAAAGAGTCTTAACATAACTGAAGTTATAAAAACCAGAACCAAAAGTTATAATGAAAATGCCAAAGCAACCTGTACTAGAGCAGCAGCAGACACTGCTATAAACCAGTTTTCCCTGTGATTCAGAAATAATTCTATTTTTTTTTCTTAGCAGTATTTACTCTTAAATGTGGTATTTTAAATTTACATCTTACTTACTAGATTCAATGTAGTCACATGCGTTAAAAAATAAATCAATTAAATAGAATCATCAATTTAACAATTTTTCTCTCTAACTGTCCTTTTGTGAACTGCAACAGCTTTCACTTTCCCAGYGAATATTTTTATATTTTCTTAAGCATGTGTTACCTCTTCTTAAAGCCAGTCAGACTTCTTGAGGTCAAGAAAGGGAGGATGACTGCACTTTCAAATACTGAGAATGAAAATCAGCTGGAGAAGTGGGGTGAGTTGGACTTTTTAATTTTTTTCCAGATTTAAAACAGAAAGTAACACACTCGTGAAGGTTATCCATTATTAGCATCAGTAATTAAGTCACAGTAGTAGACATGATTTGAAAAGCAGTTCTGTTTTGAAAGCATATCCTTGCAGTTWATCTTGCTAGCACTGTAACAAAAAATATCAAGTCTGAGACTATAAATTCCTGCAGAATGGTGTTCTGCCAAATTCTTGTTTGGTTTTCACCAGAATCACTCAGGTTGCGTAAGACCATTCCTTTCCTTTGGAATCCTCCTTCAGATTGTTCAGAATTCCACATCTTGCTGGATAATTTAGCATTGATGCTGTATTTCACAAAATATTTCTTCACCCATACAAAAGTATACCTTTCGGACAATGTTCTCCTTCTTTGCACCTACATATAGATTTTCATACCACAATAATAAATAGCAGTTTTTATTTATTTTCTACTATGAATCAAATCATTTTTAAAACCATCCCCTTGCATCAGTCCTGTTATTACTGAAAGATGTTTCATGAATTTTGGATTGTCCCTCTTGACTTTTTCTACATGGAAAATGTTTGGCAATGGTGCTCATCATATCTGCCAATTTATTAAACACTTTCCTCTGAAATTAGAGCAAATTTCAATTTACTCAAGCCATTTTTCTTTCTGAGAATTCCTACACTAATGCGCAATATTTATTGTTTTGTTTCCTACTATTTGAGAAATTAAGACCTACAGGTCAGTGCTGCAATTTTTTTCTTTGATTGTTTGTTTGAGATTTTGGGGTTTATTTTTTCTTTTCTTTTTTTTTATTCTTTGTTTGCTTGTTTTTCTCCTGTAGATCATGCCCCACACTAAAAAACATAAGGTTTGTCAAGGTATTAAATTAGTGACATTAGAATGAGATTTAAAGGACACATGCATGCTTTTTATTTTACTTAAATTCAACTGCCTGGATTCTTTTGTAACTAGTCTTCATCCCTTCAGGTTTGGTGGTACCACTAGCAAAAGGAGGACAACACGTTACTCTTCTGAACAGGGTTTTAGTTAATGTCCCTTTAAAAATGTTCTGCTTTTGTAAGGAAAAGCAGATTAAACCTACTTAGTGTTGTACTATCTTTATCTCCCAAAGGGCAGATAAATACAGGATGCCAAAGAGATAAATACTATAACACACATCTTTCCTGTAAGCRACCTAAACTACACAGAGTTTCCAACCTTACATCTTTGTCTAAACAGAAGGTGGAACCTGCTGTACATTTTACTTGAATTGCTGCTCTTATAGGCCTAGACATATTTGAATTTTGATCAAAAGTTCTAGTCAATGAAAATTCAGAAAGGTAAAATGGTGGACTTGATTCTAAATAAAATTAATTTCCTGACACTCTGCCTGGTCTTAAGGTCGCTCAGTCACACATCAATTCCTCAGCTGCWGGAAGAGGACAGCATCTTCATCTTCCTCAGCTACAAGCTACCACAGGCATGGGCAACAAAAGGATTCATAGGCAACTCATCACAGCAACAATTGCAAGGGTGATACTGTACAMCCCCCTACTTCTTAATTGCTCATTATGTAGGCAAAGTATTCTCATTTGCACCTGACGACCCATAGCTGGCAACATAGGAAAAAGAACAACTAAGTTTTGAGACTGAGACTGGCCAGAAATGTGGCCTAGTTTACAACTCTGTCCAGTAAATGCTGAGCACACTATAGCACTGCCGTCAGAGCATGTTTGGTATCACCAATCTAATCTCTCATATGCCACAAAGTTACACATTTTATGCACCTTTTATACTCCTTTTTCAGAAATGTGAAGACCCTGTCGATCTCTCAGTCCAAAAGTTGCTTTAAAAGATAAATAAACAGTAATGGTAAAATTTCCAAGGTGAGGGGGGAGGGAAAGCTTGGTATCAGGAAAGTAAGGCTGCTCTTCATGTTTCAATATATGCACAGGGACTTATACAGGGAGAAACAGGAAGCAGTTTAAGTCTCAGCTGACAGAATTCTAGTAGACAGTGCTAAAAGATTAGAATACCTTAAACAGGTCAAATTAATGTTTTACCATCAAAATTATGTCTCAATTGTATCACTACATAGTAGTGACATAGTATAAGCCAGCTTCAGGTTATTTTTTATTTTGCTAAATATGTTCAACGGTTCCTTTCTTTTTGGTTTTGTTTTTTTTTTTTTTTTTTTTGTTGTTGTTTTCTTCAGGGTGTGTCTTATAATGAACAACATAGCTATTATTAAAATTTTTAGCTTTCTCTGCATCCTGTTTTCTCTCTTTGTAAGGGCACTAGCAATTTGCATCTGAGTACACTATCAAATATTAGGGAAGACACCTGGAGTGATGGCACATATAATCACTCTGCATACACTACTCAGGTTATACTTATTTGACACTGTTGAGGTCTATTCTTCCCTTCCCCAGATAACTAAATCTTCTAACCTTGCCTAATTTTATAATTTTTCTTTTYCTTCAAGACAAGGACATCCTCTTACAATTAAGTTTAAAAACAAAAATAGCTAACAAACACCCCCAAACCTACTCTAGTTCTTACTAAAAAAAAGAAAAAAAAAAAAAAAAAAGCTAATTTTATAAAATTGTGTGAAAGTATCAAAGGTAAACACAGAAAAATAGAGTCCAGAACTGCAGAGTTTAAATTTTCTGAATGAAAGCAGATGAAGCTGTCAGATGTGAAATCAATGAGATTTCTCCTCAGAACCTGTGTTGATTTTAACTACAGTGTCACAGTCACAATGCCCAGAAGATGCTGCAATGATTGCATCCATCAATGAAGAAGAAAAAAAGATCTCCTAATTGCTCTGATAGATATCAGTCAAACAAACACAAATACTTCATGTGTATTGYAGACTAACAAGAGTTACATCTTCTACATACACACTGTCTCTGTTGTATGTTTCTACAATGACATCTTGGGTCATTTACAGAGATTCATATTGTCCAATAAATCAAAACCATCAAATAACTGATGCCTACAGTGAGCTAACTTGTTGACTGGAGTCAACAAGAACATGGTTTCAGTCAAMCACTGCTACTCACTGTGGTACCCAGGTTCCCCATTCTGCACCCACTCGGCAGGTAGGAAGTGTCCCACAGTCACCACCCTACCTGACTGCAGGGACCAGGTGCTGGTACAGATTAAAACCCAGATGACAGCAAGGGAGAACAGCAGCAGAAAATACTCTGGGCTTTAGTGAAGCATTTTTCAGCCTGCTCAGGGACTGGAGGGATGGATGCTGTGCAGTGCTGTTCCAAAGGGCAAACAGACCCTGGAGGAACTGGTCAATCTTCAAGAAAGTCTTCAAAGCACACCAGCCAGCCTACCCCAGTGTGCAAGAAAACAGGAAACCACAGCATGAATTCACAGGTTACACAGGGATGAGCAACAGTGTTCAAGCTTCAGGACAGCTATTCGTTCAGTAGAAAGATGAACCTAAAAGAAGAGTATATTTATTACTGAGTCCACTGTATGAGAACATGTTTCCTGTTTATCAAATGTTAAAACACCGATTCAAAGCAATCATTGTACATAAAAGCAGCAGAGATACAAAGTTAACAATGGAAGCAAAGAAGCAGACAATGTGTTTTAACACTTAATACAGAAAATTCATGTAGGAACTTGTGCTTGTAGATTTTAAGTTGTTTTTTTTTTTTTTTTTCCCAAGCAATTATGGCCCATCCTCGAAAAAAAAMCAAAGAGTAGAACACTACGACTAATTCCTTTCATATTCGGATGAATTCTATCCTTTGCAGATCTGACTCACTGAGTCAGCTAAGATGAAAATTAGATGATAAAAAAGAACAGAATGAATTTTAAATTGTTAAGTCATGTGCATTCATCAATATGTCTTTCTTCAGCATTAAGAGATCAAATTATTCAGGAGGCAGACTCAAAATCCATTAGTAGCACTTAAAAATATGCTGTTATATAAACTTCTATATAAATGTGGTAAGAAGATTCTATTTATAACAAGACATAGTTAATAACCTAATAAAAGCAAGGAAACAAAGAGGGAAAAATGAGCTAAAAGAAATATATCACCTTCAATTACAGTCCCAGGAGACTCCGATGTTTCACTTTGACATTGTGCTATCAGCRACTTCACTGTTACGAGATGGTAGTTATACCATCTGGTATAACTGGTTATACAGACTGGTTATACACATAGTTTGTTTTGAAGCTCATCTTCCCATCTCTAGACAAAATACTTTACTTCACAATATCCTTCTAGAATTGCTAGAAAAAGGGTAATGCTTTTGTGGCTGTTTTTATTTTTCTGTTTGCCTATTTAAGCCACAAGTCAATTCAACATGACAGCCTCACTAACTTAGACAAAAACGTTTAGACATTGTAATATTGATGGTGTTCTAAACACTGTTTTATGGCAGAGYAGCATGGTAAACTCTAGGCAGTCCAGGCGACTCCTGCAGCACTGAAGGAGTGATAGACAACTCTACCAGGGGGGATGTGGTACTGGACATCATGGTCACCAGCACACCTGAGATAATCAGTGGCATCAAGACTGGAGGCGGCCGGGGCTGCAGTAGTCATGCATTGGTGCAGGTCTCAAAGCATGGATGGAGAGACTTGGCAAGGGATGCAAAGAATAAGGAGGGCTTCTATACGTGTGTCAGCCAGAAAATATGGTCAAAGAAAACATTCTCTGATGAACACGACTGGAAAATTGGTAACAGTAGGTGAAGAGAAGGCTGAGGTACCAAAAACATTTTCATCTCAGTCTTCAGGAAACCTCRCTTCCCACACCTCTCAAGTGGAYGGACTGGGAGACTGGGCAACTGGAGAAGTAAATTCCTTCCCACTGCAAGAGATCAGATTTGTSATCACCTGAAAAACCTGAACATACAGAATGTCTGTGGGATGCATCTCATCAGGTCCCAGAGTCCTGAGGAAACTGTCAAGCCATTCTCCATAATATTTGAAAAGTCATGGCAGTCAGGAGAAGAACCTGGTGACTGGAAATAGGGAAACATTTCACCCATTTTAAAAAATGTTAGGAAGGGGGAACCTGAGAACCTGTCAGACTCACCCCTGTGCCTGGGAAGATCATGGAACAGATTCTCCCAGGAGCTATGCTAAGGCATATAGAGGACAAGGAGGTGATTTGAGACAGCCAGCAGAGCCTCACCAAGGGCAAAACCTGTCTGACCAAACTAGTGGCCTTCTATGACTGCAAGAGTGAACAAGGGAAGAGCTACAGATGGCATCTATCTGGACTTCTGTATGGCCTTTGACATGGTCCCCCACAATATCTTTTTTTCTAAATTCAAAAAATATGGGTTTGATGAATGGACTGTTCAGTGGATGAAGAATTGGCTGGGTGGATGCAGCCAGAATGTAGTGGTCAACAGCTCAATGACCAGGTGAAGATCAGTGACAAGTGGTGTCCGTCAGGGATCCACATTTAGACCAGTACTCTAATGTCTTCATTGATGTCATAGAGAGTGGGATCAGTGCACCCTCAGCAAGTTTGCAGATGACACCAAGCTGAGTGATGTGACTGACATGCCTGAGGGATGGGATGCCATCCGGAGGGACCTGAACAAGCTTGAGAAGTAGGCCCATGGGAATCTCATGCAGTTTAACAAGTGCAAGCTTCTCCACCTGGATCAGGGCAACTCCCAGTTGGCTAGGGGATGAAGAGATTGAGGGCAGCTCTGCTGAGAAGGTCTTGTAAGTAGAGGTGGATGAAAAGCTGGACATGAGCTGGCAATGTGCAGTTGTACTCAGGAAGCCATCTTCATCCCGGTCTGAATGAAAAAACAGCAGGTTGAGGGAGGTGATTCTGCCCTTCTACTACACTCCAGTGAGATGCTACCTAGAGTATTGTGTCCAGCTCTGGAGTCTTCAGCACAGGAAAAACATGGACCTTTTAGAATAGGTCCAGAGGAGGGTCATAAAGATGATCAGAGAAGTGGAAGAACTCTCCTGTGAAGACAGGCTGAAAGAGGTGGTTCAGCCTGGGGAACAGAAGGCTCTGGGGAGATCTTATTGTGGCTTTTCAGTACTTAAAGGGGGCTTGTAAGAAAGATGGAGACAAAGTTTTTCAGAGTGTTTTGTAGTAGGTCAAAAGGTAATGGTTGTAATCTAAAAGATTTAAACTTTGTTTAAGGAAGAAATTTTATAAAATAAGGGTGGTGAGACACGGGAACAGGCTGCCCAGGGAAGTGGAAGATGCACCATCCCCAGACACATTTAAAGTCAGACTGGACTCATTGCTGGGTGATTGGACTAGATGACCTTCAAAGGTCCCTTCCAACCAAAGTTATTCTATGATTCTCTCTCACCAAATCCATGGCACTGCATGATAATCTTAGGAATCCCAGAGTCTCAGATTCTAAAGTCAGGAATCACTCAAATTCAGAGAGCAATTCAGGTTTCTGTAATCACTGTTGAGAAGTGTCTCACTCTCCCTCCACTCTAGCTGATAAGAATGAATTGGCAGTGGGAGAGCATTCTGATCTCAGGCCTACATACCAGATTCTGCTTGGATGGAGTTTTCTTCRTAGTAGCCTATACATGGCCTTCATAGTAGTGTTCTGCAGGGAATTTGTGACAAAACCAGTCTTGGTAACACTCCAGTGTTTTTACTACTGCTGAGCAGTGCGTGCACATGYCATGGGCTATTCCCTAGCCCCCACCTTACGCACTGTGCCTCCCCAGAAGGTAGGCTGAAAGTGCTGAAATTTTCAGGGAAGACAACCAGGACAATTGGCCCAAACTGACCAATAGCATATGACTTTCATGCCTCATGGCATCATGCTCAGCAGTTGAAATCAGAGAAAGGAAGAGGGGASAATATATGTGGTTACTACATCTAACTTCTCAAGTAACAGTTACATATGCTGAGGCCCTGCCAAAAACTGGCTCTATATCTGCCTGCCAACACAAAGTACTGAATATTTTGCTTTGCTTGTATGCACAGCTTTACTTAACATATTTAAACTCTTGTTATTTCAGTCCCTGAATTTTCTTCTTTTTGCCCTTCCAATTCTTTCTCCTCCATTCCACTGACAGGAAGGGAACAAGTGGCTGGGTTGGGTCCTATCTGTTGACCATGGTCAATCCACCACAGCCAGGGAAAACTATTGTCTGGAGGTTCTTCTCTACTGAGGCATCTAACTTTTGAGCTTGGTGGGACAAATCTCAAAGCACCACAGGTATGAAGTAGCAGCAAGTCCCAAAACTTAAAATTACAATGATATATTTTTTGGTCATTGAAACACCCAGCAGTCCTGCTAAGCTTAAAAAAACCCCACATCATTGCATTTCTTTAGAGGTACAACACAGGCAGGTTTTTATTTCTCTAAAAAAACTTTAGGAGTAAGCAAATAGAGGAAGTGATGGCAAGTTAAAAAGAAAAGTCCAAGTAAGACCTTGAGAATTATTAATGAGATCTGCATTACTCTAATTAGTCAATGCCTCACAGGTTCTTCCATAGTCCAAACTGCCCATGCCAAAGCCTTTCAAAAGGCATGGCTTTATCACACTTGTGAATAAGGGCTCTAAAAGCTATTTTTCCTCTATATGTTGTCTGAGAAACTTGTGGGAACTATTGAGTAATAAGACACTGCATATTTCCTTGCTCTCTCAGATGCATCCATGTAACTATTTTTTTTGAATTCATACTTTCCTTCAATCCATCTATAAATATTGCTTTCTTAATGCTAAAAAAAMCCCTGTACCACTAAAATCTAAGGCTTAGGAGTTGTACTGATTCTTTAACAGATTTCACTACCACTTTGGAAGCTGTGATTGTAATAAAATATAACAGCAACATACTTTGATTAGATGAAGTTTTCTATGCTGTTTTTATTTCTACTTTATTTTACCAATATCTATGCAGATCAAATGTAAAATATTAAATGAAAGGCAGAGGCTTTCCTCCTCCTTTCCACTTATTGATCAAGAAGTTATGACTGAATTATCACTGGCATTTTGTTTAGAAGCTTGAGTAATTTAAATAGCTCTGTACATCCTTCCTACTCCATTCTGTTAAAGAAGTGAGCCAATATCAACTTCTCAGTCCTCCCTCACTCAAAGTAGGTTTAGTCAATAAAATATAAAAAAGTGACTCAGGCTATTGAAAAAAGAGTTAAAAATCAGTGGGTTTGATAGTCTGTATTCTCTTTTACATAACACAAGCTTCATTGTCATTTTCTACGACCCCGCACACTCAAAACCCCCCCAAAAACACAAATCAACAAACCGTAACACATTTGAGGGTATTGTTGTTGGATTTTTCTCCCACGCGGAGAAATTCTAATCTCTTTCATTAGAAAAGGGATATTTTACTTAATGAGAAGCTCCACCGGTGTCACTGGAGATACCAATGAATCTTACTCAAAAAATCAAAACCTKGTTCTTAAATCTGGAAAAGGAAAATAAACTATAGAGAATTCTGTGAGAAAGGACACTCAAAGGGYACATATGGGGGAATGCAGCCTACCTGTCAACAATCTGTATCTAACTAAAGCAGAAACTTGTAGTATGAAATTATAGGAGGCTTCAGTTAAAGGGACAGCCCAAGATGTTCCTTCTCTAAGCACAAAGATGCGTCTTCAACCTTCAAGAGCATTATGATTTAGTTCAGAACTAAAAAGATGTGTTTCATCATTCAGAGTACATTTGAATGCACACACCATAGCAGGAAGTATAAAAAATACACCGGATAAGAACATTAAGATAATTTCACTACAAGATATTTGAAAAACTGATAATGCATCACGTGCTGTGAAACAGCTTTCTGACTCTTGTGGGAAAATGATTGGCCTTTTAAGAATAGGTAGTTCCTTTTCACTAATCACATCCTGCAGTTATTCTCTGTAYAATATGCAAGCCAGAACTGTTAAAAAGGTTTTCACACCCTTTGCTTCAGTACCTTTCTAGAATGTATGCTGTACTATCTACGGCAACCAGCTGTGCTCACCCTCMGTTAAGCAGGATCAGATTTTGGCACTGCTATTGTTAGCTGTAAGCATTTGTTTGTTTCATTAGCGGCAATTATGCCCAGWAAGGACTGCCAAAGGCACATTGTGATCCACGAGGTGTATTTAATAAATAAGCTTATATCAGTGAAAAATATTGCATCAAGATGTGAGAAAGCACTGTATTTTAGATTTTCTTATTTTTCAAAATGTTACAGTTAACTTCTTGACAAGAAAAATCTGACTTTTTAGACATTTGAGTCTCTACCCTACTTTCACATTAGCTGTGGGTATGGAAAAATTATTAAAGAACAATCCCTAAATTTCACCAAACAATTCCTCATTTCAAGATAAAGAAGCCTTCCTGCTTCTTGCCCACCATGATTAAGCCTTTCAGCATACTGACTTGGAACCTGACAGAACAATACTTCTTTGTGTATCTAACAAGACTGAAGTGCTAGCTGAAACATTAGGAGTATTGCCTTCACAAAGCTCAGCTTTCTGGAGATGTTTCCATACAGACATCTGGACCTAAAGTTGAAGTTAGCCAAAAAAAACCAGCACAAAAATCCTCTGTTCTGTATTATACTGGAATAAGCCTTGAGATCTGGATAGGAATAATAATAGACAATTCAGACAAATCACCGTAAACTGCTGATAGCATCAAGTACTAAATTCCATCTCAAAGACTCAAAGTCTTCAGAGAAGAGTAGAAGTACTAAGGCAGAACTCAAAAAGCTATCCTTCGGCTTCAGATAACTCCATACCAGGAAATGAGAAAATAAGACTGGTTGATTTTGTAGCTGATTGAGAGCTTAAATAGCACTGAAACTTTTCACCATAAACCCAAACTTGTTCAACAGGACAGGATGCTCACTGTGCTAAGCACAGTTGGAAAAGGGCATTTTAATTGTCAAATACCAAGGGTTTTCAAGCACATTATGTCTTCACTCAACACTTTCTGGACACAGGCATGAGTTAGCAAATATCTCCAGATCTGAGTTTTTCCTCCTGAGACCCGCAGTACAGAGCTTGGGAATCACTTGGTCTATATGTTTTAGCATTACATAATAATAAAAAAAGACATCAAAACCACAACCAGAAAGTTTTGATTGTCCTGTTTGAGGAAACCTCCTAATTATAATTCAAGAGGCAGATATCTTGAAAGCAATGGAGGGTGACACACTGGTAACTACTGAGAGTTCAGGCTGTCTTCCAATTAAAGAGTTTTGCTGGGAGTACATATACCTATAACTCTCACCACAGTATAAACCTTGTTCTCAGCAATCACGATGATGATTCTGTACCACTAAACCGAACAAGAATTAGGTGACTAATTTCTGTTAACAATCTAAGCCAAAATTATTCTCCTTCTGTTAAAAAAAACAACCAACCAAACAAAAAATTCCTACAAAAACTACCTTCCCTCCCAAAAAAGAATAAAAAGGAAACTAAAAAAGAAAAAACAAAACCAGCTTATTCCTGAACAAACACTGTATGCCATGAACTGTAGTAGCACCAGCTGGGAAAATCTGGTTGTCCTGATGAGCTTCTTAATTCCTATTAAAAAGCATTGAAGATGATTAGAATACAGTGAAGAAGAAGAAAAAAAATCCAAACAATTTTTTTCTGAGATAAAATAAGCGGTCAGTAATAAAAAGAACTATGTGTAATTCAAATGTTCCAATGTTGTATCTTAATCCAAATCATATTTTTCCCTCAATGTACAGAAAAAATTTAAWATGCTTTAAAAAAGAGCCCCTCCTGTCATTCTCCATAAAACAGAGTACAGATCTTTTTTCTTACTATGTTTACACTTATATACTTGCAGGAATTGGAAAGCTCTAAAAAAATTTCTATTTTGGGGAGAATTATCTATTTCATAAAATATCATCTGCACAGGATATTTATTCAATCCTTTTATAAGAAGAGATTTGGCAGCTGAACATTATGTATGACAGACTTCTTTCACACCATCTGTTATCTGCAGCAAATCAGAAAGCATTTCTTCATTATTTTTTGTGAAGAGCTGTCGGTGCAGTTCAGAACACTTCAAAAAAATATTTGCTATTTTTTAGAGGGGAAATACTGGCAGTGGCCATTCAGTTCTAGGGATTCAATGCTTTGTTCTTCAGGGATCCTGCTCAGCAGTAGGCCAGTTCACAGTGAGTTACAAATTTTTAAGGTTACAGAATAGGGAAATAAAAACTTATTTGCTCTTTCTAATGTACTCTCTAACCCAATCATCTTTAATATGATCTTCATTCACACAGAAAGTAAACTAGGCTCAAGTGAGGCATTGCATTAACTCCAGTTGCCCACATTGAACAGTTTCTTCAGCTGTTGATTTTTGTCATGTGTTAATATGAACATTCACTGATACCAAAATATAACTTTACTTCACAGTGTGTGTTCCCTTCCTGGACTGGAGCTTGCTTTTGAATGAATATGAGTATATGAATAAAACTATAAAACAGAAAAATTGGAAAAAACCCCACCATCACACGCATACACGTACACACACACACACACACACACAAAACCCAAAAACCCAAAAACCAAAAACAATCAACAAAAAAACAAACAAAAAAAACACTCCCCAAAAAATAAAAAAAAATCTCAACACTAAAAACCCCAAACATTATTGTTATAGTGGAGTTGTTTTTTTTTATTATTTTTAAGATAACATGTCTATTTTCTTAGTATCATGCCTCAGAAAACTCAGCATCTGTTTCTTTCAATAACACAAAGTTATGAACACAAGTTTTAGGTGTAGAAATTATTTTGAAACAGATTTATTATTCTAATTCCATCTTTGCCACAGCACAAAACTACTATACATCCAAAAGTTCTTTAGTACTTGAAAGTAATCATAGAATCACAGAATATGCTGAGATGGAAGAGACACACAGTGATTATCAAGTCCAGCTCCTGGCTCTGCACAGGACAACCCCAAGACTCACACCAGGTGCCTGAGAGCATTGTCCAAACACTTGAGCTCTGGCACATTTTGTACTGTGACCAAGCTGGGGAGGGGATAAAATGTAAGACTCATGTTATTCTTATGTTAGTCAAGATGAGACCGTAATATACCCTGAAGCAAAAGCTGCAACTAGAAAGGGAAATAAAAAGTTTCAAAAACACTGACTTCACATATGATCTACCTGACCAAAYTCATCTGGTGAATAAAGTTTCACACTGATAAATTCCCTTTTCTAAATTAACTAAAGTCACTGAAAATTTCTTGGAATTTGGGAAATAAGAAAGCGTTAGTAGAACAAAAGAACATCAACACAAGCTTCTTATCTTTTTTTGTGAACATCATAAGCCTGACCATGTTCTTCCTCTACAGATCAGGGTGGTGTTGCTAGTTGAGACTCTCTATGTACTTACATGTGTAGCTGGTCTTAGAAACCAAATTTACCCAGTAGCTAGCCCCAGATCCTCTGGTCTCCCTACTTACTAGTACCTGGCTGTAGAATTCCTTGGGTTTTGCAGACACACTCTTCTTGTTGGTACTCAGACCTCCTCTTGTTCTGTACATACCTCCCTCACTCCACAATAGTTGTCCCAGACCTATGGCTTTCTCAGAAGATGACTGACAGGCTGTCTTCCCCAGAAGGTGAAAGAACCACCTGGCCAACCAAATATCTGACTGTCTGACTGCTGGTCTCTCCACTGTCCGGCCMCCAAACCTACTGTCTCTCCTATAACTTGCTGCCAGACCTCTCATCCCATGCAGCATCTAATTTGGCTTGAAATTATCTGGTGAGGTACACACTGCAACACTGAAATTCCCTAGGGAAACATCCAAACTCTTTGCAAYTACAGGCATTTAGACCTCAACACACAAACACCAGAAAGGACTCTACTGAGGAAAAGAGGAATAGCATTTAACCTGCAGAAATGACAGATTCAGGTGACCAGATCCAGTGCTTAGCCAAACCTATTGGCCAGAAATCTGAAGTTCTTCCACTGTGTCTGCTTTGCCCTGCCTCCTTGTCTCTCCATTTGCCTATGCTTGTTTCCCCAATTCACCCCTATTCCTCCCTTTCTCTGCATTTGGTCCTTCTCTAAATATCTCATTACATCTTTCACAGTTCCACTATCTCCTTAAAATTTTCTACAAAATTTATTGCACAAGTCCAAAATCACCCTCCTTCTGCATTCCATGATGAGTTCCATATTCCTTTAGGCAATTAAATACCCTTCAATCTTCAAGGCACTTGCACTCATTAAGATAAAGCATCCGTCCACTTACTGTTTATTTGCATTTTTGGTGATTAGCCTGTAATTATATTACCTATTAATGATTAGTTTTTATCATTCTAGAAATCAAGCTGATTAAACTATGCTCTTTTTCCTAAGACTGACAGCAAATAAGTTGTTTTATATTTCCTTCGCTTTCTTTCTTCACATTCACATCACATTGATTCTTAATGCCAACTGTCCTGTTTGAGTTATAATTAGAAAATGTTCAATATGAAATCTCTTTTAAATCTAAGTGATTTTTAATCTACAAGTCAAAGTCCATAAGTTGTTTTTATACCTCCTGGTCCTCCTAAATGTGACTTTGAAGGTGTAGTTGATTGAAGCCAGCTGGATTGACCCCTAGACCTTGACAATAAAGTAACAAGAAACTTAGCAGGAACTCCCAAACAAGTCTAACTTCCTTAATTTTTGAGTTCTTTAGAAGCCCTAAAATGAAAATAATTCCATAGCAATTCAGAAACCTTTCAACAGCACTTCGTTGAACAGAAGTAGACTTTTCAATCTACAGTTTAAAAGAAACAAGTTTGCTCTTTGAAAGCAATCCAAACACTACCAAAAAATTCTATGGTACTTTTATAAAACAGATATATGAATGATAGCTTAAGAATTTAATTAAGTACTTTTTTTTTTCGTGAAAGGCAATCTACAGACTCCGTTTGCATGTTCGTTTCTCCTGCAACTTGAAAAGAATCTGGATGCTATAGGCTGGCAACAGATTCTTTCAGATATAATAGAAAGTCTTTTAAAGACTTAAAAACCAGAAATTACACTCACGAGAGGCTGTTTCATGRTCCAGAGATGTCTGTAACTAAGATTGTTTTTGGACATCTAACTTCCTCCCCCCCAGAAAAGTCAACCTTTCTTCAAGAGGTATTTTCCTTTAACAACAGTAATTTATCCCTACAGGGATTCTGCCCCATAAATACTATCGGTTTTTATCTATCTGTTGCCRTAGAAATACATAATCCTTTTCATATGAGATTTCATATCCTGCAATAGTATATCTGTTTTCATTGCCTACCTCTCTATTTTAATGCACACACTTCAATTACTTTTCTGGTCTTGACGAGCTTGCAAATTGAACTACGGACTGTCCTTTTATTATCTATATATGAAGCCAAAATTATAATACAATTGGGCTTCATTTTGACAAAATATATTTGACTCCATTATGTTGTGAGAATGAGGAAACTTTTGATTCTTTCTACATCCAGGCTTTCATACTCATACAGTCTCACAGCTGCTCCTGCTCATGTTCCTAGGATGATCACTTCTCATTAGCAATTTCCATTTCTAACTCGTTTCCTCAGTGATTCTTCAGCCCTTCTGCTATTTAAAAACAGACAAAATTCAAAACATGTACTCACACCCAAATGCTTAACATGAGAATTCAAGCCCTCTTCCTCCTCTGCCTAAAGCTAACTAAAAGAGGAGCAGATCAGGGTCATGAAACCTTCAATGCAGTTTTGGGACCATTCTTAGCTTCTCTTTCTCCTTCAGAAGCAGGAAAGAAAATATATCTCTTTAATGTAGAGGAAGACTAGCTGCTCATTAGAGACGTATTTTATACCTCATTTTGATAATATATTTTTATATTGATATTTATATAATATCCAGGAAAATTCATCATTCAGATATCAGCATGGTTAAGAGTACCCCAAGATGTGTTTGCATGAAGCAGAAATTGAAAATTCCTAGGGTCTTTTGTCTGTTCAGATCATTGAGAGAAACCATATATTTGCATCAGATAATTTTTCTGAACTTCCATATGTAATACCTGAAGAAACAGGTTTTTTTAGCATTCAAGCTGAAAAGTTTTCCTTTCATTCCTAGGAAATACAAAGGCTTTCCAGTAGACCTAACTGAACCTCTTTATCAATTGTGACTGGCATAGTGGGATCTAATGCTTTCTCCTCTTTCCCTGTTTCCCTGTGGGTCATTCCAATCAGCCATCACGTCCCCAGCTACAGCATGTCTAGACAATTTGGCCCTTCATTAAGCCACATCACCTCCCCGGAACAACCATTGTTTTCAAGAGAAAAATACAAGTTTCAACACAAGTTTTTAATATCATGACTGTGATGCTTCCATGCTTTCCAGAAAATGTGCAAGCTAGTTAAATTTCCAGGAAAACAAGACCATTCTCTCCCTTTTATTTCACTCTCCTGCTGTCATTCATTGTTCCTGGATCCCAACTCTCTATCAAGACAGAAGTTAACTGAAGCCTCTATTTCAAAAACTGAGGCAAATTATTCAAAAAATTAGGTAGCTATCCTGTCCATTTTAATATTTGATTTTCACAAAGTTTATAACACTCAAAATCATGGTTGAATCTCAAGCCATTTTAAATTCACCACTAAAAAGCTTAAGATCAAAGTTCAGTTCTTGTAGGAAGGACTGAATTGTCAAATCTGGTAGTGTATTTAACCCGGTGGTAAAACTTTAGCATCCAATTGGCACATTTACTAAATAAGCTAGCAGAATTCCTATGGTTTGACTGCTCTTCTTCCCCTACAATGAGGAAGCCGTAAAAGATAAGGCTTAAGTACTTCATTCCGGTTACTTTCAGTAAGTGTGACAACGACCAGTGAAATTATTAACCATGAATGACAAGTCACAGGCTAATAGATACCATAATGAAAATGTTCAAAATCAGGCCAGCATTCTTTGTAAGCAAACTTGCACAAGACTTGTTGGAATAACAGAAAAAGTYGGGAAAGTATCATTCTGGGGAAGAAAAGTCAAAAAACCTATTTGTTAAATCTACCTCTTATAAGCTATACTCTCTAACTTATGTATTCATATACTTTATAACATATTAAGTTTCTTTCACACCTGAAGAATAAATTCAGTCATATCAAAATAATTTTTATTTGGATATTTTTTAAATTTTTATTTAAATTATGGTCACAYAATCTTAGATGTATTTTACTAGAATTCCACAGCCTGTAAACAACTTCAAATCAAAATAATCAAACCTCTTAAATGATGTATCAAAATTTCCTCATCATAGATAACAAAGATACCATTGGTATGACTTCCTGGAACACTCTAATCCAATAAAATAAGATATAGAAGCATTTTTTTACTACTAAAAGCACATTTTTTCCTGCTTCCTGAGTACCTGAAAATTACTTCCAATCATATACATAACACAGAAGCTTACTTCTTTCTTTCACCACAATGATTTCTTAAAAAAAAAAAAGTTTTTTTTTTTTAATTATTATTATAGAACTGACATACAGCATCTTAAGACTATTTTGTGAAATAYAGAGTCCCATAAATACGCTATGTATAATGGACGTCCTGACAGTGAGGTCTAATCACTACCTATCCCATAAAAATGAATGCAGTTCTTACTTATTTGTTAGTTTGATACCTATTCAGTAAAGACCAGTTATTATCTGCACACTAAAGGGTATCAGGTGTTTTAGACATTACTTTTGTGACTGACTGCAAGATGATCTGCAGCTTCTAGGGCAGAGTTTGTAGCCTATAATAGTGTTTTAAAACTGAGAATCAACCTTGCCRTATTTCCAGGAAAAGCTAAGTGAACTAGAAGGAAAAATATTGCAGACATAGTAAGCAACTTGCTAGTCTGAAGTCCTTACTCTTCTAGAATTTAAAAGAAAATATGAACTTTGCGCMGTTGTCATAGCTTAACCCCAGCTGTCAACTAAGCCCCACAGAGCCTCTCACTCACTACTCCACAGTGGAATGGGGAGAGCATAGGAAGAGCAAAAGTGAGATTTGTAGATTAAGATAAAAGTTAAATAGGAAAAGCAAAATCTGCAAGCACAAGTAAATCAAAACAAGGAATTCATTTACCGCTTCCCAAGGGTAGACAGGTGTTCAGCCATTCCCAGGAAAGCACGGCTCCATCACACATCACAGTGACTTGGGAAGACAAACATCACGAACCCTAAATGTGTTGCCCCCTTTCTTCTTCTTCCCCCAGCTGTATATGCCGAACAAAATGCCATACAGAATGCARCATTCTTTTGGTGAGTTAGGGTTAGATGTCCTATCTGTGTCCCCTCCCAAATTGCYATGCACTCCCAGCCTACTYCCTGGTGGGGCAGTGTGAGGAGCAGGAAAGACCTTAACTCTGTGTAAGCACTGCCCAGCAGTAATTAAAACATCCCTGTGCTATAAACAGTGTTCAGCACAAATCCAAAACATGGCTCCACACTAGCTACTACAAAKAAAATTATCCCTGTCAAAACCTGCACAACACTATAAGAAAATGCTGAGGAATGCCAGGAATTTGTTCTGTCTATGTAAAGAATCAATATTCTGAAAACTAGACTCATCCTTCATCTCCTCCGGCTAGCAGGACTCATAATGATGGCTCCTTTCTCACATAAGTCAGTCCTGGCACTCACTTCTCATTTGTAAGCCTGTGGATTTCAAGTGCCTTTCTACAGGTAATTCTTCCTCACAATATTTCTAAGTGAACAATGGGGAAGCCTGGCTGGTTCTTGCAGCATGATTGCAGAAATGATCTTGTTCATCCAGAGGGGATCTGGTTCCAGCTCACAGGCACAGCTTAGCATAAGAACAGGAAAAAGAGTTGCTACAACAGCATGCTTACATTCATATAAAGCTGGTAGAGGGAATGTCGTGCAGCTGGAATATAAATCAGTGTGTGGCGATGATCAGAATAGTTCTGTATAGTTGGATAAATGGACATTTTTTGATTAAAGACATTGAGACAAATCCCAGTCCCAAACACAGAATTAAAATTTCAGAACACAGTGTAGTTGTTCTTCATTTTCCCTTATGGGAAAAAAAAAAAGAGTGAATAATAAATGCAGTTCTTGAAATACTTACTTTTAAATCTYATTTTCTGACTTTTAATCACTTTCCAGAAGCAGTCCTCTTCTAAGTCAGCTCAGAAAAGCCTGCCTGAGCAAGATCCAGTTACTGCAGAATGAGGATCATAGAGTCGTGAAATGTTGAGGGGTTGGAACGGACCTTAAAGGTCATCTAGACCCAGCCCTCCCTTTCTGGGCTGTGAGTGCACACTGCTGGTTCATGGTCAACAAGCACCCTCAACTCTTTCTTTGTAGGGTGGCTCTCAAACATTTCTCTGCTCAACCTGTATGTGTGCCTGGGAATGCCCCAGGTGTAGGACCCTACGTTTCTCTTCGTTGAACTTCACAAGGTTTCGTGAGCCTATCCAGGTCCCTCTGGATGGCGTCCCTTCCCTCCAGTGTATTGACTGCCTCACAGAGCTTGGTTTTGTCAGTGAACTTGCTGAGGGTGCCCTCGATCCCACTGTCCATGTCACTGACAAGATGCTGAACAGTATTGGCCCCACTACTGACATTCAGGGACATAATTTTTTATTGGATGGAGTGTTCGAATATTCTTCCCATTAAAAGTTTCATTTTAAAGACTTTCTACTCACTTTCGTTTTATCACCTCTTAAACTGTCCTCTTAGGATCAGAGCTAAAACTCCTGAAGCTGATTCCTAATTATAGGAAACCAAGTCTTTACTTCAGCTGCTAAAGAACCACACATTTTCCTAATACAGAGAATCCAAAGCTCTATACGCAGAGAAGTTCAGTCCAGTTATTCTACTACTTAATCTAAATATATTGAAAGGCCTCTTATTTAAAGGAAAATATTCAAATACAGATGGCTAAGCAGCATCAGGTCTAAAATTCCAGTTCTTTTATCTCCCTAAGCATCCACCAACATCAAACAGAAGCCTGGCCCAGTGTGGATCACAAAAACTGGCCCTTCATATTCATTAGGTCTTAAATTACCTTTTAATCCAAACTTCTAGAGCAAGCTGCACATTTACAGAAGTGCCAGCAAATAAGCTACACATTTCATACTGTTATACAAGCTGCAATAAGGTCAAAGGTTCCAAAAAAGACTAGCCATTGCATTTTACAAGTCTTGAATTGAAGCAAAAATCTCTGAAATATCAAAGATATCATCTTGACTGCACTACTGGCATATAAACAGTGTACCTTGAGAAGTAATTCAACTCTCCATAGAAGCTATTTTCACATAGTTATTTTCAGAGAATTCTCCAATCATGTGAAAGAGGCCATTCAGTTCCTTAAGGGGAACAGTGGGAAAGAATAAAGTCTCTATTTGAGGGAGGATTACAAGAAGAAATTAGATTTTGTAAATTGGTTTATTTTCAATAAAATGAGTGAAATAATGGCTTTTCTTCATTAGAATGTGCACATATTTGAAAAAAAAAATGGCTGTAAGTCAGAATATAGAACGAAGTGCAGCCTTGCACTCAAATCTGTCTTCCAATCAAATTTGCTGTTTGAAGGAGGCTTAGCACCTGCCCAGAGAGTGGATCCTCAACCTTGCAGAGACTGCTGGAACTCATCTGGCTCTTGAGTTGGTGCTCCTTGTTGCCCAATGTTTCAACCACATAAGAACGAGCAACACTGCTCAGAGACAATGAAATCAAGGTTGATTACATGTCTCTGAAAACTCAGGTGAAGAGGATAGGGACCTGTGGGAGATTCTTAATCAAATCAAGGAGAAAGGCTACAGGGGGAACAGATATATCCTGTCAGTGAATCCACTGCTCTCAAGCTGGCAAAGCACTTTGGCTCCTACAAAACCATAATGATCTTCAAAGAGCAGGCTGCTGTCAAGGAACAGATGTAATACCTGACAAAAATGGGGCAACAAATCAGAAAAACAAGATAGGATAGTTTTTATGAATGGAGTTGTGAGACAGATGGATACATGATTTTCAGGAAAAAAGGGAAGAAAAATTATTGCATTCTACATAAAGGAACAAAAAGAATACATGGAGCTCTCCTATAGAATGGTAATCTGAAACAGTATTTGTAAAAAGTCAAAGATATGTGTTATGGAATGACTATGGCAGCTACAAAAAAAGTAGAAAAAAATAGACTGAGCCTTATTCAAGATATACTAAGCATTACCCAGACTGCTGGGAGATGCTCCAGTCACAAGTCTTCATTCTCATAGAGGACCTTTACCACTTTGATATCTACTGAAAAACGAACCCTGTTAAGCACACCTAATCCAGAAAGTTTTAAAAGTGTGTTGGGGATCTTTTTTTCCCAAAAGTTATGGGATAGACCAGCCAGGAAGGTGCTCTACTACATAGCAAGAACTGGTTAGGGATATGATAGTCACTGAGAATCTATGCTGTTGTAAACTGCAGATGGAAGAATTAAAGATCTTGAGGTAAGACAGGGAAGCAAGCAGCAGGAGAACATTCAGACCTCAGAACTGTTTTCAGTCTATTCAGTGAACCACTGGCACGATTTCACAGATTGTATAGAAGATAGAGGAGCTCATGAAGTCTGATTGATCTTCAGGGGCAGCTTCCTTGACGCACAAAGATTATCTAAAGTGTGAGTCAAGTTTTGAATTGATTGATCTAAGTGCAAGAAAATGAGCAGTCATAGCAGAAAGTCTCCAGACAGGTTAAAGAACCCCACCTAAGCTCAAATGAAAGGATAGAGACTCAAAAAAGTGCAGGTAGCAATATATTTATTACAAAGAAGAGCTCAAGGAGCATTTGAAAGGCCAATGCTTCACTGGAGAGAAAATTGGAAAGATAAGTGAGGGTCAACGAGAAGGTACTGTTGTACACTGAAGCAAAAGGAAAACCAAGAAAATCTTTGGCTGAGTAGTCAGTGCAGTGGGTAATCTGGTAATGAAGCAAAGACTGCTGTACTTGGCCTCCTTTCTTCCTGCAGGTTTTCTGTGGCAAGCTGGTGTCCTAAGACCATGTGCTTGGTAACAGAGTTTGGAGAGGAAGGTTGTGATTAGAAAAACGTTTAGTCAGGGGCTGCTTGAATAAGATGAACATGTACAGGTCCAAAGTTGCTAACCAAATATTCAACATTGCAGAATAACCTGGCTAAAGTCATCACAAAGATGTTCTACCAGCTTGGAAAGACTGCAGTGAGCAGAAGAAGTTCCCAGAATTAGAAAAATCAACTAGAAGAACATTAATTTTATGTCCCGAAGAATGCGTAGAGAAGGATGTGGGAAACTGAAGTCAGCCACAACTCCATTCCCAAGATCACGGGTGCCCTCAAAGAAATTTCTGGGCAGGTGAAAGGCATAGAATCAGCCTGAACAGATTTATCAAGCACAAATCCTCAAGACTTTTATCACTTTGTGTGACACAAACGGAAGTCAGCAATACAACCACAAAGTAATTAAAAATAGATAATAACTAATATCTCAAAGTAAGTAGAACCAAAATAAACACTTACATAATTATGCTCTCTAATTTCCAAATTATCCTTGGCAACGAATTCCTCAAATTTTTTATTTCCAACTCAGACACCATCTTCTTGCTTATATCCCACAATATTGCTTTAGTTTGCCATAATCTGTATCAGTTGTTACAGCAGAGTCAGGAGAGGTGTCTCACAATAACCAAAATACTAGTGTTTACATGCAAACCATTCATAGACCGCAGCTTGTCTCAAACACCTTTTCTCTCTCAAAAATAAATACTAGTATAACAGTAGCTAGCACTAGAAAACCTACTTAACATTAGGATCTGACTTCTATTTGCTCAGTACTTTCAGACATATGATCTACAGCTTTGCTCCTTTTCCAGGACTAGCCAATTTGTAAGCAACACTTTTTCAAACCTGGTTCAGTTTCTATCCATAGTGTAAGTATTGAATTACAGGTATTACTAAGTCTCCACAATCAAGCTGAGTGTGTGTCGGTTTGCATAACATGGCAGAGGAAAAGTTACCCAGTCTTCTCACCCAAATGATTTTCAGCACTTGAAGTTTTCAGGCTTTTCCTTCTGCTTCAGCTGCTGTCACTTTCACTTCCATTATTCAGTCTCCTTGCTTTAAGTTCGATCTTATCACCAGTCTTATATCCAAAAAGTTATTCTCAACCCAAAACAATGAACTTCATTCTAGACAAACTTTTCTCCTCCTCACTTTGCTTTGACCATATGGCTAGGGACACTTAAAAAGCAACTAAAGTTCTGGAGTAAAAAGGCCTTGCAAAGGACTTTTTATTACTGTCTTTCACCACTTTATTTTTGCACATTTATAACACAGGTTTTCATACCCTAAAATTCACACAGCATGAAAAGGCAAAGAAGATCCAAAAGGTTCTTTTGTGGATTTCCTACAGCTTGAGCTTTTTCTAGAAGTGGTCCCTCATTTCTCCATAACAGAACACAGTTATAGGCAGGTGTTGCAGGCAGGATGCTCTGAAACATTGCTTTGCTTAATTTACTGGCAACTCACACAAGCCTTTGGCCAGAGGTTGGGCACAGGAGCAGATGCCCCAGGGCATAGTTTTCACTTTTAACACCAGTCTAATTATAATTACTTCAGTTTTCTTTTATTACATCCATGACAAAATGGAAAGGGAGAGGAATGACACTGGGAGTCAACCCAGACAATCATGGTTCAGGAGTAAAATAGCCTAAAGGCAATCCATGCATTTTGAGTGTTTTCCCAGATAATGGAATGATTAGAAGAAAAGTGCTCTGGCCAGTAAGAGAATCAACATTGTTAATAGTTTTCAGTGTAACAGCAGAATATGATTATATTATTTTCCAGCTCAGAAAGTAGTGTTTATGCCTGAAAAGAGGTATTGTCCGAGAGCAAATAGCTCTCTGAAGTTCAGATGAAAAACATTAAAACTGCTTGAAACTCTTATTTATACACACAGCTGTGATGCAATTACAATGGTTATGCAAAATACAGTAAAAAAAAATTGAGTTATAGCAAAAAAACATCTACTGGAGTAAATACTCCATCTGTGCAGGATTTCCAAGCTGTCATTCATATTAAAAAGACTTTTCCAGACCTCCACCATTGATCAGAAGTGAGATCCAATTTCTGAGAAAGCAGAGGTTTTGAGAGGTAGCACGGTAACTGAATTTTCCTTTAAAGGAAAATATGCATGGACCACCTCCATGGTATTGATTTAACATTTTTCATTTATGACTAAGTCTTTTCTTTATGTTCCCTTCTTTCATTTTTGTCGATTTGCATTTGAGCACACAGAGGTTTTCATTTTATGTCTCTAATTGAAGAGTATTGATCAGTACACCTGTGACAGTGACTCAGCCCTCTTTTAAAGAAAACTTTTCACTGCAACAATTTAAGTGTGTTGTCTTCTTCTATATCAGTTAAATGAACAGCTGATAAATACTTGTCTAAATCTTTGGTCAATCAGGATATCTTTCTTTTTCTTCTTTTGTTTTATTTTGTAGAATCATAGAATTTCCTGAGCAGGAAGGGATCCACAAGTATCATCAAGTCCAACTCCTTGTCCTACACAGGAAAGCCCCTCATGCCTTGTGTCTGAGGTCATTGTCCAAATACTTGTTGAACTCTATTAGGCTTTGGTGCTGTGACCACTTCCCTGGGGAGTCTGTTCCAGTGCCCAGCCACCCTCTGCCTGAAGAACCTCTTCGTAATATCCAGTCTAAATCACCCCTTACACAGCTTCATGCCATTCCCTTGGGTTATATCACTGGTCACCAAACAGAAGAGGTCAGTGACTGCCCCTCCTGTTCCTCTCACAAGGAAGTTGTAGACTGCAATGAGGTCTCCCCTCAGTCACTTTTTCTCTCAGGTGACCAAACAAACTGACCTCAACAACTCCTCATATGGCTTCCCCTCTAGGTCCTTCACCATCATTTTCGCTCTCCTCTGGATGCTTTCGAATAGTTTTATATCCTTCTTTACACAGGACTCGGGGTGAGGCTGTCCCAGTGCAGAGCAGAGCGGGACAATCCCCTCCCTTGCCCAGCTGGCGATGCTGTGCCTGATGCACCCCGGGACAGGGTTGGCCCTCCTGTCTGCCAGGGCACTGCTGACTCAGATTCAACTTGCCATTGACCAGGACCCCCAGCTGTCTTTCTGCAGTGGTGCACYCCAGCCTCTCGTTCTCCAGTCTGTATGAACATCCAGGGTTGCCCCATCTCAGGTGCAGAATCTGGCACTTGTTTTTGTTAAAGCTTGGTGATTGCCCAGCCCTCTGATTTGTTGAGGTCTCTCTGTAGGGCTTCACTGCCTTCGAGGGAGTCAACAGCCCCTCCCAATTTAATGTCATTGGCAAAATTAGTTAGTATTCCTTCAAGTCTTATRTCCAAGTCATTTATGATGATGTTGAAGAGCACAGGGCTGAGGATGTAGCCCTGTGGAATCCCACTAGTGACAGGTTGTCAGTCTGATATCACCTCATTCATTACAACTCCCCTTTGTGCTCAACCTGTGAGCCAGTTCTTCACGTATCACATAATGTGTTTTTCCAGCTGTGTGCTGGACATTTTGTCCAGAATGATCCTGTGAGAGACATTATCAAAAACTCTGCTGAAATCCAAAAATATCATATAACTTGCTTCCCTTGGTCGGCTGGGTGGGCTACTTGTACTAAAGGGAAATTATGTTTGACAAGAAAGTCTTTCCCCTCATGAAACTGTGAGTGATGACTGCATTGTGCTTCAGGTGTTTTTCAATAACATCTTTGGCCACATGAATTTTCTCCCTACAGAGGTGAGCAGCATCACTGTATTCCTCCCATGTCGCCCAATCTTGTTTCCACTGGGCATACAACTTCCTTTTTTGGCTTAACTCCAAAAGAAGATCTCTGGTCAATCAAGCTGGCCTTCTGCCTGAGCTGCTTGACATCCAACATTCTGGAATTATCTGCTGCTGTGTCCTTAGGAGGTGGTGCTTAAAGAATGACCAGCACTGATGAATCCCAGTACCTTCAAAAGTATTTTCACAGGGGTCCTTACTAACTAGTTCCCTGAGCAATCCAAAGTCTGTTCTCCTCATGTTCAGGGTTGAAGTTTTGCTGGCTCTTTTCCTYCTGTCATCAGAGCATCTTGGTGCTCTCCTGGGGTTCCCCTGGTTCTAGAAATTCACCTTGCTCCACAGAATGTGTCTGCACCAGAACTGCTCACTTTGGTGAGTGATGGTTATAAAATTACCTTAATTTTTGTGCTCTTATACATACACCCTTTTGCAAATCTTGATAAAGTGCTCCAACTTTAATCATATCATGGCCACAGCAGAACTGTTATGGGATGGAAGAAGTAGGAAGAAACAAAGGTGTATGAAAAACTTGCACAATCTGCCAGAAGATATGGGCCAATTCAACCAAATTTATTTTGGCTTAAAATCTTCTAGCAGAAGTGAAAATGAATGCCAGAACCCTCATGATCTTTGTGAATCTAAATTATTTTCAATATCAGTTAACTTGTCTCATTACTGAGTCAGGACAGAACAAGAGGAGGCAATAAAGCAAGAAGAGAAAATCTTGGAATGAGGTGTGAAAGGGAAGAAGTTTAGATAGGGAGCAAGAAAGGGGACTCCAGAATAGAACTTTTATTTTAGTGCACAAGAACCAGCTCATTGAAAGGAGAAAGTATTCCAGTAGATCAATCAGATTCCCTGCAAGATAGGTCAGGTAACTTAATCAAGTTGTAATCAATCTCTTTTCCCACAGACAAAAAGCAGGTGACTAAGACTACCCTTCTCTGAAACCAGTCTCAGTGACAGTTCAAAGGGCAGCAAGAATAGTCTGTTTTGTGTGTTCCTTCCTCCTCTTGGTGTGAGACCTTCAGTGCTTTTATACATTAGACTTCAAGCATTCACTGTTTCAGGAGAGATCAACGGAAATCAGTGTCCTGAACCTATGTAATCACCACAATACAAAGCAGCATGAATCAAGTTGCCTACGATTATGGAGCATTTGTAACCTAAATTTCCTCTTGTATCCTAACCAGTGCCATAGGGATAGGAAGACTTTCCCTTTGGAATGGTACTGCAAAGGAGTTAGTTTGAAATGAGTCATTGTGATCACAGGAAACTCTAACAAAAGAAAATTTAACTCTATTTTCAAACAGGGTACAAGCAGTGTTCAGAAAGCGGTTTAGGGTCATACTTGAATACAGACTAGTTTGAGAAAGGACTCTGCACTGTGAACAAAAACCAGAAACGTACAGCAAAAAATAAGATCCCATGATCACTGCACTAAATTCTATTATAATGAACAGAAGCAAGTTAATTTTGTTGTCTGTGCTGGCATTGCAAAGTCATGTGAATCTTGAATTTTTGTAAGTGAAGTAATTTCCAAGTGTTCCTTGTATTATTTTCAGACAATGTGTCACTAACACAAGTAGAAACTATTTCATCTATTTTAAAGAATGTTTTAGTGTTCTTTTTCCACCCTGGTATAACATAAAAAAGTATGTCCCACTATATTCTTACAGTGCGCTGTGTTATAATTCTCATTCAGAAGAGATGGTACATACAAAGCAATTGTTTAATCTCTCCTGGCTGAGAGGTCACTTTCATGGGAAATTCATTTCATAACAATTTCATATCTGTGTTACTTAAGAATGTAGTATCATTTCCCCTTAAGATTTAGGTCAGCTATGTTTTGAAGAACTTCCATCAGGATGTAAAGGTGTCCTTAGTGAATTGGAAAGGGCACAATAATAAAACTATCTGAACTGGAGAATGTGTGCAATAGGAAATAATTTCCGTAGGACACAATGGAACATAAATTGAAGGTTAGAAATGGAAGAATTATAATAACTTTCAAGAAAAGAAATAGGTACCAGATGCATATCACAAATTATCATGTTATAATGAGAGAAAAGTTAGAGACAGAAGAAAAAGGAAAAAGATATTTGAAATGTAAGAGAAACATTTCTGCAAATAACCTTCTTGTGGCCTCTGAAAAATTTTCAGACCAATCTACTTTTTCTGCTGCTTCATATCAATGAGAAGGCAGTGAGGCCCTACAAAGAATATACAGTACTATTTTGGAATGCAAGATCAAAAGACTACTGATAGTTCACAGGGATTCCAGTTTGGAAATCTCGGATTTATTGGTTTTCAATTCCTCTTATTATAAATGGGCTGACAATGAACTTCATATAGAAACAATAACTTGGAGAACCATGAAAACAACAGTTAACAAGAAGTTTTGAGCACCTTATGCAGTAAGAAAGGACTTAAGGGACTTCAGCAAGAAACATTCTTTTTATCATTGTTATTCTATTATTTTCCCATCTTAAATGATGCCCCTCCAAGACATAAGCAAATTAAATCAAACAGAAAAACCAATATAATGTTCTGCTCTTTACTTGAGTACTTTAGATTAAGTTTAGAATGACAGAAGCAAACAGAAAACACTTTTACCCAAAATATTGACTTATAAGTCAAAGGTCACACTGTAYTTGTTCCAGATGAGAACATTCTCCATCTTTTGTAAATGTTTGTGAAACATTCACAAAAATGTTTAAAAACTCAAACCCTAGAAAAGAGGAAGTCATTTGCATTTCAACATTAGATAATTGCAATTTTACCCTCTGTAAGATTCATGCTTATATAGAGCTGATATTTTGTTGTTGAAGACCATTGAGTAGGCAAGTAAACTCAGTGCTGTATTTCCTCTTCTGCATTGTCAGGCTTTCAGGCTCAGATCTTACAATTMAAAATATCTTGTGGGTAAGTACACCTGAGACACATTCCATCATCTGCTACAAATGTCCTTCTCTAACTTAAGTGTGTTATTTAGCAAACTAGGGCTCCTAAGTCGCAGAGCAGATGATGTATCTAAATCTAGAGTAGTGTATAGCAATGTATTATTACGAAACGTAAGCTATTTTCTCTTACTATCATAGTCAGAGTGAGAAAAGGTCAATRCCAATAAAAAATTTATTCATTATTTTTAAAAGAGGACTTTTTTCCCATAAAATGCATACCTAGTTTTAAGTAAGTTTTATCCTTGTATCAGGTCATCATGTTAGTGTTTCCATACAGTAAGCTCTGTAAGATGTATATGTGTCTTTTCCACTAGTAGAAATCATCTTGAAAGTATGAACAATAGTATCAGAGTCTACCAATGAGACTGCTTTTGGCTGGCATTTCAAGTTTATGTTAAATTGTGAGTGTATGAGAATAATATAAAAATTYGAATATAATAGAGTCATTTAGGTTGGAAAAGATCCTTGAAATGGAGTTCRACCATAAACTTAGTGCTGCCAAATCCACTACTAAAACAAATCCCTAAGTGTCACATCTACACATCTTTTAAAGACCTTGAGGAATGGTGGCTCATCCACTTTCCCGGGCAGCCTGTTCCAGTGCTTAACAACCCTTTCCATAAAGAAATTTTTTTTATATCTTGTCTGCATATCCCCTTGTGCAACTTGAAGCTATTTCCTTTTGTCCTATCACTTGTTACCAGAGAGAAGAGGCCAATCCCCACCTCACTACAATCTCCTTTCAGGTAGTTGTAGAGAGCAATAAGGTCTCCCCTGAGACTCCTTTCCTTCAGGCTAAACACCCTCCGCTTCCTCAACGGCTTTTCATCAGACTTGTTCTCCAGACCCTTCACCAGCTCCATTGCCCTTCTGTGAGCATACTCAAGTACCTCAGTGTCTTTCTTGTTGTGAGGGGCCCAGAACTGGACACAGGATTCAAGGCGTGGCCTCATCTGTGCTGAGTGCGGGGGGAAAATCACTGCCCTGGTTCTGCTGGCCACACTATTTCTGGTACAGGCCAGGATGCCATTGGCCTTCTCAGACGACTGTGAACACAGCTGGCTCATGCTCAGCTGTTCAACCCGCAGGTCCTTTTCCACCAAGCAGCTTTTCAGTCACTCTTCCCCTGGCCTGTAGCACTGCCTGGGGGTGTTGTGACCTGAATGCAGGATGGGACACTTGGCGTTATTCAACCTCATGCAATTGGCCTTAGCTCATCAATCCAGCCTGTCCAGGTGCATCTGCAGAGCCTTTCTATTCTCCAGCAGGTCAACATTCCTGTCCAACTTGATGTTGTCTCTACACCCTCATCCAGATACTTGATATTAAACAGAACTCTACCCCAATAATGAGCCCTAGGGAGCTCCACTTGTATTTGGCTGTCAAATAGATTTCACTCCTTTCACCACCACTCTCGGGGTTCAGCCATCCATACAATTTTTCACCCAGTGAAGAGTACATCCGTCCAAGCCATGAGCAGCCATCTTTCCCAGGAGAACGGAATGAACAGTGGTGTCCAGGTAACCATCATCCACAGCCTTGACATCAYAGAATCATTGGGGATGGGAAAGACCCCCAAGATTGAGTCCAAACCTAACACTTTCAGGTCCACCACAAAACCATTTATTTAAGCACCACATCTACAAGATTTTTGAACACTTTAAGGGATGGTGATTCCATCACTTTCCTGGGCRGCCTGTTCCAACTGTGATCACCCTTGTCGTCCACACTAAGCTCGTCAAATAAATTAATTTATCAGGCTGATCAGTTCCACGGTTTTACACACTAGCACAACACTAGTTTCCAAACATGGGTTTTTTTGGTGTACTCCATACAGTCAGTATAATTATTCCAACTTACATTGTCCAAAACCACCTGGTCCATGGCTGCTATATGACTGAAGAAAGATATTCAGTTTGATAAAATTTTCATGTCTTTAGGTAAACAAATTTCACAAATCTGATGATTTGGGGTTTAAAAATTACTTTCTAGGAATGTATTTAGTGGATTACTATATTCAGAGTTAACTTTTTAAAATAAAGGTTATTTCATCAAAATACTTCTAATCCATAGCTAATTCTCACAGAAGGATCTTAACACACTACCATTAAAAATGTAATGTGCAGAAGTAGACCTGTGCATGTAGGGAATTAGCCCCAAAATAGATTTTATAGTGTGTCTGATGCATTTTGAAGAAATCTTCTACTTCTCCTTTTCTGTAATGACCCCATGACAGCTATACCAAAGGAGTAAAACCCCTGCAAATTAAATAGATGCTTGTCAAGAAGTACTTTTTACTCCTTTTTGTGTAGACTACTCATATATCTATATAGATAGATGGATAGAGGATGGATAGATGGATAGGTGGATAGATGGATAGATGGATAGATGGATAGATAAAACTCTTTTTTTCAGCCTGATTTGTAAAGTTCAAAAAGGGCCAAGGCAATATTAATTAGGAAACTGAAAAAAGAAAGATTATCACTTGTGATTAAATTACTTATTTAAACTGTTACTGCAAACACCAAGAATATTTTGCCTTTTCAATGTTTTAGATCAGCAGGGTTCACTGCATGCTGAGTTTGAAGACTCTTAGTAAGCAAGCAAAATGCATGAATTAGAACTGTTAAATATTCTTTTAAGCAGTATAATGTAGAAAGACATTAAATAAATTCCTTGAAACTACTTCCAAACTCAAAAACTGTAGTATTTTCTAAAAACTGTAAGATATATCCCTACATTAAAAAGAATTCACCTTCTGGGTAAAGAGAGTTCCAAAATATGATCAACTTTCCTACAGGTGGTTGGTCTGGAAATTGTCATTCCCTGTCTTCCATAGCCCAGATGGAGGGGACAATTACAGCTGTTGAGATTGGAGTGCGAACTTTGTCATGTTTGCCACTGTATTCTGCTTCAGTCAATTTTTCCTCCTGCTGCTTTTGGCAGAGGCAGATATGAATAATTCAGCTTCTCCCCCTCGGTAACTAGAGCACAACAGGGAAAGATCTGGAGTGCTCCTTTCAAAAGCCCACAATGAGTAGAAGTTGCTTATATAGTATGGACTCCTTATGCTAAAGGAGAATGGCCAGCCAAGGAGGAAGTATATTTACTATCAGCAAGAGGTAAGCCACTGTTTCTGGGAGAGAGAAGACAGTACAGGAAGTATATAATTCTTCCTTCTCAACACCAAATTAACCTACAATAAAACTTCACAGCACTTTTCCCTACTGATTTTGACCTATGAACTCTCACATTTACTATTGGGAGTTATTTTCCKTCTTCTCTTAAGAGTATGGAAAAATTAGTCCAGACAATGCTCACTCCAGTCTTATATTTGGAGAGATGAAAATCGTCATCATTCCCGTGATTCCTTGGAAAAACTAAAGGTGTGCAATTGTTCTCAGATCCCTCTCTTTCAACTTCATCTTGAGCAGTCACTGTTGGCTATTATGGCCCTAAGTCATGCAAAATACTTTTTGTCTCTATCCCAAGAGTAGTGTTTCCCAGAAGATCCATCATTGTACAGCTGACTACTGTCTTGGTGGGATCTAGGCCAGAGCTGGACTCAGTGATATCCTCTCACAAARAGTCCAACATTTCAACTTACCATCTGAAACCTTTGGTAGCACTTCTGCTAAAAGAATACCAAACCAACCAAATGCCAAAATTCTAATACTGGACCTCTTGCACATAACAACATCAAGTCTACAGTTGCAGTTCCTCCATTTATTTAAGWTAAACTTCAACACATTCTGCTTTTACAGCTCACTTCAATATGCTCATTAGTACCAGAGCCAGTATTAAGCTGCATACTGGTAATGATTACATTCAGTGTCAACCTAAGATGCTAGAATATCTACTCAAGGTGCTTTATTGCCGATATAGAGTGTACTCTGCATTTTAAAAACCAGAATTCATAGCCCAGATACAGAAAGGCACACAAAGAGCTAAATAGACGAATAGCTAAATATTGTGACACTAATGATTTTGTGTGTTCTCAACAATTTTGACAATCCTGAAAGCTGTGTCTCAGTTACAGCTGAGTTACATAGCACTTCATGCACTTTGAGGTCCCCCAAGACATTGCTCAACCCATGAGAAAAAGCTGCCTTCTGTGATAGGAGACTCCATCAAATGTGAAGTATCAGAGATGTTTCCTGTATGGCCTATTCCCTTATGGGCAGGAAAAAAAGACACTTTCAAAATTCTTTTATAGCAGTTCAGTGAAGAAAAGCAAACCAGAATACAATGGCTCTCATCTTTCTAAATACCATGTTTTTGGGAACATCCTGCATTGTACATCTACAAACCCATGCATTTCCACTTACTGCAAATTTCCCTGCTTACAAGCACCAAAATAATGGATGGCATGACTAATTTTTTCCCCTCAGAACATGTTCCACTTTGCAATCACCTGCAGAATAATTTGCCTTGTCATTTAGACTCAAAGGTCATTACAAACCTCCATTTTTCATGTGGTTGTTTAGTTCTTTACAGAAAAAAATGATGAAGTTGTCTTAGATTTCAATTTACAATGGTCCCTGCATTACTTTTAGAATCTGCCCTTCAGAATAATATGTTGCTATTTTTAATCACTATATTAGACTTTGCTTACAGTCCTTCAGCCAGTTTTCACTTCAATGAATCTGAATAGAAAGCAAAATTAAGATATATTCGAATAGAAGCTCTACCTTAAAAACATATCAACAAACCAAACACCAAAAACCCCACATTAACTTTATCCATTTTACAGTGGAAATGGATATATAATAAAGAGTTCAAGAGAGCAGAAGACTATTTCAATAGTGAGTACTCTGGTGTGTTAACCTTGGGCAGCTGCCAGACAACTATCCAGCTACTCTGTCTCTACTCTTCCTCAACAGGATAGGAGGAGACGATAACAAGGAAAAACTCATGCACTGAGATAAAGACAAGGAGACTCCTTACCAGATACTATCACTGGCAAAACAGACTTGACYTGGGGAAAATCTGGGTTCCTGTGAGTTGAATTAAAGTTTGTTTAAGAAACAAAGACAAAATCTAAAACACCTTCCCCTACTACATATTCCCTTCTTCCAAGGCATAGCTTCACTGCTTCATTCCTGATTCTTCTAACCCTTCTCCCCAGTCTATATTTAGCTTGATAGACATTTAACCCTATAACAATGGACAACACAAAATAAATCAATTTCTACAAGAATTGAAGACCAACTTGAATCCTGAACCAGTCTAGTATTTGACTTCCAATAAAATTTAATCATTGCAAAAGTCCAGTTAAAATAGGATTCTGAAAGTAGCAGATAGAGGGCAAAAAGGACAATAGTCAATTATTCTCATTTCTGCTTTGACATTAAATTAACACAGTATTAATATCAGAGCCTTTTGAGTCCTTACTAATGAAAGTTACCTTAAGTCAAACACTCCACTTTTTTCTCCAACACTGGGAATGCCATTTGCATTTCTTGTGTTTTCACAGCTCTTACTACTGTTAGTTTCTAAATTGAAACAGAATATATTGCAGATCTATGAAGATTTACTGTTTAATGGTTTAACACTCTTCTAAAAGTGACATAAGTAACAGAAATAAGGCACTCTGAAAATGGAATAAATTCCTTCAAATGGGTTGGTATTACCATAAACAGCCAAGCAAATATTTTGAGCATTCTAGTAGTGTATTACTTCATTCTGACACTACATGCACCAAAACAGTTATACAAGCTATTTTATCTCTGAAGCCTTCTTCTGGTTTCTTTTACAGAAAAAGTATTCTCATCAATACAACCATGCTCCCAGCCAAATATTTACACAGCAGGTTACTAAATTTGTGTCTTGGTTTTGGCTGGGATAGACTTAATTTTATTCCTAGTAGGTGGTATAGCGCTGTTTTTTGGATTTAGGATGAGAAGAATGTTGATAACAAACTGATGTTTGAGCTGCTGTTGAGCAGTGGTTATATGAAGACAAGGACTTTTCAGTTTCTCATACTGCATTGCCAGCAAGTAGGTTGGGGGTGCACAAGAAATTGAAAGGGGACATAGCCAGGACAGCTGAACCCAACTGGCCAAAGGGATAGTCTAGACCACAAGTCATCGTGCTCAAAAATAAAACTGGGGGAACTGGCTGGGGAATACAGCCTGCTGYTCAGGGACTGGCTGGGCATAAGTCACCAGGTGGTAAGCAATTGTGTTGTGCATCTCTTGGCTTGTATATTCTCTTAGCATTTTATGAGTTTCCCCTCTCTTTCTGTCCTGTTATACTTTCTTTATCTTGACCCATTAATTTAATCTTTTTCAGATTCTTTCCCCATCCCACTGAGGGGGCTGTAGGCAAATGGCTGTGTGGTGTTCAGCTGCCTGCTGGAATAAACCATGACAACCTCTCAGAACATATTTGCAAGTATCAAACTCTATTTAGAAAAACAGAAGGTGATAAATATTTTGGCAGAATCTTTATCCTTATGCTCTTGAGCATGTCTAGTGTCAGAACAAAGCAGACTCTAATATTCTCAACAGTGTGCCTCATACAACTTTTCCTTGTCCCGTAGTTCATGTCTGTCTCTCTCATGTCAGTAACATCTTTATGGAAGAGCATTCCACGATGTAGTCCAAGCAAGCCATGCCATTTTTCTCACTTCGGTTACAAATTATTTCCTTGGTAAACACACTATAGTATTGATAGCATGAATGAAGGCTGTAAAAGTTACTGCAAAACACTGAAGAACTCTAAGTTGAGAATTACAGAACAAAGATATGTTTCTTGTTGTTTAATGTTTACACAAGAAATGCCAAGGACTATTTTACCCCAACRCTGCAGAACCAATCTTCACCTCTGCAAGGAGTCTCAGTTTAGATGTGTACCTTGGATTTACCAGTCTGTCACAAGATAAGGGTCTATGATGATTGACATCATGCAAATGCACTCAAACTTACTGCTTAAATTTAACTCTGAGGAACACTGCAATTCTGTTTTTATGTACTCTCTTTCAGTAGAGGAGCAATTAACAGCATTGCCAAAAATTTGTTACTGAAGAACATAGACTTAGGTAATGAGAAACATGATCACCTATTCTTCAAGGAAAACAAAATCTGAAGCTCCTGCGGTGCTGGAAAATGTTAAGTGCATTAACTATGTAACTTTAATATTATACTCCTTGTGCCTTGTAAAACTAATTAAGAGGTGTTGATAACAGTTTACTGAGATCATATATAGTAAAATTCAATCTAATAAAATGTTCTTTATAATAGTTTTGTTTTGTTTTGTTTTGTTTTGTTTTTACTKTGAAGACTGGTTGTTTATCTTCCACTGCTCAAGTCTATAAAATAATCAACTGTGAATAGCACTTTCTTACAATTCATGCAGTATCATGGATAAAAGGTATCTGCTAAAAAATAACAATTTCCCTTAAATTGAGCTTCATTTTTCTGTAAGCAAGCAGAAAAACTCAACCAGACTCATCCTTGACAATCACAGATTTTAACAACCATTCACATAACTTACCCAGATGACTGAACTGGTGTGTAACAAGAAATGCGTTTACATCTTAATGCTTGTATAGCTGCCATACGGACTCATTCCTCTCCTTCCATCCTGTGCAGGGCGAATGCAGTTGCTAAGGTGAATGGCAAGTGTTTGACATTAAGAGTGACCCATTGTAAAACTTTCAATAAATACCTGTAGTTGCCTTTAGCACACTGAGGATAACAGGATCTGGAATATATTAATCCGATGCTGTAAATAGATGCCTGTAACGCAACATATCTATTGACTGGTAACAGTTGTGTTGGTGCTCTTGGTACTGACTATTTTATTCTACCTCAACTTGTATGGCATTCCCTTAAGAAGGGAGATGAGTTCCAATGGAACCCTTAGAAAGAAGAGAGGTCTGTTTCTGAGGAACTTAGCAGTAAACACGAATATTTAAATGGCAGCATATGTTACCCACAAGCCTGAAGAGGTAAAAAAACTTAGGAAATACACAACTACGTCTCAGAGGCAGGCAACCATCTTCAAGGGGCTACAAGAAAATTTTTCAGTTCACTGTAGATCAAGAAGTTAGTGCACAGTCTGAAATCAAGCTAAATCATAAAAATTACTATTTTTCTTCTGAATTTCTGTTTTCTCTGACCCAATCACTGAGCTGCCTCCATTTTAAAAGTATTATAATTCTTTTAAAGTGAATCATATTAATCTTGAAAACCCCTCAGTCATCTTTGAGGAATCTATTAAAAAGAAGCCTATATAGGTATGCTGTAACTCTCTGACCAATGTCAGGCACTATTATGTGGGTATCTTGTGACAGACAACAACTAATTGGACTTAATTTCCTGAATTATATCTTGTCATCTAACTGGGAATAAAGAATTTTTTAAGAAGTCAGACAGAACTGGTAGAGAAGCCAAAGGAGAGAGACACACTGACAACTGTTAGAAATTCTAGAGGCCGCAGAGTGTCAATCACTACCAAGGGGCCCGAGAGCCACATGCTCAGTCCTATTAAAGGCAGGRAAAAAAAAAGAGCAACCATGCAACACCTTTGCTGCAGAAAGTCAGGGCATCAGAGTTACAAAGCATTAGGTTGTATGGGCACGAACAGAAGCATACACAGGGTGTACGTAAAATCTGATGGACAGATAAAAGAAGCAGACTACTGCCATTTTCATCTGACCACATCCAGTCCRGATTTTTATATTGTTAACCATGTCAGAATCCCAACTTATGGGATCCTGAATTCAAAACCACCTACACTTTTAATAAGATGAGAGTCTTCTAGAGCACAAGAAAAATGATACTGACCTTCAGATAGCTGTTTCAATTTTTTATTTTTCTTCCAAAACAGAAAAAAAACCCCAAAGCATTTACATTAATATCCTTTTATTGCAGTGTAGGTGTAATAAGTGCCACCCAAGATGACAGGGAAATTTGAAAAGGGGGGTCAACTTCTGAGTAAGCCCAACCCTATATTTGGGAGTAATAACAGTCTCTCCAGACTGGTTTAGCCTTTAGAGATCTGTGACTAAAAACACTTGCTAGTTAACGAGTTATCCAAGTGAGTTCATTTTAAAATTTAGAGACCTGGTATCATTAAACTTCCATTAGAAATATGATTAGTGTGTGTGGAAAGAAATGTTACCTTGAATAATGCAATTAGGCTCCTTCCATCAGGTGTTTGTATTGGTCATAGGACCTACCACTGGTGAATAACAATCTTATTTCGCATTGCAACAGCTCACTTCACCATGCTTCGTACACATGGGCTACATACAGTAGGAGAACATGTAGAAATTCAACATGGACCCAGGGATGGAAAGCTCAAGGACAATGTTTAAATTTAGAAGTAGTTGAAGGAAGAAGCACTTGGCCTGACCTTTTGTTATCCTGCATATGTTCTTAACAAAGTATTCTTATTCACTCAGCTGATATTAAGGAGCATTTTCTACTGAACCTGCATGGAACAATGGTGACTAAGTGAATGATTATGCAAATCACAGATCAGTATTCCCAATAGGCATTACACAGCACAAATCCCAGGCTCCTTCCTGTTAAGAAAGAACTAATGAGAAAATGAATCAGCCAAGTATCAACTGTTTCAAACATTACCAGTATTCTACATTTGAAGTATAATTAAACTGCCTTGAACTTGAATTTAAAAAGTATTTTCAAAATACTTCTATGGTTATTTACAATATTGATAGTTCTTTACTTAGAATATACTGTGCTTGTGTATTAAAACCCTGTTTTAACAGAGCTATGCAGATTATGATAATGACAAAACACTGCTGGACTAGAAGCAGATATAATACTTTAATCCTTCACTGTGACACTTGAGGAGTGAAAAAACCCCATGGTTTTGATTTGGTGACTGCTTGGCTGTCAGAGTAGGGTTGCACAACCCACACTCCCTGAACCCAAGCATTTGAAATTCTGAAAACAGAATCTAAAGTCAGAATATGAATGAAGTAGAAGATGCTGATGGAACTATATTTTTTTTCCCTCGGGAGCAGTATGGCAACTACATTGAAGCTTTTCTGCTGCACAGTGGCTTCCAGCTCCTCCTGTTTGTTACCCATGCTGGGTGCACAGGTGTAGCTGTGCTTCAGCTGGGCTGCTGATTTTGCCCCCAAACACTGGCAAGCTGCCCTGAGGCTCATCTCTAGTGAGCATGGTCTTACACCCCTCAAAACTARTTTATAGCTCTCCCAATCAGCCCGCCAACTCATGGACTAGAATTCTTTCCCCCTTTTTAGACAGGTGGATCTTTTTTTTTCTTGTATGTTGATCTGATTTGAATAGTTTTCTTAGATTAGCTAAGATATTACTGCATGAGTATTCATTAATGTCCAATTAGCATTTTTAAATCCTTACATTTTGATTTAAACATGCATGAAGTCTAATCTCTGTAACTGCAATTAGAATTGCTTATTTAATAAATTTTGAACTGATGAGTGTATTGTTCTAAAATTGTTTATCATCATATATTTCACAGAAAAATGAGATTATAAAAAGTAGATGGCAATACACTATTGTAAAACTTTTTCTAGCAGCGAGGTGGTCTTGGTCAGTTTTGGGGTTTTTAACAATATATTTTTTCTTCTTATTTGATATGAAAACAACATTAGCCCCAGGTTATCCAAATWTCTCAGTATTATAAAGAGCGGTAGAAGTTTATCTGCTATAGACTACATACTGCTATGAATGTGGCTGTGACATTTCTGMTTATTAAAAAGAACCAAAGATTCTCATTCCCTTCTCTCAACTAGTAATAACTTTTAAGACAATCAGGAGTTTGTACACTGGTGTAAACCTCACTGTACAGATTGGTAGAGTTCTGCTCATTTCCTGTTTTTAAGGTAATGAAAATCAGGCCAAATAACAGCAAATTTCTCTATGAAAATCCTTTTACATAAAGAAAAACACCAGGGCCAAAACTAGTGCAAACATGTATTTAACATGCAGCTAAAAAGATATAGAAGTGTTGAATTTAGAGACAATTAAGTCACAGCCAGATCTGATATCCACATTTCCTAAAGACAGGTCTGATCAGTCTGTTCTCCTCTACCATATCATGGTTGCTATTTACATTTTAGACTTAAGCCACGGACTGAGAAAAATTAAAGTTAACTGTTGCCATGCTATTGGCATGCTATTGGCCAGGAAAGCTCAAGACAGAGTAATGAGTTTAAGGTGCCTGGGTACTCTGGTGTGCACCTTTTGACCAGTGCAAGGATATACAAAGGAGGCCATGCCTGCAGCTTGAACAGCTGTGTCAGTGGGACTTCACCATTTGGGTGATTTCTTTGTCACTTGGAAGAGCCCAGCTTTTCAACTGGTTGTTTGTGGAGCATGATGATGGTAATAAGGGTGGGCTGCCCCTTCAGCTTTTAGATTTAGCACTTGGGTAGCCCTGTAGTCCAGTATTGGCATTGCCAGCAACTGGCCACAGTCTGAGTGTTTGCAGGACCTTAGGACTGACCTTTGTCACAATTGCTACATTTGACATTTTCTTGACCWGCCTGCAGCATTCTTTCACTTGTCTTAGCTGTGACTTTTTTTTTAATTAACCAGGTGTTTATTGCTGATTTGTTTTGCTTCTTTTGTCTTTACATTGTGCAATTACAACTTTATATACAAAGTATTCACAAATATCTATTCTTTACAAATATATCATTCTACAACTAACATAACAATGTGCCTAGAGAAAAGAGTACTGACAGGAAAGCAGAGGCCTTGATTTGTGGTTACCCCCACAAATGTAACCTCAAGTTCTGCATGCAGTCTCACCCTCTCAAGCCTATCTTATCAAGCATATCTTTTTCATGCAGAATATGCAAAGTGTGTTCAGACATCACATTTCCTGGGTTTCCCATATGCCTATTAAACATGCACAAGGCTCACCATTGGTGCTTACACTGCCTCTCCTGATTTCCTTGCAGCCTTTATTCTGCTTCTGGCTCAAGAGCAGCAAGTTGCAATTGCATCTGAACTACTCCCAGACTTTGCCTAGGAATCTACAGACAAACATACAGCACAGAACAAGCCCTCCCATAGCTGGATGTCTTCATTTGTCTTTGACRTTGAACAGTTTATAACACTTAAGCTTGTATAAAACAACCAAAGAATATTAAGGGACATTCTGTTGATGAACAGGGTTAAGCTCCAACTTAGATAGGAAGGAATTCGGAGTGAATTTTTCCAGGGTTTGTTTTTGGTTTTTTGTACTTTGTCATGTATTAGGGAGTTTTGAAAGTCTTCAGAAGACCAATTCTTAAGAGGAGTGCATGAAGGGAAAAGCTGGGAAGTCTAATTAACATTTCAGGGTGAAAAACAGTTCTTTTATCATTCAATGTTTTCTATAATAAAAAAATGACAACTAGAAATATCTTAATTGAAAATGTTTCCATTAATATTTCACCTAAGCTTCACAGCAAGACATACCTCTTCATACGTACRTGAAGAGGTTGTTAAAAATGCTGGCAATGTAATGGTTTGCTGATAACAGTAAAATGTGCAGCTGAGCTCAACAGGATTGATTCAAGTACAGGGAATGTTGCTGGAGGTGTGTGAAAGTCAAAACAGTCAAAAATATGGAAATTAATACTTCAATCAGCTTAGMATAAAGTTCATCCCAAATCTTGTTAGACATTTGTGAACCCATCCTCCCTCCATCTACAGTGAACTTGCAGAATTTAGCTAACAAAAGCCCCTTTATTCTCTGCATGAGGCCTGCATATTTTGGAGGATTTCAGGCAACTCTTCACAAACATTGAAAATCCAGTAATAACCTACATATGTACTGTACTAAAATCATACAAACACTGCCTGAAATGTTTGAGAATCTCAGACTGAGAATCCTCAGAGCACTGAGAATCCTCATAGCATTTTCCAAAATTTGACACCAAGCGTGTGCAAGACTTAGATGTGTCTGATTAAAACTGCTTATCTTAAACATTTTATCAAAACCGCTTATATTTTCCTTATTCTTAGCCTTGGGTATGTGGGAGAGGGGGATTCTTGAATAAGGGAGTCTGAAGAATGTATTTTTAATACAAAATAGTACTGTTGTCTTTGAAAGACACAATGTTTGCAGATTCTGTATTTTGTCTCTTAACTGTACTATGTACATGTAGATAGAGAAACCATCACAACTGCTCTTAAGATTCAAATCTCTTACCTAGTTCCAACACAACTCTTACAACAATATCTTGGTGCCTCAGATAGATTTATTCATTTTGTGCGTGTACACAACATAGATCACACAAAGATTATCATAATCATCTTTAYTTAAATATAGGAAACAAAAACACAGGTGCCAAGAATGAGATCAACAAAAGGACTAGCGTGTTGCTAGATTAGACGTTATGCTATATTTTCTAGGGATTGGTTTTTGGTTTTTTTTAATTCCCATTTTTGGAAAAGCTTTGCTATGATTAGACCCATCAGATATGGGAGGTCTGGCTCTTCAGTTAATGTTTTCCCAACTTGCACACACTGAAGTGACTCCAATACTCCAGCAATGTGTTGTGTAAAGGAGCAAGCACTCTTAGACTGGCTTATAATATATTTCAGAACTTAGGAAGCAACTCTCTTACCTCTGTGGCCAAACAAATAAGTTTATGGAGCTGAGTTTTGCACTTCTGTATTTATGTGTGACAACACTGCAGCTTGGACAAAAGAAAGGAAAGCCAGGATGGCAGTAGAAACACCCTCTCTCCACTACATCCTTCCTTCACCTCTCATCATGAGCAAAGCCATGAAAAGGTGTTACTGGTTCCTAAAAGAATGTAACCCTGAGAATTAGACATTTAAAGACTGACAAAGAGCACACATGCATCATCCATCGATGTTGGCAGGAAGTAGGACAAATAAGAAAGTGCAACTCCAGTTATGACCCTACAGTTATGGCAACTGAGAAAGAAGAGAGGAATCACTCCAATATCATCTCTCACATATCAGGACACAAGACTAAATCAACACTTCTACTTAAATCACATTGTGGGAAGACAACTAGGGCTGAATTTAGAGAAAACTGGGAAGCTATATTTACATTCCAGCAGAAGTTATAACAGTATGTAAATTATAGGATGAAAGCCCCCTGAAAGGTCTTCATTTTTCAATTTACTTCTCACAATGTTTTGCTACCAGAGACTCAGCAAACATGAGTAATTTTGAAATTTAAAGTGTCCTCTCACACTTTCATATCACCTTTCCCCAAGGCAGTGATGGATGCCACAGAACTGTGTCAGTGTGAATTCAGCTGCAACATGAGGATGATTATACCTTCATTCCACTTGAATTTTTGGGCTAGATAACTAGGCCTAAAGCTGCTTAAGTATTTAAGTCCCTTCCAAAAACCAGTTCTTATTGATGATTTATCACCTGAGCAATACTTATAACACACAAGAAAAAAATAGCAAGTATTGACATAGATTCACACATGAGCTGTTTAGGAAAACATTTGGTGTTCAAGTTGACTGCATATGTTCCAGGAGACAGCAGTTGCTTTGCAGTATCAGTGTAGAGCACTCCTGGAAACAGAAATATGATGAAAAGAGTAGTGTGTGTCAACCTCAACAGACAGTTCTGACAAAAGCCATAGCTATTATTAGAAACAAAGCTAGGAATGCTGCAGAGCCTTGTGAACAGTGAAACATCATCAACTCCTGCTCTTTGTCATAATGTGACCCAATGCAGCAGAAGATCAATACTGTAGGCACTGAATCCCTGGAGAAAGATTTCAGTGAAAAACATAGTGATTTCTCCATGTAGGTAACCAACCACGTGAAGAATCTTTTGTTGTTAAAGCAAAAACCCCCTTCATCATGGATAGCAGATGAAAAGTAGAACTTTTTGCTATTCAGTTCTACTTTATTTAGCAAAACYATTGAAAGTTTACTCTTAACTACATGAACAATGTAGGTGTACTTCAATGACCAAGGATTTTTAAGTCAGAAAATAATGATTAGAAAAAGTTTAGGAGAGACTGCTTTTTCACAGCAGCTTTTACAGTGTACTCAGAGTGCAAGGCACAAGGCTCCACCTTATTATTTGAGAGATAGGTGTAGAAACTGCAGATGACAACAGATATTCAAAAAGAATGGGGCACGATTTTTGGATACATGTACCATGAGGAGCCTTTGTCAGTGAAAAATGTAAACATCAAAACTAAAGCTGGATGGTCATTACTGTCTTGAATCTTATGAGCCAATGCTACTGGTAATTTTGACTATAGCCCTGGACTAGTTTACCGTTTGCAAAATTGAAAGGTGAGTAAAAGGTTAAGTTTACACCCTTATCTGTTCATTAACAATTGAACACAAAGCCTGGCTTAATTTCCAAGTTACATAACACTGCTTAACAGACTGTTTTAGCTACAATATGAGGTAACTCTTGATACGTTAATATTCTGATGTTTAAAACCTTGCTGATTCTAGTTAAGGCACCAAGTCATCCATCTCGTCTTTGTGATTTGCATCCAAATCTTCTACTTATGATTTTGCCAAACACTACCTCACTTTAGCAACTGCTATACAAGACTTAATTGCTAATTTTATAATGATTTGTTTACAACAAAGTGATTGACAAATCACACAAATCCTCAATATATTAATTTTTGTGAGAGCTTTAACGTGCAATGTGCCCTTGAATACATTCTTGTGGTGTGGAACTTGAGAACTGATAATACAACAAAAGGATGTTTGGAAGGAATGAATCCACAGTTTTTAAAGCTTTGAAAAGCAAGGCTCAAGTAGTGACTATTGGACAAACTGTTGTGTTCGATGAATTAAATACAGATACTCTAGAACTTGGATTCGCCTAGAGTTAAGTAAAAATTGGTGAAACTCAGTTCCTGAAGAACAGCAAAGAGAAAATAATCTTGCAGAAAATAAGAATGCGTAACAAGAATTGTTGGGGTGCACTATGTGCTGGTAGAGAGATAGGCCCTGAGGGCTGGAGAGAGAGCCTCTTTCCTGGACCCAGAGGTGACCCTGGGAGTGCATCCAGGTCACCAGGGATGGGCTGAGAGAGGATTGTGGGTTTCTGGACAGTGTTGGACCTATGAGATGTGATAATYGTAGTTTGTGACCTTATAGGGTATTGTTTACCTGTTACCATAATAGGCAATGTCTGTGCACTAYCCCAGGTGATTGGGGGACACTGAGGTGAACATCTTTCCTGTTTATATGATGTGATATCCTGTTGGGTGCTGGTATTTAGGGAATATTTTCCTGCRCAATAAACGCTTTGCACTTCTCCATCTTGTGTGCGGAGTCATGCCCTTGCGTGATTACTGCAAGAATGATTGAAGTTTGTTCTTACTAAAAATGGTAGATTGGTTTCTAATGAAAATATATCATAGTATGAACTGAAGTTAAAATTGTGATTTAAAAAAAAAGATAAGCCTGTAAAAGAACAATAGCCTCATCAAAATAGCTATCTCCCACAGGGTTTAAACCTCCAATACACCTAATGCTCTGCTGTTTCAAGTGGAAGTATGTTGTTTTACACGTAGAATCAACAGTGGAGTAGGCAAGCCAGAGAGGAAACCAGCTGTGGCTACTGATAACCTGGAGAACTACTCATCCACCTCTGCCAACCCCATGAGCTCTCCAGAGTATTGGGCATATTTTTACAATGTCAGGAATGTATTCACAGAAGYAGATTTTTTACAAAGTGCATTATTTTATTGTGTTTATTATCTGGGAGCCTAGTAAAAATTAGTCATTGCTTCCCTCAATTAAAATAATTTTTCATCAAATATATGTGGATATGAYATTAAGTTTAGTCTAGGGATTAAGAATATATATTCTTATATTTTTTATATTATATATATTATATATTATTTTTTATAGTATATATTAAGACYATATAATTTTCCAATATATAATCTATAAATGGATTTTTTTATTTTTCTGAAACAAAGTTCCCTTAGGGATGCATCTGATAGCTTAAGAGACAGACTGTTACGCGTAGGTTTGACCACAGAGCTCCGGGAGCCACCCTGCTGTGGCTCCTGCATGTAAGGGCTTTTGCATATTGGTTCTATGATGGCTAGTTGAACAGAGCCTAAAACCAGCAGGGTCCAGGTGCTAGTAAATATAGGCAAATATATTTCACCCAATAAACACTGTCTTTAGCCCCTATAAGACCAGCTGGGTGTGTATAGCTGCACAAGTCTTTTTCTAGATCTAGATCCAAGCTATTTGTTCAGAGACACAGACTCATGTAGCAGAGATTAATTCTTAGATTCCTGTTTAAGACTTTGTATTTCTAAACACATTGATAGCACAGCAGATACAGCCAGTAGGGAATTTGTTTAGATAAAGTTTAGACATCAGTGCAGGTGAACATAAAAAAGATAAAATATAGCATATACTGGACAGAACTTCTGACTACAAGCAATCAACTAGTAAGACTGAGTATTTGCACAACTGTTTTATAGTCACAAACAAGAGCAAATTCAGTTCTTCATGCAAGCATACAACTAAAAGCACAAACTCATGAAACTTGCTTCCATTCTGCCTTAGTAGCACAACAGCAGTTAGAAGTTTACCACCAATGACTTCAGATTTTTTCCTCAACTTCAAACACACTTCATACTGAGAAAGATGGATTCTTTTTGTCAGCCTAGAATCACTCAAACAGAAAAAAAGATTAGTTCATAGCCTAGCAGAACACCAGCCAAAACCAATTCAGTATTAGAACATAGACTACAAAACACGAACCACTGTCTTTTATACTTACTTAAGTACTGTTGCCCCAAGGAAGTCTTTATGGTTCACTCCCGAAATTTCTCATTCCTTCTTCAGGATCTCAGCCACCACTCACTCACCTCATAAATACCAGATCTGCTTTGTCAGATTCAAATCCCAGAGGAAGCCTGCACTACACCTTTCCCACATAGCCTTAGCAGGAAACTTGTCAAGGAGGTCAGGTCTTCTTCCCACACTATATTTCAAAGAGGAAACACAGTTTCTACTACAATAAATAAATAGATTTTTAAAAAGCAACAACAAACCCCTAATTTGAATTTTCATATGCAGTTAACAGAAACTTGATTCACCTCTTTCCTCAACATACAGAATAAGTAGTGTGCCAACCTACTCTTTCCATTTTAAGTAATTTGAGACATCTGGTGACCATTTGCTAACGGAAAATAATCAACCAGTTTATACTTTGTCAACAGATCTGTTTTTATATGCTAAGTAGTTTGGCTTGTTGTGTGTATTTTGGTTATATTGTATAGAAAAAATGCAAGGCAATTCCCTTACCGAGAAGACATTGGATTTTATTTTCAAGTCTTTTATATTTTCTCTAATTTTTATATAGTAATAGTATTTCCTGATTTTACCTGTTGAGTACTTTCTTGAGTGTTGCAGCATTACCTACTGTGTCAGTCTTAGATAATAATAAAATAGAAGGTATGATGCCTGACTGAATTATTTCCAGCTCAAATTCTTCATATAAGGATATAGTTTCAAAAAACCCATTTATTCTTACCATATATGCTGCAACAGGAACAAAATCTGCCCTTTTTTCTGAACTGAAAAAAGTTATGATATCCAGAAGTTCATTAAACACGTATGATAACACTAGTTAAAAAAAACCAAACAAACTAGTAATGAAGAAATTATTTTATATTCCTTATGTCTATTGACACTTTCGGAGGGACTGTGAATCAAAATCAGGACAATGTTTCGTTGATTTCTGGGGATATGGTATATTTAAAAGCAATTAACTGAGGGCAGGGGGAGAAGTGGAGTGTAGCAACTTAACCAATACAGACAAGTTTACCAATGTATTTATTGGATGGTTTAGATGATCTATAGCATATTCTATTTCTTGAAGAGCTGCTTAAGTTCTTATTTTTTCTTCTATCTCTGAAATTTCTTAAAAGCTCTCAATTACCAGCTCTCTTACAGCAGCTCAAATGGACCAAGTGCTGCCTTTTCRAAATTTAGTTCTTTCAAGAGGATAAATTTACAATATTTAAAAACTGTGCTAAATTATGCACATCTAGCAGGCTTAACACTACTATAAATTGTATAAAACATTATGGATTCAAAGTATGCTTCTGTGAACACAGGTTTATAGCACTGTGGCAACTTGAGGCAACATAGTTCTCTGTTTAATTTTTCAGCTGAAGTTGAATACGTAGTAGTAGGCCCTTTCCTGAAGAAATCTACGGCTGAAGTAGAATTTATCTAAAATTCCCAAATGCCTGCAACAGRCAGTAAAAAAGATAACTTGTTTTTTTGATCCTGCCAGCACCACACAGAGACACAGATCTTCCACAAACAGGTCTATTAAAACTTCCTAGGGAGCAACCAGATCAAAAGTGAGTGGGCAAGTACTGGAAGTACACATAGCTACTCTTTAGGAAATGTTTAGGGCATGAAACAGGAGTGGGTGAAAGCATGAGATCAGAGTCAGAGGCTAGGGAGCASAAACGTACACTGTGCATCAGTAAGCATTAAGAATGATGGATAGTTGAGCCCTTCTGAAGTCAGGAGCTACTTGCAAAGCTTGTAGTATTCACTGCTGCTGAGGATATAATTCATTACATTAAGTTTGTAAACCTCTATGCAAGATAAAAGAGAAGAAGAAATGGTTTACTGTTGTAAGCAAACCTTTCCTTCCAGAATGAACATTAGTTGCACTAAGTTTGTATATACAGTATTTTTTTATTTTGTTTAYTCCTTTACATTAGTATAATACTGTAGTAGAGGTGGCAGCTGACTTGATGTTCCTTTATCTGCAATCCTGCTGTTTAAATATAAGGCTATTCATTTCCTGGTAAGTTTTGGTGCTTTTTGGTTTGTTTTGGTTATTTTAAGTAAACTAGCTAATAAYCATCTCTGGTAATTAATTTTGGAAAAGTGATTAAAGTCAAAAAACAAAAGAAGAAGAAAATCCTGTTTGACCTACGTTACAATCAGCCACTCACTGTGTTACTATATGAAGTATCAAAGGCAGTTCTGAAGCTTAGCTTGCACAAAGGTGAGAAAGAAAAAAYGGTGGGAGTGCAACTGAACTAAAAGCTTTTAAATAGAAATAAGATCCATAATAAAACCAAAAAAATTTCATTCCTATGACTCCCTTATATCATGTGTAAGCTGAATTTACTACCATGCAGCATACCTTGAATCAAGAAGATAATTTTTAATTATTAAAAGCAATTTCATTGGGTGTGATGATAGATACAGACTTTTCTGTGTGGTTTCAGATACGTATATGTGATCATATGCCACAAAATGGGAAATCTGATTGCTTTGCTGATGTACTGCAAGGTGAATTACTCTTAGTTTATTGTAATTCACTTAGGAAAGTGGAATGTAGAACCTTTCAATTTTTAGATCATCACATTAAGGAAGAGATGTGTCTTTTCCTAAGGAAATATACTGCCTTCAGTCTAAAACTCAATGCACCTAAGCATTTCATAGCATTAAGGCTGTTTATAAATATCTTAGGCTTAATTCACATTTTATTAATAAGAATTAGTACCATTGCAAWATGTCAGCTAGCATTAGTGTTGTAGTGGGAAAAGATTTATTGCCRAGGACTCCAAAACCATCCTGCCTTCTATGAGAAATAGCATGGCCAGCAGGATCAGGGAAGTGATTTTCCCACTCTACTCAGCACTGGTGAGGGCAAATCCCAAATCCTGTGTCCAGTTCTGGGCCCCTCACTATAAGGCAGACACTGAGGCGCTGAAGCGTGTCCAGAGAAGAGCAATGAAGGTGGTGAAGGGTCTGGAGCACAAGTCTGATGAGAAGTGGTTGAGGGGAGCTGGGGTTGTTCAGCGTGGAGAAAAGGAGGCTCAGGGGACACCTTGTTGCTCTCTACAAATACCTGAAAGGAGGTTGTGTCCAGGTGGGGAGTGGTCTCATTTCCCAGGCAATATATGACAGGACAAGAGGAAATGGCCTCAAGTTGCACCAAGGTAGGTCTAGATTGGATATTAGGAAAAACTTCCTCAYCAAAAGGGTTATCAAATATTGGAACAAGGTACACAGGGAAGTGGTGGAGCTACCATTCCTGTAGGTATTTAAAAGATGTGTAGTTGTGTTTTAGTGGTGGACTTGGCAYGGCTGGGTTAATCGTTGGACTCAATGGTCTTAAAGRTCTTCTCCAACAKAAATGATTTTATGATTCCATGATCTTTCTGTTTAAACTTTTGAAGAGCTGTTAATAGCAAATACTGATACCAAAGGAGTCACAGCCTATTGGAGCATTTCAGTAGCAAAAAAAAAAAAAAAAGAGTAGAAGATAAAATATTATTTCTCATAATAGGAAGTTCAGCTGGTAGAGATGTGACAGTAGCAGCTGATGAATTGGCAGAAAAAACAGCAGAAGGCACTGTGATGAAGCAAGAGTGTGTGTTAGGTGTAGTTGCAAATGATGTACTTAGGAAAACACAGGATGAGATGAATAGCTGGTTCATTATCTAGGCCAATGCCCCAGTTTGCAGTAGTGCAACCAACTTAATTTTGAGATTGCGTTTAATAATAAACTATTTTTGAAATAGCTGTTCATATCAACCTTTGTGTTTTCATGCATCCAACCTCCAAACCTAGTTCCCTCAAACTCCCAATACTTCAACTATCTCAGATCCCATGTATTATTGCAAAGATTCCTACATGRTGTCATCTCTTGCTCCTCATTGGCACCATTCAAATACTATCATAATCACTTTCAAACTATATGAGTTTTCAGACTAGCAACAGGAAAGAATTAGAGGCTCTTTTCAGCTTTGTTTTAAAATACCATTTGCAGGAGTTGAGTTTGCCATCTAGTGCTGAGAATTTCTCCGTGCTATTTAATTCATAATGCCACCAGWCAGTACTGCTGCACAGAGAGGAGAAACACCAGTGTATCACTCARGCAACATTCATTTCTCATTAGGCCTCTTCCGCAGATGGTAAAGCAGAATACCAGCTTTTCTGTCCCTTTTATCTCCCATGAAATGTTATTTGTGTCCTGGTGATTCTTGTGACCACTTCTTATCACCCAACATGTGCTTTTAGCACCATGACTTTAACTATGGTTTATGATTTTTCCATATGCTTTCAAAAGACACAATTACTTGGAAACCTGTAAATTGCACATTTTTTTTGTTTTCTATGTTAGAAGAAAGAAACTGGAATTAATGCAACATGCTCATGCCTAGCCCTAGGGAGGAACAAAGTGCTGGSTTTACACTCAGACATATCTTTCAGAAATGCAAATTAAGAACAGACTCAGAAACTTTGTAGGTTGTAGAGCATGACATAGTTATGAAGGAACAGTTTTCCAKCTCCAGTGTTGCCTAACAGCTAGCATTTCTTTCCACCTGCTTTTTCTTCCACTCTACTTATCAGGTCATTCAATTTGAGGAGCATTAGTCTTTCAGTTTAGAAGGACATTTATACAAATACTCAAGTCCCTCTCTGAAAGCTCTGCTAGTTCTTCACAAGCCACYGACAGCTTAAGACCTTTGTTGACTCAAGATCATCATAACTACAAGACTAACAAGAAAGAAGACTTAGGACTTAAGAGAAATCTTTCTATAAGAACAGAAAAGGTAGCACCCAAATATCCACCTTGAAAGCTTTGCACATCTTGAAAGAAATTAATGCATCCACAAAATGGATACAAGCATTTAGCCTCTTTCTGCTTTTAGAATCTGAAAAAAAATCAKTTGCCCCTTCCACAAGGAAAAAGCTGTACAATACCTTGTAAGAACCTCTCTTCTTTTTGTTGTGATATTGTCAGCTCATAAATAAAAAAAATCACTCTACCTTGAATCTCATCTATGAGAGCAAAAATCAGAGCTGCTGGAAAATTTAAGGCTAAGACCTTAAATGCCACTTTTATCTTCTCTATGAAGTAAAAATCCCCAGAGGATTTCCACAGCTGCCTCTCACCCCAGTAAAAAAAATAACTTAGATCATAGATAGTGTGTAATTATTTGGTCTAATGAATGCAAACAATACAGACAAAGCAAGAACAGGTAATACAAAGCGTTTATAAAACAGCTAAAGTATTTTAGGCTTACTTTTGAAAACACAAGCTTATCAGAAAAACAATAGCCAAATAACATGTCAAATAGATAGTATTTCTCATTGCACTACACACACTGTCCAGGCTACATACTCAAGAGTCTTGACCCTTTCAAAAAGGATAAGCAACAATCAAATTTATATATATTTATATTTATATATATTTTTGTTGTTGTTGTTTTTTAAAGAAAATAATAGATGAATTGGGTTGAGGAAAGGATGGGGTAACAGCACAAGAGTCTTCAAAATTACTGTAATCACTTTCAACAACCTTAAAAAAATAAGTATGAAATAAAAATGTAGCAGTGACTCTAAATGCTCTTCTAAATGATCTAGTGAAGTTTACCACTTGAGGGTGGCACTGCAGAAAAAACCAGTTGTATTCAGGAGAATACACAACAACTCTTCATATTACTCCATCAGGAAAAACCGTAGATGCAATACTGAGGTTTCATGCTGTGCTTGGTCCATAATGGAGTAAGCATTTTGACATGGTCATGCCTCAGACTTTTTCTTTGATGCAAGTTTCCCAAAGACTAAAATGTCCTTAAACTTAAAACAAAAACCAAACAAAAAAAAACCCCAACCAACCAAAACAAAACAAAACCCACACATATTTTATTAGAATAGAGAGAATGTTTTCCCTTTTACACAGACACTCAGAATGTCTAATCAACCAAACAAGAAATTAGCATAAACTTGCAGCCATGTTGGCCATGGGACACCCGGAACAAGATGGACTGCTGGCTTATAGACACCTCTCAGAACCTTCTTTCTCTCACAAGCTCTCTTCCCTCAAGAAGGCACCAACAGGTAGGTGCCTGCTCTCCTAAAAGGGAGTATAACATATAGGTGTGGAATTGTGCATCACAAACTCTTTACTATATCAGTAACATTAGGTCTGGGGAATGACAAAATCTTGGCTTAATTTAGCTAATGTCAATAGCAAATGGTTGCTATGTGTAAGAGTCAAGATTATGTGAAAATGTTTGTAAGATCAGGTCTATTAATGAAGGCTGACAGCTGAATTATGAAGATGGACTTAAACACAAGTAAAAGGGGGATATTAAACAAATTAATCACTCATAGGAGAAAAGACTTCTCTGGAGTTTTGCTCTATGTATGATCTGATTATTATTGCACAAAATGCTTTTTTACTCTAAAGTTTTTCCTAGTACTTTACTGATTTTGGCTAGGCTAGAATCAATTTTCCTCRGAGTAACTTTTATGGAGTTGTGGTTTATATGTGTGAGGAAAGCAGTCTTGGTAACACTCTAATGTTTTAGTCATGGTGAACAGTGCACACACACTGTTAAGGCCTTTTCTATTTCTCACTCTGTCCTGCCAGTGAGTAGCCTGGGGATGCACAAGAAGCTGGGAGGCAACAAAGCCAGGACAGATGATCTCAACTAACCAAAGGCATATTCCATTCCATACCATACGGTGTCATGTTCCACAAAAAAATGTGGTGGGTAAGTTTACTYGGGCTACAATTGCTGAGGGAGTGGTGGGGTATTGGTTTGGCTTTTTTTCCTTGGATTTAGTGTTTTGAGGAGTTTTTTGTCTGTTTATTTGGAAGGTTTTTTTTGGGGGGGCAGAGCTTGAAGGGAGGGGCATGTTTGTGTGTTTCTGTTTTTTACTTGTTAAACTACCTATCTCAACCCATGAGTTTTCTCTCCTTTATGCTTCTGATTGTCTCTCCCACCTCACTCAGAGGGAGTGAGGGAGCAGTTGTGTGGTGCTTAGCTGCCTAGCAGGGCTAAACTACAAGTACAATTTGCAAATTTTAAAGTACTCAAGAAACACTAAAGAGTTTGTTTCTCATGGTATCTTCAAGTAGCTGAATGTAGTGTTTCAGTAATTAACAGTTTTTAAAGTGCTATTAGCTGATGCTTCAATGTTATAATGGCTTCCAGCATAATGGCAGATCATGGATTTGCAAAACAAATATTGTAGATATTAATTTCAGAACTATCAGAGATCAAATGGGTAGTGATGTTATTTTAGTTATTCGTATATCTTGCTTATTATTCTAATAAAGCAACAGTGTAAATCTTTAATAGCATTAGAGTCAGGCTTGTAACTATATGGAATCACATCTCTGTTGTTTTTACAATAGTGCTTTGTCTAACTTCATATGAGTTCCAAAACTAACATTTTCACACTAGCAAATGACAAATTATTTTATATATATATATATCTCTTCCAAAACTTTTGTTCATAGAATGAGGTTTCATTCCAAATCTGATTGAATTTTTTACTTTGGAATACCACAAACCAGAGAAATTCAGACCTTAAACATTCCTAAGATCGTCTTTGTCTCTTACTCTGCAATTACTTATGTTCATAACATCTCAATCACTTGCAAATTCTCCTAACTTAATAGTTTCTTTTTCTCTGTAGTCTTAACCAATTAGAAGAGCAAGCCTACACCTCTGTGTCTGGGCCTCTGTGAATTATTTTCTGAGGATATTCAAACTCCCAGTAGTCCACAGGTCACTTTTCATACCATCATTTTTCCACTTTTTTTTTTGTCTATTTACTCTGCTGTCTCTGATCTGTACATCTGTATTTCACCATGGCTGGTGCTGCAACTTCGTGCCCTATACAAAATACTTCTCCAGGAAATTGATGTTTCCCTGAAATTAACAAGCAGATTAGCCAGCCTTCTTTCCATATGATTTTATGGGTGTCATGGATGAGAAGTAGACAATTTCCTTGAATATCATACAAAGTCTTGTGATTAAGTAATACATATTGGCATCTACAGGTAGGCAATACAGGTCAYTGAGTCGTCACAAGGTTCCTAATATAATTTAGGTTGGAAGCCACATCTGGACAGCTTAGCTCTTGCATAAAGAACATTAAATTCAAACTTAGATGTAGTTTCTCAGGACTTTGTACAGGTGAATTTTGAAAATCACTAAGGATAAAGGTTCAACACACTCTGAGCCCCTTTTCCAGTGCTTCTAAATGAGGAAAATTCCTTCTTCATGTCCTGTTGGATTTCCCCTTCTCTAAATTGTGACCTTTTGATGTCTTTGCTTTTGCTCTGTGGATCTGAGAAGAGTTGGCATCCACCTCTGCAGTCCTTCCTTTGGATAGTGAAAAACTAAAATATGGTGTCAATAGCCTTCGGTTTTTCAGGCTAAATAAATACAGTCTCCGTAGAAGTTTCTTTTATGTTATTCTCCAGCTCCTTCCCCATGACTGAGGTGTGGTGAGACTCAGCTGAGCCCATTCCAGTTTTCCAACATTTTTCTTCTGCTACCTATGCAAAACTAGGAAGAATAAGTGTAGCTTCATGAGTGCTAAAATGAAGGGAAGAAATGAGAGTCTTTGTGACCCTTTGCTTAATATTTCAGCCCACTATGTGGTTAAATTTCACTGCTGCAAGGAAACCTTTCTTGTTCATATTCCATTCATCCCTCAAAACTCTCTGATTCTCTTTTGAATAGCTTCTACATACTGTCTGAGCCCTGAGACTTCAGAGAAATGTTCTTTCTGAACCAGTTTCTGCATTTGTGTTTGTTGGTGTTCATGGGATGCCTGTGGTCCAGTTCCTTCTGCTTGTTGAGGTCCTGATGAACAAATTCCTGAATCCATCTGCATATAATACTTCAGAGCATAAGCTGAGAACACAAGAATACACAGATGTGCTGGTTTAGTTAAATATGACCATTACTCATGCTTAACTTATTCGTGTGTGTGTCTGAGATGAGCCCCAATGTAGAAATGAAAACTGGAAGACAGTCCTTTTCTAGATAGCATCCAATCTATAGAGGGACATCCCAGCAGCGTGGAGACAGACTGATGAGCATATTGAATGAAATAATAAATTAACAATGGTTTGCATAACGGGTGATTGTGAAAGCATAACAGGATCAATCCATTACAATTTCTTTCTAGATATCTTTTGTATCTGCTTTCAAGCTCTTTTTTCATCTTTGTGGAGGGGCTGTGTGAATAAGTATGCTAGTTTGGGGGCGCTTGAACACTATAAAAAGAGAAAGAATAAATTACCTGAGACATTCTTTCAAATGAAATTTTTAAGGAAGAAAGTTAGAAGACACAGGGAATTTACAGGGAGGTTTATATAGATTTTTCAGGGGAAAACATATATCTTTGCAATATTAAACAAGTATTTTTGGTTTTTTTTAATTCTAGTGAAGTATTACAGGTTAGAACTGGCTGGACAATGACAATTTAGTTCTGCGAGAAAACCTCAGATGGTAAAATATGCCATTCTTCTACAATGAAATTGTTTCAGGWAATTTTTGTTTTGAAGTGATCCAGTTTTCTGGATCTTTTAATCATTCTCCTTATTTATCAAAGTAACCAAAAAGCCCAGCTGTGTTTCAAAAACTTTCTTGTTGGGAAGTTCATTGATATCAGTTGTTCCACGAATTTTGTTTGCCCTTTGCAAAACAGTGAATTTAAGTCCAAAAGGCATATTTCTTTTAAAGGGGTCCAGTGCTGTTAAAAATTGTGTAGGCAAGAAGAAAGCAAATCAAGGGGGATGATTATTCTCAAATTAATATTTAAATATTTAAATATTTTTAGTATTTAAAAAAATATTTTGAGTTGCTTCAGAGGATTCAGTCGTGCATTGTACTATAGAGGTCCAAAAAGAAAATATCTGCCCCAAAGCTAGATGAAAAGAAATTGATCTGCTGTGCACCACTCTACGGAAAGTCTGCAGCATACAGGTGCTGCTATCAGGGATGGGTATCCCTGGAGAAGGGATTCATACGAGTCATAGGAGTTTCCAGTAGTTGGGGTTAATGTAAATGTGTTACCTATTGTGTGCTTCAGCTGGCTAGGTTTTGTACAGCAAAGCTGTGTAACCGTGGCTAAGGTTGCTGAGGCAACTGTTTTGTGATTAGAGAAATTGTGAGAAAGTAGGTTTGATTTGCACTGTGCAATATATAGTAAACAGAAGACTGTTGAGATGTCAACACAAAGAACAAAGAGAAGATAAACCACAGCCCAAAATTATATGGAAGGATACAAAATGCTACGGGAAAATAAACCACAGCCCAAAATTATATGGAAGGATACAAAATGCTACAGGAAAAAAAACAGTAGTATAAGACAATTCCACAGCTCTGAAGCTCCATTTCAGGGAGCAGCAGATGCCAGACCTTTCCTATCAGATCAGCTACTGTCTGTTACCAAAGATGTTGGATGTCCTAAGTGTGACATGACGAGTTGGAGTCTGAAGTACATTTAAATAAGTATGTAAGTGCTTGGCCCAGTGGCTTGATAATGCTAGTTATCRTTTGTATATGATATACAATCAATGACAGCTTTATACTTTGAAGTTTTATATGGCAATCTTCAGAGTCTTTGAGTACGTGCAAAAAGATGCCCCAAAAAGTGACCCTGAGAGAGACAGATGGTTACATCAGTTGCTATTGCTCATGTCCCAGCTGCATACTAAGAATAAATTTTAGTTGTTTTTTTTAAGAACTGCAGTARCATTCCTAGACACAAGCAGAGGTGTAAATAAAATTTGGTGACCTTGGGTGTAAATCTCTTCTGAGGTAATTCTGAAGTCATTGGTAAGATATATATGTGTACTGGGGAAACACTTTGAATCCTCTACGACAGGAAGGCAAAACTGATCCTCAGAGTTCTTACAATCTGTTTGGGCAGGACAGTCAAAACTTTTAAGATTAGCATAGAGAGTACTATAATGAAGAGATGCATGTAGCTCATTTGCCAGTTAAATACAGTAAAAAAATATAGAATGTTTCAGTAAATGTACGTGTATATATGATTAAATATTCACCTGTATGGATATGCTGATATGTGGTGAGGTAGTGTGTTGCACTGTCAGTCCATTAGAGCATTTGCTATACCCACCATCCAGATTTCAGCCATCAGTAAACCTGTTAATGATTTCCATGTCTCTGGTGAACTGGAWGCACAGAAAAATTTACTGAAAATTTACTGAAAAATTTACTGAAAATTCGCCCAGAGCAACAAAAAGATTAGTTGTTGTAGGCAAGAAAATGGATTCAGCATTCAAATCCACAGAACCATGAAGCAGAGATAAAGTAAGTTACACAAACTTGATGTGGGTTAGGAAAGACAAATAATGAGTGTTGTAAATAGGCCACCCTTAAGCACAATAATGGTCCGTGCTGTTAAACTCATAACCTAAGGGCCACACCTAATTTTCATGTGCGTTGAGATTTATGTCAGGAAGGTAAGCTTTAATTGCTGCTACATTGCCCCAGGCTTGATTACTGCTTTTATTGTAAAAGGGAGGAGGAGGAGGGATGTCAAAATATRTCTTTATTTATATTTAAGCAACTCCCAACAGAAAACATTACTGGTATAACAAAATGGAATATAAATTATGTATACATTTATGTGTAGCAAACATAACACAATGTGCCTGTTCAGAATCTGGTTTGGACTCAAGAAGTAAAAAAGAGAAATTGCTTTGGTGTTTAATGAAATCTGTGATACATACTCCTACAGTCTTTCCCATGTAATTACTGAGGYATGAAACATTGACTTTGTATGTGCTCATACATTCTTTGATTACAGTAAAGCACTTTTAGGGCTCATGTCTGTGTTACTTGTGTTGAACCACRGCCACTGATTCAGTCATTGGGATRGAGAGTTGGAACAGATGAAAAGAATTAACTACGGGACTGACCGTATGAAAGACTATAAMGAAGACGTGCAGTCCTCTAGTGTTAGCTTGAAGAAGAGTTCTTCCAGTCCTGTACCTACAGGGCTTCTTACAGCACTCCATAGTGACTTGCAGYCAGTAGCATCTGGTTAGAACCTTTAAAGTCACAATAGACTTAGTGTCTCACATTCCCATTCTCATGGTGTTGAGGGAAGGAAGTGAATGGATATGACTGAAATCCTTTGTTGCTCTCTCTCTGACTCTGGTGATGTTTTATTGATTAATGCTCAATTCAAATAATATTTGAGTTGAGCGTAAGCATTGGAACTACATGATTAAGTTCGAACATTGCTTTGGGACCTAAGAGAGAGGAACTCATACTGTGTCTGTATCAGAAAAGTCCAAGTTACTGACTTTGAGGTAACTAGTTTTTTAATCTTACTATTACAATAATTCATTCTACATAAATAATATAATACCCAATTCCACATACTAGAGAATTAGCAATAAATCCTTCTGAAACAATGCAGAAAATTCATTCTTTCAAGTGTTTTTTCATGATGCTGTTAATAACTGTATTACAAATTAGTGATGTTTCTTGTACCACAGATACATTTATACTATGCWATTAGGTATTATTTTCAAGAAAATATGAAAAGGAATTATGGGTTTCTAATAACTCTAAAGTCATGATAACTGAAGACAGCAAGGAAAAAGATAAAGGCATAATGATATTCTGCAAGGCAGGGAAATCCCTTTGGAAAACTCTATTGTACAGAATACAAAGCTTTTCAAAGAAAGAGTGTTTATGTGAGACAGTAAGAACAGTGAAAAATTCTATTCTTCTGAGCTATGAGATGCCAGCAATCACTTCCAAAGAGAAAATAGGGCAAACCAGAAGAGAAAAGTGATGTGTTACCATGCAAAGCAAAGGATTGCATGCATTAGATCTCTAAACATCACTCATTTTCAGACTGCAAGTATATAAATTAATTGCAACATACGTTTATCTCTAGTATTCAAACTTTAAACAAAATTTCTTGCTCTGCTAGCAAAGTATGTGAAATAAAATGCACCATGAAGAAGTTCTAAGATGCCCAGCTATAAAAGCAGATGAGAGCTATCTGCAGTAAGCCAGGAAGGCACTTTTTGAAGATAGTTTTGCTTCTTACAGAAGACAAGAACACTGAAAATTACAGTTCTCTTTACTTTTGCTCATTCTTGCCTTCTTCCTGTTTTGCCATAAGAGCCGTAATTATTTTCAGCATGTTACTTTTTCTTACTGGAGAAAGCACAAAGCACTTAAGGAAGAAATCTTCTTCTCCCTGCAGGTAACACCAAAACACAAAGTAACCCTGCTGTAATCTTGGCCTAGTTGAAGTTCAAAGAGACCAGTGGTGGATTTGTGTTTTTGTAAGATTGTGCTATTTCCTGTTCAAAGGTTTATAAAATGCTGTGGATAAAGGACAGCTTCAAATTTCCTGGTGTTTGCCAGGCTCATCCAGTTGTGTTCTTCCAGCTCTGCTTAGAAAAAAAATAAAGACCAGGCCTGTCAGTCTATTCTCCTGAAATAGCATCGGGAAGAGCTCTCTTACATTCCTATAACCCTAGCAGCTCTCTAACATGCATCTCAGTTCTGCCTTCAGGTGAGATCAAGCTTTCCTCCTAAGACTAAGCAGAGAAAGAACGGTGCTGAGTCATTAGTGAACAAAGGTGACATTACGGCAATCATCTCAGACAGTAAATCATTTTGCACACAGTGCCACAACGATGCTAATTAAACACGAAGCACTTAGTCCAGCCCATATTTCAGCTGAAGAATTGCCACTGAGGACAGTATTACACCAGCAAAGAACTTGACCTAATGTCCCTAGAAAGATGACTTCAGAGAGCCATTTCTGAAAAGACAAATGGAATAGATACAGTGGCGAGACATAGAGGAAGGAAGAGGGCAGTAGTTCAGACCTTTTCATATGGATAAAAATCACTGATTATATCCTGGAGATTCCTGCCTCTTTTAAAATTTAAATTAACCACAAAGCTCAGCCCTTGTTTCTCATATTGGCACTCGGTTGCTTTAAAAAATATTCCTTAGCTAGGCGGATTAGAAAAAGAAAAGCTTTTTCCCTCACCCAATCTCATGAAAATTTGTTTTGTTGAAGCAGAAGGAATAATATGGCCTTCTGTATAACCTTTGCAGTAGAACTGAAGGTTTGACTTGTCTGTGAGTTCTCAAAAAATCTGTGAATTTCTCAGAAAAATATGTATCTTCTGGCAAAAGATAAAAGAAGAGGACAGAGGAAAAATCATTGTTATCAGTGTCAGTAGAGTGAAGATACTTCAAAAGGGTCATGAAGACAATCAGAGTGCTGGAGCACCTCTYTTGTGAGGAAAGGGTGAGAGTGTCGAGGTTGTTCAACCTGGAGAAGAGGCTCTGGGAAGACCTTGCTGCAGCCTTTCAGTACTTAGAGGGGGCTTATAAGAAATCTGGGGACAGACTTTTTAGCAGGGCCTGTTGTGTTAGGACAAAGGGTAAAGGTTTAATTTGAAGAAGGGTCAATTTAGGTCAGATACAAAGAAGTTTTACAATGATGATGGCAAAACACTGGAATAGGTTACCCAGGGAGATGGTAGATGCCCCATCTCTGGAAACATTCAAGGAGCTCTGAGCAACCTGATCTAGTTGAAGATGTTCTTGCTTAGTGCAGGAGGGTCAAACTAGATTTTTTTCTATGCTACACAAAAGTAGAATAGCTACCCAGGTTGAGTGTCTGAGAGAACTTTTCCCATCCATATATTTTTCTGATTTTATTTTTTTTTCAGGGAGGGTCGTCACAGGATGGGAAGAGAAATGCAGTTTAAACAATGCTGGCTTAAACAGAGACTCATGACAACTCTGAAGCCAGTGTAATAAACCACACCAGAATGCTCATTAGACAAGGAACCATGTTTGGGTGGATTTCAGGGGAGGCAGGCAGCTCCTACAAATTCTTTTATATTTTTATGGGTTGAATAAATTTCTAGTATGGAAATGAAAAGTGAWAATTGCAGTTTTTTTAAAAAATGGAAAATATCAAAATGTTGAAGGCATGATGTCAGGAGACTGATGAAAATGCTTATAAAAACAATGAACATTTTCTGCCTTGCACTCCACTTGACAAAACAAATTAATTGAAAATTCAGACCAAACAGCTCACTCCACTCTTCCTTTGATTTTTGAAAAGCCAAAATAAGATGTCCTATCCTCTCTTCTACCAACATTTTTTCTGGTACTCTTGCATTCTCTTGACTCTAATGCAAACAAACCTGATGATCCAGTTTTCTGTTATTTTTTCCCAGATTTCTGTTACCTGCATCTTATGTTATCTGCAGGTCATATAGTTTGCAAGCTCCCTTGTTTTGTTAGTGTCCAATCTCTTGCCTTACTGTTATTCAGATTTTTGTTTCTTCAGAAAACTTGAGAAGATGCACTGTATTGGCTACACCAAAGCCTGCTACCAAGTGGGTATTTTTGCTTAATTTATGGCCAAGCTGCATAAAGATATTGCTGGAACTTTGATAACAAAATCTGCTGCTTCACTGAGCATTTTTAAAACAGCCAGTCATCAAGGTAGCTGAGCACGCAAACACATTTATACTTTTAAACATTTATCTAAAATGAAGTAAATGCAAATACCTTTTATGCTTACTTCACAGTTGATAATGAAAAAAAGCTTCAAAGTAAAGTAAAATAGGTCAGAAAAGGCTACAACTGAAGAAAAAGAGACTGTTTTTTGAGTAGAAAGCCTGTTCTCTGTTGACTGAATGCATATGTCTTAGCTACAGCTGTAGCTAACTCAGAAATGCATTTGCAAGTGTAYAGCATGTGGTATGTGGGGCTGATGATAGATCAGCACACTGTCAAGATTGAAGATGAGAGATTTTCTTTCACAGAGTGACAGAAGAAGGATTAACATACAGTAGGGAACTAATGTCTCCCAACGAACATAAAAGATTTGCAAAAAGCCTTGAGCTGTGTGACTCATTGAAATCTCAGTTTACTATCTAACAGGAAGAAAAATAGAAAAGGAACTGAAAATGTTTTTGTGCTTCATTTTCTAATCGAGAAAATAAATAGATTTATTTTAGAGAAAGAAAAAAGAATGTTCTGTTTCACTTCATCCTTTTCTGCTTAGATTTGGTTTGATATTTCTTACAAAATGGAAAGATATCAGAAAAAAACAATGGGAACAGGAAAAATTCATTTAAATGAAATTTTTAGCTCTTTCAATCTGGAGGTGAAAAGAAGATGAAGGGCACAAAATCTGATAAAAGTTAAATTGCAAAAGATTTCTGTGATACTCAACAGTTTTTTGTTATGGTTTTTGATTTTATGGAAAACTAAGCTGAACCTTAAAATTTAATTCACGTGTACCCAGAATGCTCAGAAGACAGATAAAATACTCTGCAAAGCAAATTCTGTGTCAGTTCTTTTATCAAAACTTCACTGTGATCAATGGAAAGCTAACTGAGAGCTTGAGAAGGCTTTAGCTTGCAATCCTGATAGCAGCTGCGTACAAAATGTAATGAGAGACTACCTGAGGTGTGTCAAAAGGTGTGATGGGGTATAGCAGATATTTTCTTACTTCTTATTTTGTTTAACTGCCAATGATGGAGTAAGAATATTCATATAGAGCAAGGCCTGAGAGCTCTCTCTTTCACAGCTAAATCAGATACAAAATGTCTGCAAAAAACACTTTGTTATTATCTTTTGAATTTTACATTTATAAAGATTATTCTGAAGTAAGAAAGTACAAGAGTTTTCATTTTCACTTTCTAGGGGCATGGAATATGTGAGGCCACTTACCTTATCTTAAGCCCATGTAATGCTATAGCAGAATCTGCTGTCTAAGCTATCCCCACTATTAAAAAGGGAAGCCCCTTCTTTTGTGAAATTTTCTACTGCCTTTGCCCAATCTTGTAATGTCCAGTCTCTCATGGAACTAAGTTTCCTTTCTCCAAAGCTAGACTGATTTTAGCTGAGTTTTTCCCCTGTCAACTGATTCTTTTGGTCATTTCAAAGAGTAAAGAAAAGCCTAGGCAAATATATTAAGAGAAATACCTGGGTGAGAAAGCAACTGTCAGCTATCTGTGCTTAACACATGCTAGGGTGTCATGCCAATAAGTATTTCAACAAGCAGCAAGTATTCCTTACTAGGATACCAAGAAAGTGTACAGACTTCTGCAGCTACTTTGATTGTATTATATCACATACCTGTCCATTTCAGTAGCACATAATCTTGAAATGAAAAAACTCCACAAGAAGTATTTGAGGTTGAACAATTTTTTGTGCAAAATAGGCTGGAATAGCATAACCATGTCTTCATTTTTATTGAGAGGGTGCTATTTAGACTGTATACTTTTCAGTGCAAAGGCAACTGTATTTTGCCTGCATGCTTCCATCTGCAACCCCTCCATTTCAGATAGTCGATATCAGCAACTCACAGGTGTGCAAGCAAGCTGGCAAAATAAACTTTGATCATAGTCAAATCCTGGTGCTATAGGAGTGTATGCTGCACAGTGCAGACTTCATGACAGAAAGAAACTTTCATTTTAACTGCCAATACTYATTTTGTTTTTAACATTATATGTTCTCTTCAGAAAATCAGTTTCATTGTATCTATTTCCCCTTAGATACTGAGCTCTATTACTTATTCTAGCTGGCACAAGATCCTATACATGACTGAATCTTTTTATTCAGTACCCTCCTATTTTTTTTTTGTTTCCTCAGTTCATCCCTCTGAGTAGCATATTCTAACCTGTAAAAGAATCCAGTTAAATCTCAAAGCAAAGCTTAGGCAACATGAAGTGTGTGCASAGGTTCCCCGTAGCCCTTTGGAATACCTGCCATATGTTGTCATTTAAGAATACATTTCAGACAGATGTCTTCTTAATGCAGTTTCCCTTTGTTCATTAGCCAAATAGATATTGCATGAGGCACTGAGTTTTTTTATTTTGTTACCATGTAAAAGGTAGTTTCAGTAATTAGCCAAGGTGCTACAATGCAGTGTGTCCAGAAAGAGGGGGATTATGTCATTGGAGGTTCCCAGTTTGCACTGTCAAACATAACATGTTCTGTCCCTTGTCAGAATATGTATCACAGAACAAACATGAAGATCTAAAGGCTGCTGATTTGGAATCAGGGACAATGTAAAACTAGTTTTAAAAGCTGTACTTTGTATAGAAACATTACCAAAGAAACACTTCTCTGTCTTGAAATGGAAGACTTCAAAATTTTGTCATATTTAGTAAGTTCTTCACAAGCTTAAAACTCCCATGAAAAACATGTCTCTGTACATAGAAAMTAATTTTTTAAAAAAATTACATGTGAGAAAAGCAGTAAAATCCCTTTCTTTTTCCAGAAGGAGTAATAAAGGGGCACTATTTGTGAAAAATATCTACCTTTCCTACCATGAATATGYGCTTACTCACACATCTAATCAAGTAAATAATGAAACTGATTTTCTAATAGCCAGTTGTAAAATTCTAATAAACTTAAATAAAACTAAAGAAAATACACAAGATGTCTTTGATTTCAGTGTTCCAACTTAGATCTTTTATGATTTGRGGGAGAATCTAGTTTCCAGGTTTAGATGGCTTCAAGATGTTCTCCAGTAAAAGAAACAACAATTTTCTCACACRGAATAAGGAACATATTGCAGAGTTGGAGGCAAAGAAATGTCCCARTTTTTACTTATTATCTAGCCCTTCACCCCAGGAAGTGCAACTTACTGTTATTTYAAACTTCTGTTTAATTATTCTTGCTGTAGCTCATGAAATAAGGAGGAGTAACAATGTCACTTGAGGTCAGATATTTTGGTTATTACTTGCAAACTGTGTCACATTAACTGGACAGAATATTGGAAAATACAGAAGATAAAAATGCAAATCTGTTTAAATTTGACATAGAGAAGATAAATCCAGTACAAAAATTATTCTACAATTCCTATTGAACAGAAAAGGAAAACATTAGCATCTGAAATTGAGTTATTGGTGAACTTTTTTTCCCCCTACAGAAAGGTTACTCTATTTTTATTATTTTCTGTGCAATTTATTTAAACTGTGTATTTGTCAGAATTCTGTGTTCAATCAGTTGGTCTATTCTGTGCAGCTTCCCTTTATGAAATTACATATTTATTCAATGAAAATGATCCTACTTGAAAATGGCTTATTTTACTTGGATTGTTCAGCTCTGATTTCAGATTYTTTTCAGATTTTTTAACAATTTTTTTTTTCTCACTCGTTTTATATCTTTGATAGATTGCAATAGATTGTTGTGAAACATGAACTTTTGATGCAGTTTTCTTAACTGAAATAAACTTTATTTTGTTATCCCACTTAACTTTTGTATGTCATGTGAGTTTTTCACTGTCATTGGAAATAAGAAAAAAATTATGTTCTGTATTGTATATACTGTTTTGTGAATTTGGATTTCTCATATCAATAAGTATTGAATATGTATTTAATTTAGTGTCTTAAATAGTCCTGAACTCAGAAGTGGAATCTATTCCRAAATGCTTCTAGCAGGTGACTGGCTTAGAATAAATTTCTGTGTTCTCAGTGAGCTAAAACCTCAAACCTATTGTCTTCAGTTATTGATCATGTGCATAGGGGAGGAGAGCAGAACATTTTCAGTTTTCCCACTCAAATGAGTAGTGCTCATCAGCATTTCAGGGAACTATTCCAGGAACTATTTCTGGATATAGGCCAATATAATTTACAAGTCATTAAAATCAACAAGGTGATGTCAGAGCAGCAAACACTGCCCTTTAGAAGAGCTAGGCATCACATGCCTAACAATTAGGGTATTTACCCAAATGGGACAAAATTTCACTAAGGTAARGATATTTCTTTCCACTGCAAATATGAGTCACAAATGTACAGAATATTTGGCACGGCTTTTTGTGGAAAGAAGTTTTCTTGTTCCAAGCTCACAACTGTCCCTAACAGAACTGAGTCCTGGAGCATTAAAGATAGAGCTGGAAATCCAGCACTGCAGTTTCCTCACCCTTGTAGACGTGGCTGAGTCTAGCAATATATGTAAATAGCTTTCCATATGTACAGCCATATGTAAACTTCTCCACAGTCAAGGATAATAAAAACTTATATAATTGGGGAGTGGGGGAACCTTTAAAATTACTTGTGTATTCAATTTGTAGATATGGAGAAAGCACATACATTTTTAACTGTAACTTGATTTTTTATTGATGTTGGTCTGTGCAGCATTCAGAGAAACCTGAAGTAGAATTAAATCTAAAATAAAGAATTTATTTTATTTCAGTCAAAATGAKAGCTGTGTAACCAAGCTACAGATTTTAGCTAGATGTTTTTGTGAATTATGAAATATTCATCACTTCTTCAAAGGTTGAACATGGCTTAGAAAATATTATTAAATAAATTATACATTCTCTTCCTAAATGCATATTTGATACCTCTTTGYCATATGCATTTTTACCTAGCATTGTCATTATTATTGTTCATTTAGTTTTAGCTGAGACTGCATGATTTTGTATTGTAGAGGTGATAGTAAGAATTTTATAACCATTTGCTTTTATACCAATGTAAGTCATTGCTGCATACAAATCATACTTCTGTTTTCTATTCCATGTGTTCCTTCTTAAAACACTGGTAAAAAGAAATAAAATTTTAAAAAGGTGATGTGCAGAACATCTATTTCACAAATTAAAAAAGAAAAATGCAACATTCACTTCTATTAATTAATTGGGGGGGGGGGAATTAAAAACAAAACAAATCTAAACAATTGTATTAGGTTTTTATGGCCAGGTTTTGGTAGTGGGAGGGCTACAGGAKTGGCTTCTGTGAGGACCTGCCCCAAGATTCCACCATGTCCAGCAAAGTCAGTGCCAGCTGGCTCCAGAACAGACCCACTTCTGGCCAAGGCTGAGCCCATCGGAGATGGCAGTAATGCCTCTGTGATAATATATTCAAAAAGAAGGGAAAAAAAGAAGAAGTTATTGTGCAGTTGTAATGCAGCCAGAGAAGAGCAGGGCGAGACTATGTGAGAGAAACAGCCCTGCACATACCAAGGTCAGAGCAGAAGGAGGGGCAGGAGGTGCTCCAGATGCTGGAGCTGACATTCCCCTGCAGCCCCTGGTGCAGACCATGGTGAAGCAGCTGTGCCCTACAGCCCTTGGAGGTCCATGGGGGTGCAGAGATCCACTTGCAGCCCCTGGAGGAGACCCACACTGGAGCAGGTGGATGCCCAAAAGAGGGCTCTGAATCTGTGGGAAGCCTATGCTGGAGCAGGTTCCTTGCAGGGACCTGAGGACCTGTGGAGAGAGGAGCCCACACAGGAGCAGGTTTCCAGGTAGGACTTGTAACCCTGTGGAGGACCCACCTTGGAGCAGCCTGTGCCTGAAGGACTGCACCCCATGGAAGAGTGACCCATACTGCTGCGCATGAAGTACTGTAGCTCATGGGATGGACTCAGGTTGCAGTTCATGGAGAACTACTTCCCATGGGAGGGGCCCCACACTGGAGCAGGGGAAGGACTCCTCTCCTTGAACGGTGTCAAGAACAACGTGTGATGCAGCACAATAACCCCCATTCCCTGTCTCCCTGTGCCACTGGGGGGAGGAGGTAGAGCTGGGAAGGAGGGAGGGGTGGGGGGAATGTGTTTTTAAGGGCTTATTTTACTTCTAATTATCCTGCTCTGGTTTTGGTAGTAACAAATTCAGTTAATATCCCCAAACTGAGTCTGTTTTGCCTGTGACAGGATTTGGTGAGTGATCTCTCCCAGTCCTTATCTCAACTCATGAACACATCATTATACTTTCTCTTCCCTGTCCAGMTGTGGAGGGGAGTAAGAGACAGGTTTTGGTCAGTGCCTGGCATCCAGTCAGGGTCAACCCTCTACAACAATAAACGCCCAAACTCCTAAAAAGTAACCAACATATTTATTTCAATATTTTCTTCTGGGTTAGGATTAAGTTCATCTAACTTCATCCTTTAGAAGTTAGATATGGGCTAAGATGACCACTTAGTCTTCCTTTATATCTTAAAGGCATTTCTGCAGTTCTTATTTAAATGTTTAAACACAAAGATAGCTGCAGCAGTATTTTCTTCTCCCTACTTCATCCAATTGTAGACAAAAGTAGTGGTTACATGTAACAATACTATCAATRGGAGAAAATAAAAGGAATTCTCAGCTTTTAAACATGAAGAAACAAATATTTTAATTAAGTGAATGTTCATGGACACGGTAGAAATTGTTAAAACAAAGTGGATGAAGTGCCATCAAATGAGATATTTTCCACTGGAGGAACTGTAGCACCAGCAGCTGAGCAGCTGTAATCAAAGGAGCAGCTTGACATTCAGGCCTCCATTCATCAACTCCTCACTTCACACTGCGATGTGAATACCAATACAAACCCAGGTTGTAAAGGTCTAGAAATCAACTGCTGCTTCAGAACAGGTAAAGAAAAACTAAGAGTATTCCAAAGCTGCAGTGAAGTAGGTCAAATTTGAAAACAATTCTTCGCAGTTTTTCTACACAAATTCTTGTGCCTGTCTTTATGACTGAAAGCTTTTTTGATAGTTCATGCACTAACAATAACAACACATCTGCAGCTTTTGTTGAATTGCTGGAGAGCTCAAGCAGAAAAAACAAATCTTATCTTCACAAGACACAGCAATGGGTCAACCCAAGAAAACCTCAACGGGATGAAAAAAAACCATAAGAAAAATTGTCATCATTTTTTTTCCCACCAAAACAAAAAAAATCACAAGGAGAAATATTGCCTTAATGTCATCCCTACTCAGACTTTTGGCCTAGGTTAAGAGAGAATGGACAATACAATATTCTCGTTATATGTGTTATTTCAATTTACAGTGAGGGAGTTCCAGTAATATTTTCTCAGTATTAATCAAAGATTAATTTTTCTGGCTTCTATTTCAAAACAGCATGTGTATTTGAAAAATAAACAAAAAAACATCTGTTTTTGTTGTCACTAAAACTCAAGAACTGCTTTTCTACTAAGACAGAAAATCCCTAAAGAAGTCTTGTGCCTGACTTTTTATATCCTAAATCCCTATGGTGAAATGACTTGCTTCCAAAACAGTTTAAAGSTACTGTTGGTTTTCATAGAACAGGGTTAAAATAAGTACAGACTCTTTAAGAAAACTGAAAATGTCTACTGTATTGGAAAGTGTCCCAAACCATTGTTTGCCACAAGGATGAGCTATTCTTAGTCTGATTCCTGTCCCCTCCCCTCTTGCTCTAGCTTCTCTTGCTACCATTTTACAATAATACCATAATAATAAGACTATGGTTCAGCATACTGGGATATAATAGTATTTTAGACAAGTACAGTTTGAACATGAACAAAATATTAGGTGCAGAGTCTGATACCTGAAAAATGTGTGTATTTGAATCCTGCAGCTATAGATTGTCAGAAAAAAATCATTAAGAATTTCTAGAACACCTTTCCTTTAAGGATATCAAGTAGGATGTGATCCTACTGCAAGCACTTACCTTAACCTTTTGCTCGTATGAAGCAGAGAAGAAAACTGGGAGCTTAGACAGTCTGTGGGAAATCAGAATTTCCCTGGTGTGTTCACTGTTGAGCAGAGGGGTGACAAATTGCTGTTGCCTTTCAGTGTCTCACTGGAAGAATCTTTTGATAAAGATCAGCTTTATAACACTCAATTTGGATACAGAGATTTATCCGACAGAGAAATATTTGCTTTTATAGTGTATATTTTTCCAACTGGCATACCGTCAAGATAGTCAAAGCCTGTCACAGCTGTGAATAGCCTGCCTGACTTTGCACTSGTAGCTGTCACTATGAATTCAGTAACTGAAAAAGGGGACAGAGAATCTGCCCAGAATCCAGGTAACGGAAGAAACAAACCCTTTTGAGGGTCACTGATCCCCAGGGATTTCTCTTCTGCCATTTTCATGCCTCTGTTTGCAAGCCTTGATTGCAAACTATTTCCTAGTACCAGTCTGAACAGTAATCCAGGAAAACATCGGCAGGAGTTACTGGAGCTTTATACAAAGCTTGAGGAAGGTGAATTACTGAACACAAATATAAAGCAATAAGGTTTGAGCTCTTTCAAGAAACACYGCCTCATATGAACAGTGAGAAATACAGAAACTATTTGCCTAGATTATCTGAAAAATGCTGGTGACTCCAGACAGCAAGCTGTCTTTCTGAATAAAAGATCTAGTCATTAATGGAAAAAGTTGCCTTTAGCAGACAAACCCTTTGCAGTAAATTGATACTGCTTTTTTTTTGGTTTTTTTTACCATTCTCTGCATCTSTTCTCTTTGGAACTGAATTATATCAGGAATCAGGAACATCAGTGTAGAGGTTTGCCCATAATTCAGTCATGATATATTATCTGTTCAAGATATTAGTCTGGGTAATATCATTAGTACAAGTCTGCACATCTAAGATATATTATGAAATATGAAACAAAAGCATTCAACCTCTTTATTAATCCWAAAATTATATACGTGATAATATTTTTTGTTTGTTTGCAATGATTTAGACAAAAGTATTATTATTTTAGTTCTTACCAGGTAGTTTAGGACACAAAATGTAGCACAGCAAATCTAGAACCTCAGTTTCTTGCAGTTCTGAGGAGTGGGTGATATGGAGAAAAGGAAGAATTTAAAGAATACTCTTTATTTCATAGATTAAGTGCTCAGAAATTTTGAAAGTCAGATCCCTTCAGCAATCAATCTCCTCTACTGAGGAGTTTGAGTACCTACTGCTTAGCATATAAAAGAAACAGGCAATATGCTAGTGAAGTTACTGATATAGTTACAGACAAGAATACTTAAACCACAGAGAAGAAATTCTAGAACAGGTTTAGAGTTTACATGTACAAACTGGCAGCAAGTGGGAGAGGCCAGTCATGCTCAGAGGCAAACCAAGATCTGGAGGATAACCATGGCCAAGAGAGATGGTTCTTCTGTGAGCAGCCAAAGGTACAGACAAAAGCTTGCTCAAAAGAAAAAAATGCCTGGAATATATCATGATGGGACAGAGAACGGGGATTAAAAAATCTTGAAACAACCATCAACCAAATGTTCACAAAAAATGAACACATTCTACATTGTTAGCTACCCTCTGATAGAATCATGGATAGTCTTGCAAGTTGTAAAAAAAAATCAGTTTCATCCTTTTAAATCTAATAGCTGTGTGAGCTTGATGCCTTATGGAACTACCTAAAAACAGATGCCAGACAAAATTAAGAGAATAAAAAGCAGTTATATTTATAGAAGGGCCTTCAGGTGCATTTAGGGCAGACGAAGTGCCCCAGGGGCTACATCCAAAAATGGACCACAGGTCACGGGTTTCCATACTTTTATAAGTTTGGTCCATTTGCATATTGGTGGTTAATCTTCCAATTACAGCTTCAGGTAATGAAGCTCTCATTACCCCTGGTTTGCTCCCCCCCAACTCACTTTTGTTTACATTTCTTGGGGTCTGAGACGGTAAGGTGTCCTTGATTCCCAGGCCTAGAGAYGAATTGTTTTGTCTGACCAAAATGTGAGAACAGTCGTTAACTCTATATGGAGTTTAGAGTCGTACACTAAAGAATTGCAGGATCTCAAGTATATGAGAAATATAAAAGCTAAAATCCTAAGGCATCAAGATGATGCGTCTGTCTCACAGGTAAACCTTCAATTTTTTCTCTGCATTAATATAGAGAAACATTCTATTAAATTCCAAATTTCAGTTAAATCTGAAAAACCATAGTATTGTCTGACAATGAAATAGAACTATAAAGTCCTGGAGAATGTGCTAGCGAAGGAAATAGGAAAAATGAATGCCTTTCTTTTAATGTTCTTTTCTTTTGACCCAATTTATTTCACTTTATGAAATTATATTTTTAGCTGCAGATTAATTTCATTTGCAGACATATTTAATAGGTAACTGAGTGCCAAAATTTATTTCAGTTTTTACACTGACTTGGAATTCAGTTCCTTTATTTCTGGATGCATGAGTATGAGTTGAAAGGTGCTGGATAACAGAGGACATTTAATTTTCCTACAAAATATGAAGCCTTCTATACACTACAGAGCACTTMAAACTTCAGGATCTGGAAGGCATCCCGACTTACCTGAATGGCACATTTCAGGTTTTTTATTGTAGCAAGGGGGAAGAACAGACAGCAGAGTAGGGGAAAAAAAAAAGATGAGAGACTCATGGAGATTGCTGAGGGTTGGGAACATAAACCCTGGCTTGAAGCCAGATCACTGACTGAGAAAGGAAAGAAACCACAAAAAAGGCAGAGTCCGTCTTTAAACCATTCTGAGATWATAGGAAAAAAAGTAATTTAGATATAAAATGAGATACTATAATACAAATTATTTGATCAGGATTCCATGCAGGGACTTTTGTGATACAGAATGACTGTTCCTTTATTCAAATCACATTCCCTGGGACCTGTAGCACCTTCTAACCCATACTTATCCCTGCAGATGAGCTGCCTTGTAGTAGTAGACACTGACAATGGTCATCTCCCCTCCATCCTGTTGCATTCCTACACTCTCYTTGGGTGTCCTTCTGTGGAAGCACAAAGCTCCAAACACACATCTAATCACACTCTCACTTTTGGATAGCTGCATCCTGCTCTCTGTCCATGGTGCTCTGCAGGACACAGGTTCTCCTTGGACACTGCTCTCTTCTTGTCCCATTCAGCTGTCTCCCAGATCTCCCTGGAGATGTTCTGAGATTCTGATGAACTACAATTCCCTGGGTGCTGTCTTATGAGGGAGGGCAGGAAATTCACCCAGGAGATGCAAGATGCGTCAGATTGGAATAGACCATGTCTCTCTAGGGAGACACATGACAGAGGTCTTACTGCAAAACAACACAACCCTTCTCCTTTCTGCTGGACCTCAACAAGAGGGACCAACTCCCAAAACAATCTGAAAGACCAGCTGTTGGTTTGATTCTTGGCTCCAGCACTGTTCAAACCACGTGCTTGACCATGTCATCTTGGAGAGGGAGCTTGGTTAGAGAGCATGTCTCTGGCTCATGGAGAGGTTGAACAAGCTATCAACTCTTGCTGCAAGTTATCACATTTATTCTGTGAAGTTACCTTTAACATACATTACAGAACTAGCATCTGACAAGAACAAGGCAATTGGTTTATCTCCAACATAACTGGAGTGTGGTCTTCCCACAACATTTCAATGATCCTAACTCACCACTGTAGACTTGACAGAAGTCTTCTTTACCATTTATAGGCAGAAAGTAGAGTAGAAAGAGTGATCTACTTGTGTTGTCTGCTGCTCTTTCAGTGGAGGGAAGTTGCTTAGGCTTAGTCCAGTTTAAAAACCCTACTTCATGTTTCAGAAGAAAGCTAAAAAACTAGCAATCATAAATTTGTGTCATCTGTTCAGATATCCTTACATTACACAGAAAGCCGAAATTTCACGTGTAAGAGAAAAATTTATCTGTCCAGATGTGAATTAAAGTGGGGATGGAAAAAAATCAAAAGTAACTCCCTTCCTGACAATATTACGGAAGAAAAACCTTCTAAAGCATGGAATTTCATTGTCCATGACTTATCAATAAAGACTGCCTTGGATCCTTAGCAAAGAACTTTATGCTGAGCTTCACTGAAGGATGCTATTTATTCTTTCCTCTGCTCCCTGTCTCTGAATCTCTTTCTTTCTATGAATGGATTGTGAGTACATTATTCACTGCTGGGGCCTGTGAAAAGAAATTCTATTAYGAAAGTTAAATCAATTACCTCTATCTATATACGCTTCTCTGCTAATGTCAGAGAGTCGTCTTCTCTCAAGTCTGGTAGATGGGAGAGGAGAGAACATTTACAAACATTCACAAAAGACGTTATTGTCTCCATTGTGATATTCATGCAAACCACTCAGTGGCTCAACTGGTCATTGAATTTCCTTTAAGATCTTTGTCTGGACTTCTTTCCCCATAGTGCTGACATCCATATTGTCCTTAGAATTTGTTAGATATTTATTGTGAAAGAATTCAATTCTTTTCCAGACTGACTTCACTAAAGATGTAAGCAGAACATTCACAAACTTGTGACATTAAACCAGGACTACCATAACAAGAGTGCGGAGATCATCATCATCATGCCCTAACTCTTTAATTAGATGTATTTTGGAATTTTTCAGATAAATGTTACAGTTTCATTGCTCACTTAACATCAGAAGAATCAATGAAAAGCTGCCTACTAGAAGCTTTAAATCTTGCTGGAACCATTTCCTCCATTCCACTGATAAAAAAAGAGCAAGCAACCAACCAACCAAACAAAAAAGAAGGTAGAGCTGACTAGATCAGACTACAGCCTGCTGAGAGTGGAGGTTCRCCCACAGTATTTCCCACTCTCATCAACATCCTTCTTACCCCAGCAGAAGTGGAATGGGCTTGTGCATGTATTAAAGGACTCTTATGTATAGTCCTGTTGTCACAGCTGTTAGAATGGGCTACATCCCATAATTTCAGGTTTCTGGAGAAAATAGCTTTGAGAAAAGTTGTTGATTGAGATAAAAAGTCTTTGGTTGATCMCTCTTTCTGTGTGTTGAGGGAAAGTATCGCTTCTGCATGAAGAAAGCTTTGTGATAAGGTATGAGCACTCTGACACTTTCTGATTTGCCCCTCTGCCCCCTACACRTATGCACACACACACACAGACTTCCTCTGCACTGCTCCTGGCTGCTCCAAAATCTTATAATTAAGTGGCTTCACAGTTCCACAGTGGTTTTGCCTGCTTCATGCACACAGTTGGTTACAAAGTTAATAGAAGTGCCTTCAGCATTTTTTGTTTCTTAGCAGGACTTTTCTTGAGAAGCAGTATGTATGGCAGTATGTGGAGAGGGRTGTTGATTTTTCCTTTTTCGACTTTTAAGTCTATATAAGCTGATACTGGAGTGAATGTGTTTTATCTTTTTATCCTACRTAATTTGTGAGGAAGAAGGCCTCAGCAAGTTTTGAAAGCATTCCTTTTCACTACTTTTTTTTAGTTCTCTTTTAATTTAATATATTTGCCCTTTTTGTTTCCTCTTTTTCAATTTTCTTCTGGCCTTCTCATAATTTTCTTTCTAATTATTTCTAAAATGTCATGAGTTGCCTTCTAAAATTAATTGGTCTCCCACTGTTTCCCCGCTTTCCCGCCCTACATTTACAAGGTTCATCTTTCCACTTTCCTCCCTTTGCTTTGTCCTGTGGAACAAAYAGCTTACTTGTTATGGCACTTTTTCTTCAAGGCTTGGGGCACTTCAGCTAAATTTGTATTGTGACACTGTAGAGCTCTATAGGYTCAATGTGTGTTACGACTTTCTGAAGAGCAGCGCACACTGAATGTGCCTCTTGTTGTTGCTTACAAAGCAAAACAACAGTGCTAGGAGCCTGGATTTCACAAGACCTGTTTGACAGAATGGAGGAGCCAGTCTTTCTCTTTTTTTTTTTTTCTTTTTTTTTTCTGAAAGCTTCAGAATCTGTATGCGTTCATTTTAAATTAAATACACATTATTATCTATGAAGACTCCTTAAGAAAATTTGGTAACTAATTTTTCTGAATATGCAGGGGCTGAATTCTTCAGAAAACTCTGTCCATCAACACTACAAATGAAGCATCATTTTTTCCACTACACTTCCCTGAAAGTCCATGCATCTGCAAGTCTTTAGGAAGTGATTTATTTGCACTAAAACAGTGTGGTTGTAAAAGCAAGCCACACATTAAACAATTCACAAAAAATAGTGCAACATTAATCAGGGGCCTGTGTCTTTAGACATGTGATATAGGAAAGGTGGAAAGGTGATAATCAAAGAGTAGCAATGTAAAATGTACCACCAGCTCATTTTTTTTTATTTAAAACTGCTATAATGCTACTTTTACACACACTTACTTCCTATAGTTTAGTCCACCATATTCATATTTGTGGCACTTATTTTTGTATGGCTGCTACAGCCGGAAACTGTTGTATAGATGGTTCCAGGTGTAGCTGAGAAGTCTAAAACTACACAGAATCTAGTTTTCCTTTTCAGTGGAGTATATCGTGTCTGAGCCTATATAAAATCTCTGCACAACTGAGGTCTGAACATTTTCTGGTTTGGACTATGTTGAGAAATTGCAAGGCTGTACAGAGAATTTGTTAGGTCTCAGTTCAGCTGTGTCCATTTCAAAACAATAAGTGGACACACCACTCTCCTGTCGAGGTAGCCATCACTCTTAGCATGTTACAAAGTGCCCCTTRTCTGCTGGTGAGGGTTGATATGGAATATCCCATGACTGCAGCATCTCACGGTGGGGCGTGCATGGGAGGTGTGGTGTGCACATCTTGCAGTGCAGCATGTGCCAGTCAACACTTCCCGGCTTCATACATCCACAGGCAACTCCAAATGGATTTTTCTGTAAAGTTTGGTCTGCTGTGAATGGATATACACTGCATAGTAATTTGCATATAAACAGAACATCAGCTTTCTGTAGAAACTGGACTGACYCTATTACTGTTACATGAAGTGCATTTACTAAACATTGTTTCTTGATATTTTGTAGAATGTTAAATATAGCCATAATTACTAATCGCAAAATCTAATTTTATGCTTGAATTAAGCTACTGGACAACAAGGTTTTTTTTAATTCATAACACAGTCATTTATTATTTGGCAAATTAACATCTCTCATATTTTTCAACATTTTTTTGCCGCAAGAGTCGCATTTAAAATTATTGATTATTCTGCCCAAAGAAAATTCCGGGATGGATATTTGCGTTACTGCTGTTGCCTTTCCTGAGTGGTCTGATACATGATCACGTGAAGTCACATTTTTGGAGGAAGCTTCTTTGAAAACCTCTATCTAATAAATCAATGCAGTGCTCTTAGCCTCCAAATTACAAATCCTTGAAAACATAAAACTTCATCTGCTTAAAACCATACAACCACGTTTAGAGGAAGAATTGATAATGTGTTAAATAATTTATTAAGAATAATATTTCCTTTTATTTCTTCASTAATAAGAGACTTACAATATGCTCAATTAGTTACATATAGAACAGAACAACTTGTATATATGTCGATATTTATGCTTTCCTATTTTGTCTTATTACAGTCTATCCAGCATATAAAGCCTTTCATATACAGAAAACATATTTAACAATTACATTTTTCAAAATATTCTCCTAAATTAGTCATTTACCCAGAGAAACAAGGATGCCTCATTGACTGATATATTACAAAATACTTATGAGATTTAGTCTTAATAAGGATGAGAGCTTGGAGACCACCAAAGAGTAGCTGTCCTTGGGACAGAAAAAAAGTGTTTCTTAACCTCTAAGACTGTTTGAAACTTATTGTGAAAGAAAACACGATATTCAACTTAAGATCACGATTCTCAAATTAGGAATGTAATTTAAATGTATATTTCAATACAGAACCAAATGCCAGAGTTAGTGGAAGATGTGAGGTTCTCTGTCAATTAAGGCAACAACTGGATGCCCTTGTAAGTTAKCTGAGTAAGATGCTGAGACAAGAATGAAAATTTTGCAGGATTGTTTATCAGTCAGTTTGCAGAAAATCTCTCTGCATGGTCTACCATTTTTAACAGATATGCTTTATGATTCTAGACGAGTCTTGGAAGTCTCAAATTACAGGTGAATGTGCAAGAGTCCATAACTCCTAAAACCAGAAGGAGTCTTAATAGAAAAAATTACATGAAAGTGTTGAGTTCTACTTTTAATTAGAAATRTATTTAAGCCTGCAGTGCAACTCAATGAAACRGAAAAATTGCTTGCTGAYAAAAAGGTCAACAAATCCAAACCAGCCATGCTCGTGTAGGAGAGTGCTCTATTTCCATAATATTGGGAGACTGACTCTGTTTTCAAGGATGTTATCCAAATTTAAAGAATTAGTGGAAAATGTTATGGTATCAGAGAATGAGAGTCTGTAATAGAAAAGAATGGAAAGGACAAAAAATATATTTGTGGRGGTTAATCCACAACAACAAACACATGTCCTTGGACAAAATATCTTAGCGGTTGTTACAATAATAAGAGGGACTATTGTAAATTAGAGCCAAGATTTCAGACAAGGTCCATTACTGAAAATAAATCCTCAAAAACATGATAAAGTAGAAAAAAATCATGAATTTCTGAAGCAATAAAAACATTCAATAAGTTAACTGATGACGCAACTTTTCATAGCAAGCATTACAGTAGTACATATATTTAGAAACTGAATTGGGTAATATCAGTATCAGAAAACMTTTTAAAATGGAAATTTCAAATTTTCTTCAATAACACTTGATCCAAATATCCATTCTTAAGCCTTAAGCCTTAACTCATTACTTAAAAATTTAACATTTTATAGCTACTTAAATAAACATTGGAGCATTTCTTCTTGGAAATTTAAATTCACTATTTTTAATTGGCATTAGAAAGTTTGAAAGACATTTAGATTTTGTCATATATTATACATGTACATCTATCAGTTATTGAAATAATCAGCAGTGAATCGGAAATACAGAGTTTGGACATTCCCATTACACTGTAGAAACAGGAGTGCTATCCCTCAGTGGATACAAATATGGCAATAAATAATGAGTATAGCATCACTTCTTGCATTTTGATAGGTACTTGATAATTATTTGGAGCCTAAAACTGACAGATGAATATTTACCAGTGATTTAAGGAACAGAGAAGACCATTATGTTCTATTCRGTTTGACATTCTGTATAACAAAGGTCACAGATCTTCACTCTGAGAAAATACATATTGGAGAYATGACTACTAGAGAATATGGATTTATTACTTTGTGACAGATTATTTTGGAAGGACAGAAGTGTTAAAGAATATTATATTAACGTGATATTTATTAGAGATACACAGCTATTTCAAAGTTACAAATGCACTGTTGCACTGCCATGGTCATAGTTGATGGTAATTAATGCAAATTTTATTAGCTAGAAGAAGTCATGTGATAGTTTTGACCCTGGGAAGAAAGAATTACTTATACCCACAGGCATGACCTACAGTGAAGGTAAAGGATGCCAAGAGGCAACCGTAATCTCAGGTCACAGAATGAATTCACACAATTCCAGCCCTGACATGAAGAAAGGACATAATGAAACAGGCTGACTAACCTCAATCTGCATTAAGGATCTGATTGRGATGAGGAAATAAACTATACCTATTTTATCCTATCAGGCTTAATAAGACAAAAGAAATCTGCAGGACTAGAACTGCAATAAAGTTCATAAACCTGCTGGGCATAATCACAGTGAGTTACAAATGGATTAAAGACCAAAGGAGTGTTCTGAAGGGAAAGGAACATAATGCCACACTTGAAAAAGATTACCAAGAACTTGACATTCAGTATTTGTTCTGAGTAGATCAGCTGTATCATTAATCCGATAGCTATGGTACAAATACTTTTGGCATTATGTAAAAACACAAATCTGCATCAGCTAATGAGAGAATTGTTGGAAGGTTATTTGGGTACTACAAAAATATTTTTCCCATAATGTATTTCCATTTGAGTGTACTTCTATGAAATTATAATAATTAGGGTCAGATATTTTGCTACAAAATTGAAATTAAATTGCCTTAATGTAATTTGCAAAGTCACATTCTGGGTATTAGYCTTTACCAACTGCCAGGCAGAATTAGTGCATTCTGACAAACRAAAAAAATACCGTACTCAGAGTTCTGTAAAACTAACCATGGAGAAACCACAGGGTTTGCTGCATCAATGAACAGAATACATTTATAGGCCATTTTACTTTTTTTTCATTTACCTCCTTACCCCAACACCATTTTGAGTGAAGTAAGAAAATGAACACTCYTTGCAGGAGAACTGATTTCATAACTGTCACAAAACACTGGAAGTCAGCATGATAATGAGCCAATTTGTGAGGAAATGAACTCATTAATGCTAATGTTTTGCTGACTCCCAACTGATTCACGAACTCCTTAACAAAAATCAAAACAGAAGAAGGAGGGGAGGCTCATGAATTTTGGAAGTGTTGCATGAAGAAACAAATGTGTCTCTTCCTCATTCATATTCCTAATTCAGTGATCTACTCTCTGCTCTGATCATTCTATCGCAGAATGTAATCTGGGGAATATCAGTTTGTACAGAAGATGTTATAGCCAAATTGTAGAAATACCCACTAGGTAGAAAAGAAAGTATCGATCGCTTCCGATTTTTAATTGTTTTCTAACAAAACTATTCTTTACTTTCAAATGAATAGGCTTTCCAACCTGAAGAAAATAGGCATTTTTATATAAGAAATCTCAAAAACAATTCTGGAAGACATTGATTCTCATACAACACTTCAGATATATACAAATCTGTCCTTCATGCCAATGATGTTTTTACCAAGGTAATTTCCTGGCAGAGTATACCAATATCACCAGTAATTTCTGTATCTAACATACATATTTTAAATTCACCATACTTTTTTTTTTTCCTTAAAATAAACCCACAAAAACCAGGCAACAGCTGAGGTACAAAGGTAAAACATGAAGTTTTGTTATCTCAGAGGAGCATTGAGAGTTTTATCGCTACAAGCTGCAAAATATTAGAAAGCTTCTACTGCAAAGCATATTTGAAGARCTGGAGTTCACAAGGTATGTGCAGTTCAGATAAACATCTCAACTCTTAACTCCGAAAGATTAGACTGTAAATCTTGCTTGAGTGCTTGAATAAGGAACTGCAGAAGTGCATCACATGGAGTTACAACTATTTTATGAAGATTAGAATAAAATTTTTWAAGACTCATGAAGATAAATTTGCACTGAGTTTATTTTTAAAAACTGTTATTTATTAGATTAGGTTGAGATGATACAGGATTCAATTAACACRTAATAATTTATAATTATTTTATCTACTCTAATTCATACTTAAAGGCTCTAATTAATTAAGATTTTAGAAAATCATTCTTCTTGATTATGCCAATTACTTCAGTCAAAATTGCATTACCATTTATTTTTATAGGACCATAGTCAGTACAATTGTATTTCTTTGCTACTGAGCTACACACCTAGCAASGAAGAGAGACAAATTAATTTAGCAAAATTATACTTCTTTTATTTCCTAACAAAGAGTCAAAATTTATAATAATTTTCTCAATGTGACAGCTATCCAGTGATGCTACCTTTTACAGAAGTCATTCAAATTAATAATTTTTTATGGGTTTTGGTTAGTTGGTTGGTGTTTTTGGTTTTGTTTTGTGGTTCTTTCTTACATCAAAACACCTTGAGTGAATCAGAATTCTTTGACTTCATATCTGAAGTGAGATATCTAGGAGCATGACCACCTTCTAGATAGAAACCTAGCATTACCAAACAGTTCTTTATCTTTTTGCTAAGGTAAAATATCACACTTTATTTTTCTTTTCTATTCAGCTTAGAAATTCCAAAGTTTTCAACTTGTTGATTATCTAAATGAAGATGATTAAACAGTGTAGTTAGGGGAAGTAAACAGCAGTGAAAAATTACATATAACTTCATTTATTTTTTCTGTGGTTTCTTAAGGCTAGTTTTTAATGATTGGTATAACAATCATTAGTACTGAACTCTTGTGCTGCTGAAAAGTCACGCCAGAAAACATTCTGACCCTGCAGCATAGCTCTGAGATAACTGAGCTAATTTTAAGCAAGTAGTACCATAAAGTGGATAAAAGAGCACACTCGGGGGTCCATAAAGGCTGTTATTTTAATTATCGATATATGTTCATTTTGCTCTAATGGAGGCATCTCTCTACTACTATATTTTATTTACATACCTGAGAAGTATTTGAGCCATACTYATCCCTGTTCTTTCTCTTTCACTCCAGAAGAGTAATCAAATGGCAACTTATATTCGCACCAATCAACGTTACCCATTGAGCACATGACCTGCTCTCAAGATTGCTGTTTTTAAGTGACAACAGGCCCCAAACCAATCAGATTGCAAACCACATCACTTGTGCTGATAATTTACAGTTAGTCCTTGCCACTAGACCTCTGAAGACTTTTTCCTAGAAACTTGGGTTTCCCCACCACTTGCATCGTGTGACAAAAGACCAGCAGAAGGAAAACATGTAGTTAAAAGTCACTAGTGTACTGCAGACAGAGTAAGGAGCATGGTTTGCAGCCTGTTTTCTGCCCACCTCCTTCTTTAAGGAGAGGGAATTTTTGGAAACTGTAGCAGTATGATAATTTTGACAGCAAAAACATCTCCCAGAGCAGAGAGTTGCAAAGGGTCACCTGTGTGCAAAAGTGGTTTACTCATGAGCAAATACTATCAAGAAACATTTTTTCCCCAAAGTGCTCTCATCGTAATTCTATCTGTCAATACCCGGTGAATATGTGACCACRCACTTTATTCACTCAGCAACAGTCAGGTAATGATCAGTGGCTTTATCTAATTTTTTCCAGTTCTATTTGTATGCTGTGTGCCATTCAGCCTTTGAAGCACAGAATGCGTGAAAAAAAAAGGGCTATATTTCATTTCTGGGAGCTTCTAAATTCTACTGCATTTCAATGAAGATTCACCTGCACATAGAGCAGATGATCTACAAAAGCATATTTTGCACAGCTGGAACACATTAAAATATAAAATGTTATTTCAATGATCAGTCTCTCCCCTGTGCAGAGAAATATGTTCCAGATAAGCTTCAAAAACACAWACTTTATCACCAGAGCAGATACAGCAGTTTATGCAGATGGATAAAAGAACTATAATAATCTTGTTAGGAGAAGTTATATCATAGATGGAACTTCTTTGAGTATTTAAGCATATATTTATAATCTTCATAAATCACCTGAGCAGACAGTCCAACTTTGAAAAGCTTAAACTTGCTGACAAAACAAAACTGCCAACAGTGAAAAAAGTAGAACCGAGAGTTAAGTAAGCAGCTCCTACTCTAGACAGAGAAAATAATTGGATTATTACGTTCACCAGATCACTAACATCATATTAAAATAGTATTGAGACATCTGAAAATCACTGATTGCTCAAAAAGAGAAAAAAGGGGCACAGCATGAGCTCTCTCTCAACATTCCCCCCCATCAAGGGGTTGGAGGTGGGCAATATTCTAGGAAGGCCAGAACCACCAGGCCAGCTGGCCCAAATTAATCACTATATGACATCAGCTCAAATATAAAAGCTAAGGGAGCAAGGAGGAAGGGAGGAGAGGAGGGTGGTATTTGATATTTTACAGTGTTTGCCTTCTGGAGCAACTGCTCCTGCTGAAGCCCTGTTATTTGGGAAGTGTCTGAGCATTGCTTGCTGATGGGAAGTAAAGATTAATTTTTTCACCTTTGCTTATGCACATGCAAGCTTTCACTTTTTTTTCTTCTTTTTTTTCTTTTTATTTAGTAAACTGCCTTATCTCAACCCACTTGTTGTTTTCCATCTTGTTTTTCTCTCCCCTGTCCCACTGGGAAGGGGTGTGATAGAGAGGCTTGGTGGACACCTGGCTCCCAGCCAAGGTGACCCCCCTACAGTGACTATCATTAACATATAAACAGAGAGAGAACAGAAACAGAAGTTTTGTCTCTGTCCCGTTCACCTGCTGTTAAAGAATAAACATCTGTCCATATGACACAGAGCATTGTCAAAAGAAAAGCCAGGTGAAAACCTCAGATACACTAAGCAAAAAACTTTTTAATAGAAACCCTTTTTCTGCTTATATTTAGAATTATTCAGATACTCTTTCTCTTACAAATACTTTTTATTTTTCTAAACTAAATGCAAAATTATGTAACCAAATTACTTTAAATAAATACATAAGACACACACCTCATTCATCTCTGGTGTTTTCAGAATTACAAGAACAAATCAAACTTAGATTTTGAAAATATCAGAAATTATATTCCATCCACATAAAATACAGCCTTCTGAATCTGCTCTATAACTCCAGTTGTTTGACTGAAAAAAAAAATCACCACCCTTTATAGAAACATTTAATTAAACAATTTTGTTTACAYTTAGAAAGATCACTTATCATGTTCTCTTTATCAAAGCAGTCATTTTCTTGGCCTTGTACCTAATTAATTTAAACTTGCCTTATATAGCTCTTGAACGACAGTTCTTAAGACATATTTTAAACTAAGGATGATAATGGACAATCAATGGAAAATCCTCTCCAAGGATTTTCTTACATAGAGAAGATCATTTGCAGAAATCTAGGGTRTAAATTTATAGCAGAGTCATCACTTCTCATTAGTTTCACCTGCAAACACTCAGTCCTCTGTACCCATGGGGTGTCAGACCATACTTTGCAAGTGGAGTAAATGGCACCGTGAAAAAGGCACCTAGTAGGTAGAATAACTTTTCAGACTGGCAGTCAGTAATGAGCCTCTGTAGTAGTTTGGTCTGCACTGCTGAGCTATATGGACAAAAATGGGTAGAAACAAAATTCTTCCCAAATTGTGGACATTGCAGAAATGTCATCATCTCCTCAGAGAAATTCTCTGGGCCATTTATTTCGCATATAGATGGTCACAGGTTCATAGGTTGACTGCACACCTTGGACAACTGCTATGCTTTCGGGGGTGAGTCTTTTCTGACTAATTTTTCTCAACTGCTTTATATCTGCGTAGGCATCCGGGGATGCTAGAAGTAAAAAGACCAACCAACCAACCAAAAAAAAAAAAACCCAGACAAGGAAAACAACAATGAAAAAAACACAAGCAATCCTCATTCTTTTTTCTATATCCTCCCCCTTTCTGTAAATTAATTCCCATATTGCATTCTTCATAGTGAATTGAATGATGTCTGCCATCTCCCCAGACTTAATTTTCTACAGAAATGCAAGATAAAAGTGGAGGGAAAAGGGGGAAATAAACACCTATTTATAACTGAATCTACAGACCCCCTTCATTTCTTCAGGAGTGTTCAGCCATCTGAAGTTTATCACAGTAGCCAGTGATCAAATACCAGCAGGCTCCTTAGGTGATACTTAAGGATTAAAYAGATACTCTAATTCACACCCTTCTTATGGATTTTGATGCCTAAAGCTGACACTATTCTTCATCAAGATTCCACCTAGAGATCTATAATCCTCCCATTTGAGCTCATTTTTCTCTTTAAAATCTTTTTAGCCTTGGCACATCCAGAAGGTGTGGCAACAAGGATCTATTTAGGCTCACTTTAGTTACTCAGTCCTTTCTTCCTTGATATGAAAACAAGAAAACTTCACAATGACTAAAAGTGTATTTCAAAGGACAAAACTATACAAACAGAAAAGCACATGTTTGAACCTAATATACTGATTGCCCTTCTGTGAAATCTGTGCTATTCACAAATACAGTCCTTATTCCCTGTTTCAGAAATTACCAACAGGAGAGTGATTTTAATGGAAGTTATGATGCTAAAATTGTACACATTGAGAAAACAATTGTGTTTTCCAAATGTGTTTTTCTATTGCTCTTCTATGAGACACTGAAAATCACTTTTCCTCTAGTCAAATGAACCAGGAGGTTCCCAGATCTGTCTGAGGCTTTGATCTCTTTTGATGCTATTTTGTATTTCTGAGTCATGATTTACTTCTTGAAATCACTTGTTGCTACTATTAAATCACTTTAGGTTTTGCTCTGAAATTATGTCATTATCAAGAATAAAATATAGACTGTCCTTTTCTTTTAATTTACCAGAAGCAATTATAAATGAACTGTAATCTTCTCTTTCAATCACGGTCTACTAAGGTAAATAACCTAAAATAAAAAAAAAAAATCAAAAGAAATATTTCAATAATACTGCGGTTTGATTTTTTTTAAGCAACTTTATGAAAAGAGTAAATTTTAACAGTGGTTAAAAAATGCCTTTTTTGTGCAAAGCTAATCTCAATTTGTTTTTAAATTGATTTAGCAAAATTGGAACTTATAATATGTAATTTCCACTCAAAATCTATCCACAAGTAATTTAGTTTAATTTGTAAAACTTCACAGACTTTATGTGTTTCTCAATTTTTTATAAAACAATAGAGATCACTTCCTAAGGAGAAAGAGGAAAAAAAACCAACCACTTGTTAATGAAAATTATTGTATATGGTTATGGTAGAACTCAGTTAAAGCCCTGTAGTTTACTGTAGGAAGAAGAGGTCAGAAGATGATAGCATCCACATTCTGTTGTGGCCACACAGTTATGTATGCAGTCAGAATCACATGAGGTGATAGAGACAAAAACTCTAAAAACTGCTCCCAAAATAAAATTGATAGAGTTTCTCAGCCTCAAATGCAGTGTTCCTTAAAACTCTCTATATTTCTAAACCACAAAATATATCTTAAGAATAACTAAGGGTTACACAATTCTGAATCTGAATTCACCTGAACAAATTTTATATGCATTAAAATAATTGTAAAAGTTATTATTTTTCATTATTAGAAGTGTTAGATGAATAGCAGCTAATTAGTGTTAAGAAACAAATCATAGCTGTAATTTGTTTTTACTTCTCTAGTTTGAAAATTAATCCTACTAGCTTTCTTCTTTGTGTTTCTAATAAATAAAGAATTATTACTTAATGTATCTGGCCTCCATCATACTTTTTTATATTAGAGCAGTCTTTTGTGAAATATGGGGATTGGCAGGGAGATGACATGAACATCACTGTAGCCAAGATTTTTTCCTTAAGTTTGTAGATTTAAACCACTAATATTTGAAATATTAAAATGAAGACATTTATAAATTATGTGTCTTGTAAATGATTTAACATCTGAAGAATTTAAGAAGAGATGAAATATAATCATTGTTAGTGTCTATTCTAGAAACTGTTAGCTAAATCAATGGGAGTCAGCTTATTAGTTCCAGTAGATTTTGCACCACTCCCTAAGCTACTCTAAACAACCAGCAAATCAAATCAAATTTTATCCTAATGTTTCCCCTCATGCTTTGTTTATGATCAATGTTTATTTTAAACTTCACAAATGAGATTAAAGCTTCATCTTAACCAAATAAATGCCGTAGATCTAAATGCCGTAGATCTAACTGAACCTTGACTCTGCTACAAGTATTTCTAGGAAACACAGAGAGTAGTAACAACAAAATTCTTTGTCATTACCTGAGCAGTCACTATGATTGAGTGACAAAACGCAGTCAACGGGTTTACATCAGTAAGTAACCTRACACATAGGAATGTGCAGGATATTCAATATACTGTCTTCCTACATCACAAGATCTACAGAAACACCTGCTTAAGTAATTTTATGCTTATTCACTTGGGAAAACAGGCAAAGATTAAAGACTAACAGGCTGTCAAAAGTATTTTTCCTTTACTTTAACATTTGTCATCCTCTAGTCCTCTGGAAAACAATACCTGAAATCAATAGAAGTGCATTTATTCTTCTGGCTAAAGAATGACCAAGTTTATTTCTTAGTTTGACATAATTAATTAACTAATTAAATATTCTCAAGTGGAGGATTAGAATGGCAGTGCTTGGCCTCAGGCACAATTCATCCTTTTGTTTTAAATCCTTGCAGTACCTGTACATAATATTGCTATTGACATGCTAGCTATAGCTTAAGGAATTGTGAAAATTTCAAAGAAATTAATTACAACTTCCAGTTCAGAGGCTGACAAGAAAGAGTTAATTAAGTACCTTTTGTGTCAAGATAAAATTTTTTAAGAATATCTATGAACTTATAATTAATTGAATTGTGGTATGTTACCTACACGATCTGATTTACTGAAATAGAGTTAATTTTTTTCACTAAGATTGAAAGAAGGATTTTTTTAAAAAATGTTTTGAATTGATAGCTGCATTCCTACACATTTTCCATCAAGGTCCATTTTTTGAGTTTTGAAAAGCTAAGTTTTAATTAAAAAGTCCAGTTTCATAAAATCTGAATGACTGAAATGAGCTATGGAGTACAAGAGATGGAAGCTGCCCAGAGAGCCTCAGCTGCAGAATTGACAGTGTCAAGCACAGGTACAATGTCTTCCATGGGGCACTGTGTTAACCAGCCACTTGTCACATGTTTCTGCAGTGCAAGGTACATTAGAAACCCAGCTTCAAATGTGTCCCATATATTATCCCACAAACATAACAGGAATTCTAAAGTAATTCAAGTGTTCAAGCTTTAAATTCATGGATATSATAAGGAAAAAATTAATTTATTTTTTGCAATCTGTTGCTGTACCCATAAATGTCACTTATCTTACTAACTTGTATTTATTTGCAAGACAATATCCCRTACTTTGGCAATTGCTAGCAAAATCCAGTTCAAGAAGATTTTAAGGCTCACACAATTGGATAATTGTATGATATATAATATTAACCTCAAAATAACTATAATAAAGAGAAAGGGATTTTCTTTAGGTTTGAGAGCAGCAGGGAGGTATTGATAAAGTGGTCACCTGTGATKTAGATCAAAGTTATCCAAGAATGCAGTGAGTTACATATTATTGGTAAGGATATAAAAATACATACAAGATATTCATTAAACAGATATTGTGGAGGGAGATATTTCCCAAGGTTCATGAGGGGAATCATTTAGATACCCTGTAAAGAGGCATGGACAGATGATGTTAGTTCAGGATAGTGAAATGAAAGCTGACAAGACATTATTGAGAAAAATATTAAAGCATAACACAAGTACACAGTCAAGTAAATCCTGTAATAATATGCAGAAGCATACACTGATAATGAATTAATTTAATTTAATTTATAATCCAAATAAGTAAAAGCYATGACACATTTTAATGGTCTGTGGCACAGGACATGTTCCACTTTCTGACATCATCTAGGAGTTTTATTTCTTAAATATACTATCATTGCAAAAACTTGGGATATTGGCAACATCCATGGTATTTTGTCTCTTCTTTCTAGAGCGTGTTAGATTTATGATTTTTTTTTCCACTACATGTCATAGGTTCATTGCAAAACATAAATTTAGTCTGTATTCTGCAAACCCTTCTACATCTAGATTTCTATTACATGCAGTTACAGAATTTTGGATGGTATCACATTATTCAGTTCTGTCCTTCTGGGCCGGAAAACTAACTTCCTTGAAAGATTTACAAACTTGCTCCAGATTGTAGCTGTCTGTAAGTGTATCACCCTGGAAACAAARTCACAATGCTTTCTCCCATTTCACATGTGAGGCTAAAAATAGTTAGCAAAAAACTCACAATGTCTTTCAGTGCACTGAATCTCTATTTGTTTGTTTGTTTGTTTAGGTTTTTTTATAATTTAGGAAGGTTAAAATGGGAACAAATACAACGAACAATTACTACAGCTACTCAGCTAAGTTACTGCATTTACTAGCAATTTTGCTTCATCTTTCAGCTGAATCACTGTTCTGTACTGACAAAGTTAAAATAGCCTTTCCTTACAAAGAAAGCAAAATCAGCTTTTTTTCCTCTGAGCAGGTAGCGAGACTGARCTCAGTTCTTACATAAATGCATTTCAAATGTTTAATTATTTCTGAAATGTATAATGGGAGACATGAGTGAAAACAGTATTTTGGGTGTGGACGATCATGGCTGTAGAATATGAGGTTACCTGATAGAACCCTTTCAGCCTCCCATGGGCTAAGCYGTTTTGCATAGCACTGCAGCTGCCTTCAGAGGCAGATGATCCATCACCTCCTCACCAGGTGGTATGGGAAATAAGAAACTATAAGAGGGAAAAGGAACAATAATAACTGTAATAATAGCTGCAAACCCCCCGCCCAATAATAGTAAGTATTTGCAAGGCAGGGATAATGTGTTCTATCTCAAACTTGCTGAGTTTGCAAGCCTTGCAAGGCTGTATTTTGACKCATGCTGAGATTCAAACCATTCAGCAAAGGATAAGGAAAGATATGACTTTCTGCAAGACCTTTTCACAGGCCCCAGCGGCAAATTGAATCTATATGCTATTTAAAATAGACTTAAACCCTCTCCCCACATCCAAAACAGAACTCAAAACTTAAGACAGTGTTAAGGCTACAAAGATGAAGGTGAATAGTTTTTTTATCCATCTCTGTTGGCTTGTATTCCCAGTTTCTTCAAGAAAGTCTCACTAGTACACATTTGCAGAAGGAACAGACTTGCATTCTATTTTATGCTCTGAATGTGTCAGATCATGATTAGCTATAAAGGATCCACTCCTCTACTTTATTCCCTGTTAATTTATCATAAAGCAGTAGCCCAGCAAACACATGAGAGTTACACATTCCCATATGTGTGAGAATACAAGAAAGTTGAATTCAGATAAACGTAGGAAGAAGAGGAAGGGTGAATTCTGTCTTTCCTGAATGATTTCAAGGATACCTCCAGGAAATATGTTGCTTGGTGTGTTTCAGTTCATTTGCTTCTGTTCTGTGACTACTTCACRGATAATAAAAGAGGCCTATGGAAGGAGCCTTAAAATTACTATCTGGAGTTCTACTTCCCTTGCTTGGATGATGAAATTATTCAGCAGCTTATCCAGAATGCTATGATGTTTTGAAGTCCAGAGGAATTTCAGCAATTACCAGCAGTTTTTCCTCTCGCTGAACTTCATCTTCCAGTGAAGCGATAATGAACACAAATTCACAGATTATTGTTCCGAGGTTTACAGCTTGGGCCAGGGACACACAAAATTGAGAACTTATGCTTTTTAGATGTACAGTCATTTGACAGCTTTCTTTTGTATTTGAAGATATTTAATTCCATGATAATTACAAACAAAAGGCAAAAGCAAAACCAAAAGTAGTATCAGTTACTAATGATGTCAAGGAAGATTTGCCTTTGATATTAATATTTGCTTGTGTTGTGTGTCATAAGATTGAAAGAAACTTCATACATCATCTAGTTCATTCTCCAAGCCAATATATACATAAATAATTTAAACTCATTTGGATRTAAAAACTTTAGATGATGAATATTCAAAAATGTCAAGGAAACCTGATCGAGAGCTTACCCAAAGCTATTGCAGAATATTTTGTGTAAGGAGCTCGTGGATTAATTGTTGTAATCCAGTATTGTTTTTCTGTACTGCCATCAGAGAAAAGTATCTTGGTAGTATTTTGCTGATAACTTAAAAAGAGAAAAAATTACAAGAATTCAAGAGATACTGATACAGTTTCAACCAAATATAAAAGTTCCATACAGTCTAAACTCTGAAGAAAATCTTCATCCCATCCTTAAATTGGATTTGTTATAGCTGAGACAACAGCTTGCTCTGGTGCTGCACAAAGACTTACAGAAACTGGGAGAAACACTGGCAAAGCACAAAGTCTTGGAGCACAATCCAGCAAGAAAAGGGAGGGAAAGACAGGATAAAGTGCAAAAGTGACCCAAAGCACCTCAAGTACTCATGAAGTTGTTTGACAAACAGTCATACAAAGTAGCCTCTGACTTTCATCAAGAAAAAGAAATGTACCTTTTCAGTTACTGCCGACTGTTCTCTGGTTCTGTAGAATTTTCCCTTCTTTTTGTCATTGAAAACTCAAAAAACATTATCTTTTTCACTGGGCATTTCAGAAGAAACCTGCAGTAACAGTGAGTCACAGTTGGCTGCATTGGCTGTTTTAGTGACGTGGTATGATTTCAAACATACTACTTCCAACACCAACTTAYAACACCTACAGTGAAAAGGAGTGTCTGAGACACCAAAAGAAATTACTGAGAAAAATTGAAAATTAAAGGAGTGCCTGCTAGTGACACACGTACAGGTTAAGCCAAGTTCAGAAGACTACATGAAATGCTGAAAAAATATTGCTGCCAAGCTTAAGCACTCCTTTTGAAAGGATGACTAGCCAGATGTAACCCTCTCTTTTTTAAATGTCTGAATAATGCCTGACATTTCCCCACATTCATTCTCTGAGAAAAATCCTGATAAAAATGAATGAGAGAAATATGAGGGAATCGATGTTGCTACTGAACATTGTGCTGCACAGCCTCCATGCTTGACACCAGCAAAAGTTTGAATGAAAAAACAAGAAGTCATTTGCTTCAGCTCTGAGGCTGGCTGAATTTCAATGTACAGTCTTAGATGGACATTGCTTCAAGAACCAGCTCCCTAATTGTCAGTAGTTATTTGAAGGGATGGTCTCAAAGACTAACAAAAGGTTCATAAATGTAATAGATTAGATAAATAATGCATCAAAACAAAAGACAAATAGCCTGGAAAAACAGCAAAGTTGCCAAATTGTCCTGGGTGAGTATGTATTTTGTTTTTAATTCACAAAGGAGAAGTAGCTTACAGTAACCAGCTGGAAGAAATGAGGCTAGAAGAAAAAATGTAGCAGGGTGGCACTGGGAATAATACTTAATCTTTTTTCCTTATGGCAGTAAATTCCATAGCCACTACTGAAGACAGTAACTCTTCTTTGATTATGTGTCACTATTCTGAGAAGCAAAATAAATCAGTTTACACCATTCTGCAGCAGCTGAGGTGCCTATGCTACCTCCCCTTATATGTACCTGAGGTATAGCTGTCCTCCAGTGCACACAGTGAAAACCCACTTGAACAATATACAATGTACAATATTGAACAATATACACGTAATTGTCTTAAAAATAGCTCCAGATATTTTCAAGATATTAAAATAAAATTATGTCCTTAATCAGGTTACTTCTGTGGTTTACATATGTTCAGAAGTTGAAATTTACATTGGCCTCATCCATCTTCTCCAAATGCATGTGTTTTGAACATTTCTGGGGGCTGAAACTTTCATAGAGGAGTATTCAATTCTATTTTTCTTGATATTCCTTCCAAAGRAAAAGTCCTGTGATTTATTCATTGCAAAGTAAGCCTATTAAAGTGTCAAAGGTTGAGAAATGAGAAATACTGGTATACTCATCAAAATGTTTTTAGTTGGGACATGTCGTGTTATAGTTTAAAAAAAGATTAATTGAAAAGGATTATATATAGTGACTACTTTCAGATAGACTGATTGTAATTTAASTTGCTTATATAGGATGTCTGGGGGTGTGTTGAGGGGAAGCTGATTAATAAGCACAGCTGTCTGTGGTAAAATGTAATTTCTTTTAAAAATTGTTACTGTATTTATATTTGGTATCATCATTATTAACAGTGATTAGGAAAATAATCTAATATAACTATGATTAAAATAAAATTGATAATACATTTTTATGTAGTGCTCACGGACATTATTTTTAGCTCAGTGGAATGTGTCAGTGTTTGCTGATACTACAAAGTGTAAAGCAGCTCTGAACATTCAACTGTAGTCCTCTGTTAGAGAACTGCCTAAAAGATTTCCTTTATAGTCCAGACTAGAAAACCCCTTATATTTACTATGTTTGCATCTCTGTGGTGATAATATTTGCCATAAGGTATTTTCTTCAGGAATTTAATTTGTGAGTGATAAGTATAGAGTATGAAGTGTCAGATCAGCCTTAACTTTTTTTGCAGACAAAGAATTTACTGAAATGAAAAGTTTGGTGAATTTGACTGATGAATTTATACAAAAAGGCTTGTACACTCCTGGCCTCCCTTTCATTAGCACTCGTTCTCCAAAGACATGGGGGGCTTTGACATCACAGGGAAATTGAAGATGGGTTCAATTTTTTTTCTCTATTTTTTTTATTTTTAAGTCAACAGGTTGCTGAGATTAAAAGATCAGGTATTCAGATAACCAATATTCTTCAAGTGAGAATGTCATTTATTCATGTTTCTATCATTTTGGTTTTTTAATAGGAACTTTCATGTTTGTTTTTTTTTTTTTATTTCTACTTACTGTACTTTTCTCAGCAGCTAAAATTGCCCTTATTTTACCCAAATACCTACGTATGCAGTCTATTTCACAAACACATAGGTAAGAAAGATTCTGATTTGTAGACTAAGAATAGTAATTTGACTGTAATTAAAGTATAATTTCAGAGCTGTTGGCTGCATGAGGGAAATATTGGACCTTCATAAAAAAGCTTCTATTTATATGTCAAACTTTTAAGAAACAGATACTTTCCTTTATTAAACCCAGACTGTCGGATACCTGAAAAGAATTGCGTKACACAAATATTATCCTGTCAAAGCATCTAATGGAACCCATAATACTCATCTAGTTTCTCTCTTCCCTGAATTGTTACGGTCCCCAGTGATACCACTTGGGAATATAAACTACAAGTCCTTTCTTTACGACTGGCAAAAACCTATTTGGTAACTCTCATTTTATCTTTTTCTGTGGAAAAGGTCTGTAGCAGTCTTTAAAGAAGCAATGCAGAATCTCAAATTTCATTAAGAGCACAGGCCACTTTCTGTTTTCTCAAGTAAATCTCAGTATCTATATCACAAATAAGAAAAAAACAGGGAGATAGAATAAACCCTGTTGTTGAAGTACAGTTCCGTATCCCAAGGATTTTCAGAAGCATTCTGTGAAGTTAACTTGAAAGAGAATATATAGTAATAATTCAGTGCTAGTCTTTGTTATACTATCTGTGGTTCACAGCAGTTGAAATATGATTTTGTGAATAAAACTGATTGTCCCTCTTACCTCTGAGTTACCTTTGTGGATTCCACCAAATTATGTGAGCAACCAAAAAAAGATGCTCTGAAGTAGGCTCCTAGAAATTATTTTCTCTTTTATAATCAAAAGAGCAAGTGAGAATCAGCTGAATTTAACAAAGTAATAACATAAATGAACATAAATGGTTGGAAAAATGAGACTACACTATTTTCCCCAAGAAAAAAATAAAATGTGAGAGAACATGTTATCAAAAATAGCTGTAATATTTTCTTTGAACAATAAAAAATCTGAAAACATAGAAGCTGTCCAGACCTGTTTTTCTTATGGTCACCATGACAGCTTAATTTGCCACTGGATTTAAAGTTTATATTCGCTTAGAGAAATTCAGGGCTGCTATTTGATCATGCTTAGTGTCAGTGAATAAAAGACAGTTCCATTCAGTAATAAATATATTGTGCGTATATACAGTCATTCATTTGAATAATTTTTGCTGAAGCAGAGAAAATCTATAAGAAGCATTGACTTGAAAAAAAGAACAAAAAAAGAACACAAATTAGATAGAATAGGGAATGAAAATTATATTCTCTAATACAAACAACAATTTTACAAGATTGGAGCACAACCCACCCAAATACAGTTATAAAATAACGATAGAAATTAAAAATTGATTGTGAAGTGGTAGAAAGTAAAAAACAGATGTCACCAGCCATCGATATCACGGAAGAATAACAAAGATCACAAAGCTAGTAAGGACCCCTGGGATGGGAAAATGTTTGCCATTCTAAGTGTATTTCTGGAAGTTTGTCGTGGACTATGCAAATCTTGGCAAAGCCATTGCACTAGATGAAGATGGTRCGTTACAAAATCAGATTGAAATAAGAGCATTCAAGTTACATATTTATTCTATGTATTTCTGTACCATAATTGCAATAAACCAGTGATAATATTCTACCAAAAAAAACCCCAAACCAAACAACAAAAAAACCAAAACAAAAACAAAAACGAAAACAAATTCACCATGAAGTTAGACAATACATTTAAAAGATCGTAGAACCCTGGAATGCTGTGGGTTGGAAGGACCTTAGAGATCATCTAGTTACAATCCCCCTGCCATGGACTGGAACACCTTCCACTAGACCAGGTTGCTCAGAACTCCATCCAAACTGGCCTTTCAACACTTACAGTGATGGGACATCCACAGCTTCTCTGGACGACCTGCTCCAGTGCCTTCCCACCCTCACAATGAAGAATATTTTCCTGATAACTAATATATACCTACTCTCTGCCAGTTTTAAGCCATTGCCCCTTGTACTATTACTACATGCCCTTGTAAATAATCTTTGCCCATCTTTCCTGTAGGCTAAGCAATTTGATAAACAAGACCTGAATATTAAGCTCACAAGTGCCAAACAGGATAATAGAAGATATTTCAAAGCCCACTTATACTATTTAAAAAAAAAATAATTGAAAATATTTAGAAAGTAGTGCAAGTTAGCCTTACAAAAGATTAGACTAAAGTTTGAAGTAGTCAGTGTAGTTGTAATAGACTTAAGCAATTTGGGGTTACTGGAATTCTAATCAATGTATAATTAAGAAAGACATTGAGGTGCTGGAGCATGTCCACAGAAGGTCAACAATGCTGGTAAAGGGTTCAGAGTGCAAGTCTTTTGAGGCTGAGGGAGCTGGGGTTTGCTTAGGCAAGAGGTTTAAGGGACATCTTGTTCTTTACAACTACCTGAAAGGACATTGCAGCAAGGTGGAGGTTGGTCTCTTCTCCCAAGCCACAAGTAATAGGACAAGAGGAAATGGCTTCAAGTTGTACCAGAGGAAGTTTAGTTTGGCTATTAGGAAAAATTTCTTTACAGAAAATGCTGTCAAGCATTTGAACAGGCTGCCCTGGTTGATGCCTTAGGTTTTAACTATTATATTTTTCAAATCACTGCACTGCTTAGTGTGTTACTCTGAAGTTTCTTGTAGCCTGTTAATTTCTGCTCTCTCGTGCTAGGTAGACATAATAAAGCCTCTCTGAGCCTGCTCTCCAAGGACACCTAGACCATCCTAGGCCCAAAAAGTATAAACCAAAAAAGCCTCTAAAGGGGGGCAAGCTGAGGGGAATTACATCATTAAACTGAAGCTTTAATTGGAGAATTAACCCTGATATGCAAATGAACCAAACTTATAAAAGTCTGAAGAACTTGTGACCTGTCCTCCATCTTGGGGTCCATCTTAGCAGTAGCCTCTGGCTCCCCAGGGTGTACCTTTGAAGGCCTTTCAAATAAATACCTACCTTATTCCCTTTCTCCTGTCTAGTCTCTGTTTCTAGGAGGCCTTTTAAGGCACCAAGGTAAGTGGTGGAGTTACCACCCTTGGAGATATTAAAAAGGCTTGCAGAAGGGTCACTTAGAAACATGGTTTAGTGATGGACTGGACAGTGATGTATTAACAGTTGGTTTTGATGATCTTAGAGCTCTTTTCCAAACTAACCAATTCTATGTTTATGCGCTAGACAAAAGCAGTAATGCATCTTTTGTTATTCAAAGCTTCCACCAAAAAAATTTCAGCAAAAATTAATTGTTGAGATAGACACAAAAAACCCCTTGATAGCGCAGAAAACAGGGAGGCATCCAGATTTGGGTTAGCTTGGGTCAAGTCTGCCTCATCAAACACAAAGTATTCATCCAGCAAAGAGCCACACAGAATACAGTTACAAAAGTGATAAGTGCTCATGGAAGAGCTTTTGGAGGAGAAGTCAGTGGGATGCTTTGTCCCAGAAATCTTTCTCAAAAACATTGCTACAGCAGCCAAGTAACTCTTATAAATGTCCTCTTGCCTGATAAGGCAGAAAACAAAGTTAACAGCTGTGTTGTATGTGTAAACAGYAGATATCTGACCTTTAAGTCATTGACTAATTTACACAAAGTGTAAGATTTTGACTTCTAAGAAATTTTCACAGACTAGACACTTTGCCATACCCCTCAAAAACTCTATTAATTTAAAGACTGTTAAATTTCTTAATTTTGCAGGCAAATTAACATTAATATCTAAATTATAATCTCAAAGTCACTCAAAAATATTGTCTTATTTTCTCTACAGATATATCTGTAGAAATTCACTACAGAATATTTCCTGTGGTATATTCCTGTATGAGGAAGAATTCAATTCCTGAGAAGCTAAACGAAAGCAGAGATCCTCACTAAGCTGTACTACTCATCAGTCCTAAGAAAGCATGTTTGTTGTGCTTCCCTCTACTGTGTGAGCTTTGGGCATCAGAAAAAGGATACATCAAAGTAATAATGGTCTAATGACTAATGTAGTCTCCATGAGATGTCTTGACCACCCTATGATAAATCTTCCTGTCTCTATTTTTGATTTAAAAGTTCAGGAGAAGAACTTCTTCTATCTAGCAAAGCCTGCCTCCAAGATATTAGGAAAAGAGTGACTTGGAAGGCCTGTTGTGGATTTATGCAATGTGATTCCTTGGAATATATCATACCTCTCTGGCACCTGTTTTTGTGAAAAAGTTGGAGGGCTCTTACGTGGATTAAAAAGTCCTGAAAGAATACCAGTTTATGAGTTTATAAGCATTTCAATACAATATATCAATGCATGCAAGAAAAATAAAAAAAACACCCATAAACCAACATAAACTCCTAGAAATGACTGCCCATTCAACATATATCTTAGGAAAACAGAAAAACAAATCTGCTTAATACAAATTTAGAAAAGGAAAAATAGGTGATGAAGCATGATTTTTGAACAAATTCTGTATTAAATAAGATACATTTCTGTATTATTATTTTCTGGAATAGTTCATCCAACTAGAAAAAATTTACTTTAAGATTCTCAGATGAATCCCACTGGAAACATACGATTTTAACTAATTTATATTCCCAAGGAAGCCATCCCTTTTGTACATTGTGAATATTAATTATGAAATGAAAGTTGACCGTGTATTTTAAAATGGTTGCAATTACAAGCTGCAAAAAAAAGTATCTAAAATCCTTCTTTGCATATATAGTCTAGCTAAAACTATTTTTGTGAACACAGTGAGGGTACGTTGAATTTCAGTTTTGCATCTGGATACTAATATTTTATGAACGATGCCTTGCTGTAGGTACAGAACTAAAAGGAGGGAGTTTGAACTGCTAGCAGTTCTTTTATGAGTATATTCACCTTGCATTTTGGGCTGGATATGGCCTTTAATTCCTGTCCTAAACTGAAGTGTTGCTGCATAGCTAATAAACTTGGATGGATGAAATTATCCTTGTGTGTAGAATATAAATCATTTTTTAAGGCCCTTTGAGATAGCATTATCTTATGATCAGACTGAAGCTTCAAGATAGTTTTTATCTCAGAAGAGGGTGAGATCTCTTTTCAAAACTATTGATTGATTTCAAGCTGCAATGCAGTTTGGATTAATCACAAAATACAAGTATGTGATATTGGGCAAYGAAGAGAAAAAAGAAAAGATGAATCATAGTATAGAGGAATTGGAAGAATATACAGAACAAGACATTGTACTGTGTTGGATAGAGTATTCTAGATGCTCATTCAAAGAATCATCTTACCAGTATGTAGCAATAAGACCACAGCCAGGAGATGGAGGAGACAGGGTTCTGTTCAACACTCTGAAGAGTACATATAAATACTGCATCCAGTTTTGAGCTCCCCACAGGGGATAGACATTGATAAACTGGAATTAGTTCAGCAGAAGTCTCCCAAGCTGATGGGGTCTAGAGTTCCTGCTCTATGTGGTGATGCTGAGAGACTGAGCCTTGTGCAGCCTGGAGATGAGGTTTTGAGCAGCCTGCATGCACCCAAAATGGGGGTTGCAAGAACACAGAGCTGGGAAGACACTGTGGTGTCTGGTGAGAGTACAAGGCACAGCAGTCTTAGGTGGAAYACGACGAAGTTCTGTTCAGACATGAGGAAGTCATCACCATAGTGAAAACCTTCAAGTATTGGAAAAGGCTTCCCAGGGAGCCTGTGCAGTCTTTATCTTTGGAGATTTTGAAAGTCCTACTACATAAAGCCCTTAGAAACTTGATGTGAATTCAGTCTTAGTCAAGGACACTGTACCAGAGACCTCCTGAGGTCCCTTCCCTCTGCCAGTGTTCAGCGATCCAGGCACAGCCAGAATCACAGCACAGSAAAATGAACTCCTTAGATACCCACATAGGCTCACTGATTCCTTCAAGTWCTTAACATTTGCCTATCAGACCATAAAGTCTGTTAGGGATGTGAGATGGTCTGCTGCAGTCTGAGAGTACATGATGGAGATCTTCAAAAAAACCCTCTCAGGTTAAGGAATAAGCAGAAGAAAGGGTGCATTTTTATCCCAGGAAAACAACCAAACCAAACCAAACCAAACCAAACCAAACCAAATGTCGTGGTTTGACACTGGCCAGTGTCAAACCAGGCACCCAGGAAGTTGCTCATTCACCCTCCCCTGCTACAGCTGGGCAGAGGAGAGAAAAATTTAACAAAGGGTTCATGAGTTGAAATAATGTACGGAAAATTACACTATGAAAAGCCAGTGTCCATAAAGGAGACAGAGGAATCCTGCAACTTTATTTGAATAAAGGGAGAGAGTCCACTGGGGCACACACCCGTGGGGTTTTCTCTCTCAAGATTTTGGAGGACGCAGCCTCCTGTTATCCTGAACTCCCGGCCGCATGTTGCCCTCTTCCTTTCCCCATTGGCTGAGGTACCAGGAAGGTACAGCCTTCCTGAACTGCCTACCACATATTCCCCCTTGAACCTGTCATTTTACCCCAAAGTTCAGAAACTCAGGCTTGTGCAGACCCTTGTCTATTTCAGGAGCCAAGCTGYCTGTGCTCTGCAACAAACCTGCTGCCCAAAGTTCAGAAACTCAAGATTGTGCAGACCCACTTGTCTGTTTCARGAGTCAAGCCATCTGGGCTTTGTAGCAAACTTGCTGCTTGAAGTTAATAGAGACATTGAGACTCATTTCAAAGATGTTAACACCCGTCCTTCACTCATAGAATTGTTTGTGAAGACATTAGCACACATCTTCCCTGTCGATAGAGACCAGGAGAAAACACTTCAAGGCAAAACAGGCTCAACTTAGAGATACAAAGTGAGTTTATTACTAACAAAATCAGAGGAGGATAATGAGAAGTAAAATAAGCCTTTAAAAAACACCTTTTCTTCCTCCAACCTCTCCCTCCTTCCCACTGACAGCGCAGGGAGGCAGGGCATGGGGGTTTGGTCAGTTCGTCACCCGAGGTTTTCTTCCACTGCTCAGGGAGAGGAGTCCTTCCCCTGTGAGACCGTGGGGTCCCTCCCACGGGAGACAGTTCTCCGTAGACTTCTCCAGCATGGCTCCAATCTCACAAGCGGCAGTCCTCCCCAAACTGCTGTGGCATGGGTCACTCTTCCACGGGGTGCAGTCCTCCAAGGACAGGCTGCTCCAGCCTGGAAGCAGGGCCCCGTCTCTCCACTGGTCTTCCACTGGATCACAGTGGATCCAGGCATCCACCAGCTTTGGCATGGGCACCTCCCTCATGGGCTACAGGTGGATCTCTGCATCCCCCGTAGACCCATGGGCTGCAGGGGGACAACCTGCTTCACCATGGCCTTCACCACAGCCTGCAGAGGAACCTCCGCTCCAGTGCCTGGAGCACCTCTTCCCCCTCCTTCTCTACTGACCTTGGTGTCGCCATGTTGTTTTCCCTCACATATCCTCACCTCCTTGTCTTCTCTGGCTGTAATTAAAACTGCGCCCCACTTTGGTTTGATTTTCTTCTTAAATATGCTGTCAGAGAGGTTTATCACCCTCTCTAATTGTCCCAGCCTTGGCCAGCAGCATATCTATCTTCAGAGCCATCAGGGATTGGCTCTGCCGGACATGGTAGCAGTTTCTCACAGAAGCCACCTCTGTGGCCCTGTCGCTACCAAAAAAACAGGCCATGCAAAACCAACACACCAAACCAAACAAAAAACCTCCAAAACCCACACAAGCAACAAAGAAGAAAACAATATCCAACACTCAGACATAATAAGAGCCAAGAGTAAAACATGAAAGCAATTTCATTTAGGCTGGAAACATATTCARGTGTATAAAAGTATTTTTAAATAGCAAAAGATGGCATAAATAAGAGAGATTTCTTTCACACTAACTCTGCACATCTCAAAGTTGGAGGTTTAAAGCACTCTCTTAAGAACACATATTTATGTCTCTCTATATTGTTATCTATGTAATCTATATTTATCTATATATAAATATTGAAATACTCCCAGAGAGAAAGGATTTGTCTAAATATTTACTAAGTATGGAACAATTTGGAGTCCTGTGCATCCTGACTTTGTGAAAATTGCCAGGATTTTTTTTTTCTTCTGTCAATTTTTTTTTTTTTTAAGAAGTATTTYAGCAAATTTTTTTTCATTTTTTGGTAGATTTTTCTGTTTTAATATTATTGCTGTTAGTCTGGGTTTGATTTTGACTGTTTAGATTTTTAAAGGCATGAAATSGACTTGATGATCCCAAGCCGTGTGCTGGTCTTGGTATATAGGTTTATATCATTGACATTTATTTCAAGAAGTATTTAGACTTTAAAATGGCAGTTCTTAACAACATTAATTTTCCTTTCCAATTATAACACTTAAATATTATTTAACCTAAACAACCACTTTTTCAAATTCTTATATTTGTTAAGATTTATAAACCTTCCCACTTCCCAGTCTAAAAGATACGTAGGCACAAATCTTATATGGAACTGCTGGTACTTAAACTCATTGCTGAATTTAGCCTGGGAATAAAATACTACTTTCATTTAAATGAGTAATGCTCTGGAGATTGACATCAGCTGGACCTGGATTTTAATGACAGTCTCCTACTAATGTCAAGTAAAGAAATTATTGCTCCTTTGGTTAATTAATAAAAGTTTTTCATATGCCTAATGATGCAAAGATTGCCTTACAGTAAATAATATCATGTCAGTGGAAAAGAGGTCAGTGATATTATTCGTTCAGTAACAAGTCCTGACAATTTTCTCTTGTCTCAAACCGGGACAAATTCACTTGCATCAGGATTATCAGTGACAACGCTCAGTATCAGAGGTATTGAAACCTAGTTAAACTGTTCCTTGGTTCAAACGTTTAAAAAATCTGACTATAATTTTTAGACRGCAAACTGCTGAGTTTGTAGGGAACTTAGAAAACACACTGTTTTTCTGAAGGGCTCTGATTTACCTTGCATTGCGACAGGATAGTAGCGCTGAAACTGTAAGTTCCACATGTCTGCCTGTGATATTATGATAGCATTGCTATTCCTCTGATCACTGTGAGGAGATAATGGGAGTAGGTCAGAAGCTGGATCAGAAGAGGGAATGATTTGCTTTGGTCCAAAAAAGTACCTATGCATATCCTTAACTTTCCTCTCTGACAGTGCTTACAGGTCTACACAGGCGATATAGGTGGATTTGCTTCATGAAGACAACATTGTCAAAGTCCTAATGAAGCCACCCATGAACTGTSCCCAAAGGCTCTTCTATTAATCAAATTCATATAGCAGTAATCTCATTTAGACTTAAAATAATTAATCTAATTCATCCCATGATAATTAGTGAAGCATATTACCATGTTTAATAAACCACATTTCTCAAATCAAGACTTATATTTTTAGACCTTTTTTCTCAATACATTTAAAAATAAACTCCTTAGGTAAAAGAAAATTAATAAAACTTAAATTAAGTTCATAATTATTATGAAGAAGATATATTTATGCTTTTTTCTTCCCATGTACCAGATTGCATGCACAGCTAGCTAGTAATTTACAAATGAGCAATTATCCATCACTAGGGAATGTCCAGGAGACAGATAAGTTCAAATGTTATATATCAGCAATTAATATTTCAGACTATAGAAAAAAAAAATCTGTAAGAAAAAAGGAAAAAAACCTACCACTCTGCAGAGGATGTGGTTTTAAACACTTCCATGGAGAAAAATGTCAATGAAAAAGGAAAAGTAATTTGTTTGAGAGTTGGTYGGCACAGTTTTTTTCAGTGCTAGGTTCTGAGAGAACTTCAGACAGAATTACTCTTTGATTGAATGTTTTCTAYCCCAGAGTGCGCTAGCAGCAAAATGCAGGAGTATGAGTGAGCCATCACAGCAGCTAAAGGGATGGTGAAGCACTTATTGTAAAGGGGTAYTGTACCTACAGTAATACTCCATTTGTAGCTTTAGTACCCATGCAAGCTATTTCTTTTCTTAACAAAAAAAGGTTCCACATAATTGTTTAAAAAAAAAAAAAAAAGCCAATGGCCAGTGGAGTTCACACAGACCAATACCCATGAAYGTTTTCCCCTCCCCAGGACTCTACTAGACTGGAGAGTTGATATATTCGATATACTGACCTCTCAGTCCATAATCCCTGGCTTTTGATGCAGTAGGCCACCTTTTGTTCAGATTAGAGTTTTTTTCCAAACCACTTCCAAACCAGCCAAATTCATCCAGCCTGTCATATTTTTAGTGGAGTGGGCTTGTTTTGGTTCAGGTTTTTTGTTCATTTTTTTGTAATTTCTTTTCTTTTGAGAGTTAGTTAGAATGACCATATGAATGGATGAAATCAGTTGGAAACCCACAAAGAACATTATTCTACAAATATCCTAAAACTACAAGTTTCTAGGGCTGAAAATGCCAAAAGTACTTTCTCATGGCTGTCTAATACTGTAGATTCCTGTTTCAGAAATCAGGAAACATGGATATGTATAAAATAAAGCTTAACAATTGTCAAGTGTTAACCACATGTTTTATGTGCTYAGTAATAGTAAAACTTTGCCTTAAGTAAAGTTGCAAAAGAATACTTCACTTTCACTAATCTTGTTTAATCATCCCAAAAAGTTTTACTTACAGGTTCTTTAATTGTACATCTTTCAAGTTAAGTCATAATTGCATGAATTTTAATTATTTAAGAGCAGATACTTCTAGGATTAATTCAGACATGTAAAAGAAAAAAAAATAACAGTAAAAGTACAGGTATAAACAATGATGTAAGAGAGATTTAATGATTTGGAATACATAAGTACAATAGCTTTATTTCACCTTATTATAAAATGGACATTTTTACATTGTAAAATATGTTTAAAAGCAAAACTCAAACAATTTACAATAAAGACTAATGCCCGTGTAAGCCATTTTTTTTTTTCAAAATGGCAGGGGAAAAGGAAACACTGAAATACATAATTCAGGTTTAACACTAGATTCTCAGATGGGGGGAGGGAGGAGAAGGGCCTATATTTTCTAAAAGCAATGAAAAATATATTACTGATTTTTACCTAAACATTCTTGCAAAATAATACGTCTAAATGCTCCTTAGGAGTAATAAAGAAACAACAGACCCTCATATAGATTTTTTTGCTTACTTAAATATTTAATTAAAGTTTCAGCTTTTTTGTCACCGCTATCTGATGAGGGAACATGCATAGAGGGACATAGCATCTTCCCTTGGGAATTCAATTCAAAACTGCCTTGGTACTTTCATGGAAACCACTGAGCTTCAGCCACCAGTTGAGCACTATTATCTTAAAATGTCAGTTTAAAATTGTCTAAATGGATTCTCCGTGGCTGGTCTGCCTAAGTCATGGATGGATAGGAACAAATGAGGAGGAGAAGAAGCACTACATCACTGCTGCAACCCCTCCTGGCCTTTCCTATAAGGCAGAAGGTGAATTTCCCCAACAATTAGAGGCTGATGCTTTGTAAGATTCAGTCACTCGTCTGTGATGCTACAAACAGTATTTAAACTCCTGTCCCACTGCAGCTGATCTGAGTGGATTGTGAGATTTTGTGTTGTGCATAGATGACCTGCATTCATAATATGAGGAGAGTGGACATCTATGTTATAGTTATACACATCTATGTTATAGATATGCATATATTTACACAGATTTACAAAGGTTAACATTAAATTTGTCTGCCCGGGTATAAGCATTGGAGATCCATCATCATGAAGCTCAGATAGATATATTTTATTCTATTTTACCTAAGTAGGTGCAATAGAATGTTCATATTCAGCAAAACAATTTCTTCATGATGTTTAAATATTTTGCAAATCACCTTAACTGATCCTCTGACAAATGCTTATATTTGAATCCAAATAAAAATATGAGCTAAAACTATTTGATTTTGTCTTCACAGAATCATAGAATTGTTTGCATTAGAAAAGACCTTTAAGATCAAGTCTGAAATGTGACTAACCCCTTTTTATAGTTTTAAAAACTACAATCTTAAATAATACAGTATTTCTCAAAATGAAAAATAGCTTATTTTAGAATGAAAGACAAAAAACAAACAAACAACAGCAACAAAAAACAAACAAACAAAAAAACCCCTTAAAATAAAGCATTGTTTTACAAAAAAACCTAATAGACTTCTTTAACATTTTCTAAGTTCTCTTTTCTGGGTATTTTTTTAAGACCAAACTGAAGACCCACATGACCTAATTTAAGTCTTTCTGGAACCATTTTTCAATTAATAAAGAAGTTGTAAGTTCTATGTCTGTCTTTCAAATCATCTATTTACAAAAAAACATGCACTCATCTTGCCATAAGCTATCTATCTTTCTGAAAGGAACATCAAGAAATCTCTAAATTCTCCAAAATATCTAAATTTAAACAAGATATCAGTAAATGATTGATTCATCTTACTTCTCCTTTTTCTTTTTTTTTTTTTTTAATTGCAGGGGAAAAAAAATTGTTTCAGCCAGACCCATTCTGTTCCTATGGGCTTTTGACCTAAGGAGTGGTTATCTAGAAGTCTCCGCTCCTGATTTTCTTTTAAATGTCAGCATTTATACACAAACCTTGTTTCCCACAACTAACAAAGAATCCTGTTACTCCTGTTGGTTTGTATGCAGCTCAGTCAGACGGAAAAGAAGACATTGGTGTCTGAAGAAGTGTTTTTCCATGGGGTGGAGGGTGAAATGCAGTTTAATCCTTTGTGCAGGTTTTGGATGGGATAGAATTAGACTTCTTCATAATAACTGGTATGGGGCTGTGATTTGGATTTATGCTGGAAACAGGTTGGTAAAACAGGAATGTTTTCATTACGGCTGAGCAGGGCCAGGCCAAGAGCCAAGGYGTTTTCTGCTTCTCACYCYACCCCACAGGAAATAGACTGGGGCACACAAGAAGTTAGAAAGGGAACACAGCCAGGACAGCTGACCACACACATAATATATGACGTCATGCTTAGCATATGCAGCTGCAGAAGAGGTGGTGCTGAAGGCTGCTGGTTGGGAACTGGTTGGGCATCAGTTGGTTGTTGGTGGTGAGAAATTGCTTCAATTTACATCACTTGTCTTTCCTTGGATTTTCTTTTTCTCTCTGTATTTTTTCAATAATAACAATAATGATAATRATAATGATAATAATAATAATAATAATAATGTTAAAAACGGGTTTTGTCTCAACCCATGAGTTTTCTCACTTTTACACTTCTGATTCTCTCTACCATCCCGCTAGGGCAGAGGAGTGAGCAAGTGGCTGTGTGGTGTTCAGTTGCTTCCTGGGGTTAAGTGCTGACAGTATTAAGCACAATAAAAATCAATGCATTTGCACAATTCAAAATAATAATTTAGTTATAAGAATATGAAATGCAGTTGTTTGGTTTTGTATAAAGCACCTTTTTCTTCTGATAATTCTTTGATTAGACCTCTGTAGATCAGTTTTATTTCTAAACAGAAACATTGGATTTTACCCTCTTTTTACCTTAGTTGAGTGATTGCACATCCAGGGTGTTTTCACCCCTTTTGACATTCCAACGTATTGGAGAGAATCAGATTTACACTTTTCCTGGAATCATAATTTACAAGGACACAATGCATTGTGCAATAGTTGTTTCTTGAAAAGTGCAACATCTTCTTTAGAGATTATATTAACCAAAGTGAACAAGTGATTGTACTAAAGGGAGAAGACATCACAATGATGCCTTACAATAGAGATCAAGAAAATGCTTCGGGGCACTGTACCTCTAGCATGGTTTCAAAAGTCACCATTCTTTACAGTCTATTTTAAGTATTTATACATGCTGTTTTCATAACCGAATCACTTTTGACGATATATAAATGATGATAATAAAAGACAGTTCTTTTTTCTAAAGGGTAATAAGAATTGGTGGAGGCTACTCAGTTGTCACATCTGATTGCAGCAATCCTTTCTTTTTTTTAAGAGTGTGTGTAATTGCCGTAAGTTCACAGAGACCCTTGAATTTCAGGATCTCTTCTCATTCTACTGTTGCTTTTCACCTGTCTATCACTGATGCTTCCCAAGACAGGCAGCTTTGCACCATCTGGACATACTTCCAGACACATCTGGCAGCTTTGGACATGCTTTGCTGCCCCATGCAACAAATCTACACCTAAACCTATGGTACTCAGCAAAATATACCTTCCAGAATGCTCCCCACCACACTCTGTTAGGAAAAAAAGATACATCAATAAGGCCGGAAAGTCTTAGGGGCTTTCCTCTAACACTTAATTGTGACAAGGAGATTAATAAGAGTGTCATATTAAAGGCTGTAGGTGAATGACTGGTTTAAACAAATTCAGCTAACTGAGAAGGACATGGAACAAGACATATCATGAGAAACTGCTGGACATGATAGAAAACTCTAAGTGTGAGAAACTTAGTGAATTATGGATGGTGCTGTGAGGGACTGCTGAGTGTCACAGATGGTAAAGGGGAAGCTGTGGGAGAAATGATCCAACTTCTCCTCAGTGGAGGAGAGCACTACGAAAATTTTTGGAAGCAGAGTCTTGCAAGGCCAATTCCATATGTAGGGCTGACATTGCCAAAGGAACAGTATCATAAACAATAAGTTTGTGTACAGCTGCAACAAAACTGGGAATTATGGAAAGCAGGGTAAATAGAGCAGGTTTCATTAGCTAAGCAGATTGTGATGGAGACAGAGAGGTAAAACAGTGGTGAAAATCAAAGTCAGGGAATGACAAAAAGATTAACAAGGTATGCAAGTCATGCGCTGGTCTCATCCGGGGGCACCTGCTGGCAGCCTTGGGCATAACCAGTACCCTGAGCATAACCAGGTACAGACGTTTTTTTTCTGACCACACCATAGGTGCCAGACCTGCTGCCATGGTCACAAGGGCCACAGACGGTGGAGCAGATGCTTTCCCAGGTGAGCAAGAGGAACACATGGATTGACAACTCAAGCATCCTGGCGTCTTCACATCAATGACTGCTGCAGATGTGGTGGCACCAGTAACAGCCCACCACTTCATACCACACAGCAGCAATCCTTGCACAAATGTATCGACTATATTTAGACATAAAACTTTCTACTAGCTCTTGACAGAGAACATATGAGGGAGGAAACAAAATGTATTTGAGAACAGCAATGGATATAAACTAGTCAGTTCATCAAATACAATCTGCTGACATGAGAAAAGTCCATCACAAAAGTCAGATGCTGAGATGAGTAATGTGGACCAGGACACTACTAATTCACATGTCAGTGCCACTAGAAGAGTAACATCAAAGCTCCACAAATATATCTACTAATTCACATGTCAGTGCCACTAGAAGAGTAACATCAAAGCTCCACAAATATATCAGGAAAGGGTAGTTTGAAACTGCTGCCGCATGGAACAGTCATCACCACAGCACATTTACAGAAACAAGACTTTTTTCTTACGTATAATTCTGGCTTAAAATAGCTTAAAATACTTCCAGAACCACTGCATGTTTCTGTATTATTTCTAGAGTACAAACCAGGGGAAAATTAAAGCAGAAGTTTCACATCACCAGACGTACAATGCATATATTTTTGGAGTAAGTCGTTACCACCCCACTATGAAAATAACTGGAGAGTTGGCAGAAGGAGGTCTTGTTTTGATGACTTTTTTTTTTTTGATCAAACAAACTTCGAATAGCCACTCATTTATTTATAGCCCCTCAAACTTTTCCATTCTCCAAAAAGATGTAAAGGTCCAGACCTCTTTATTTCAACACATATATACAGGTAATTAAATATGGATTGAGATTTTTTTGCTAGGTGGATTTAAATCCAAGCAAAATAAGCAAAATAGTTACAGTATCTGAAGTATAATGTTCATATTTTTGTCCTTCCACATTAGTTTACCAGCACTGTATATGTTTAAACTATCAAATGTTTATATCAAACTTTTTATTACATCTCCTCCAGGAAAATTACTAGGATCAGTTTTAATTTTTTGGCGTAAAGGGTAAAAACATTGGGATATATTTTCTTGCTATTTTGAATGGAATATACAGGTCCATTAAATTTATAGGTTTGTGTTTGAATGCTTTGTTTCTGTAGTTTTTTTATTTTTTCCAACTTCCAAAAACCACAAGAAAATAAAACTCATAAAAATTGTTTAAGGGTAGAGTATCCATAAAGTCATGCCAAGACTTTTACAGACAAAGAGATTCTGTCTGCTGACCCTGAAAGAAAACTTGATTAAGACATAAGGCATTCAAGCAGACATCCTATAATGTATTTGTCAAAGAGCCCCATATTGATGTATTTGCTCACTGCTACAACTGCTTTTGAAGTATGCACTGCAATAGAGCCAAATGTCATCCAATAGAGCAAATCCCATGTGTGTGTTCCTGTGTACAAATATTCACACACACAAAGCAATAGGCAGGTTGACTACAGAATTCTGAGATTAAAAATAATGATTTTTTTCTCAGAAACTTCATGGTTTTAAAGCAATACTGGTGAGAGTCATTAGACAGGGCTCACYAGGCAAATCTGCAGGTGTGAGTAACCATGATCAAACAGCATATGAAACTCAAATACTTTCCAGCTTCTGATGGAATAGTACAGTGTAGGACATGCTAAGAGCATGAAGAAAAAAAAAATCCAGAGACAAAAAATAAAGCAGACTCATGGAAACCTAGAATTGTTTATGTTGGAAAAGACCTCTAAGATGATCAAGTCCAACCATTAATCCAGCACTGCCAAGCCCACCATTGAACCATGTACCCAAAGGCCATATCTACACATCTTTAAAGTATGTCCAGGGGACGGTGACTCTACCATTTCCCTGGGCAGCCTGTTCCAGGGCTTGACAACCCTTTTGGTGAAGAAATTCTACTAATAAACTATGTAAACCTCCCTTGGGGCAAATTGAGCACTTCCTCCCTTGTCCTATTGCTTGTTACTTCCGAAAAGAGACTGATAGCCCTCCTTTCAGGTAGTTTCAGAAAGCTACTCCTTTTCCCCAGGCTAAACACTCCCAGCTCCCTCAGCTGCTCCTCTTCAGCCTTGTGCTCCTGACCCTTCGCCAGCTCCGTTGGCCTTATCCGGACACGCCCCAGCCTCTCCATCTCTTTCTTGTAGTGAGGGGCCCAAAACTGAACAGAATCACAGAATCACAGAACTAACTAAGTTGGAAAAGACCTTTGAGATTATCAAGTCCAGCCTATGACCTAGCACCACGTTTTCAATTAAACCATGGCACTGAGCGCCACATGCAATCTTTTTATAACACCTCCAGGGACATTGACTCCACCACCTCCCTGGGCAGCTGTCTTGAGGTGAGTTTATGATAATACCGTATTCTCCTATCTCCTGCTTTATGCCCAGAAATGGGTCCCGTAGCTTTAATGGGTCCGGGACAGGGGGAGAGAGCCGGGAGAATTCTTCGGTGCAGTGTGTGCTCACCTCCCCCGTGTGCTCAGCCTTGCAGCAGGGAGAGAGGAGGGAGAGAGTATATTCCTGCTTTTAGCTAGCTGCTTTTTTTGTTAGCTGAGGCAAGAAGTTTTTCCAGGACTATAACAGCATTTCTCCAGTGACTTCTGTGGGTTCTTCTGAACTGTTCGGCTTAGCTGTGATCCGAGGACCGCACTATTGGTGGCCAGACACTGCGGACCAGGGCGGGAGGCCACGGGATGCCATATCCCAGCCCAGACCCTGGGAGAAAGTCGAGCCAGCTACAGAGAGAACTCTAAATCCATCAGCTTTCTCTGCAGAGAGAAGGTTTAACAGTCATTCCTTTTCCCTGTACCCTCCGGGAACTCTGCTTGTTAAATAAACAGTTTTTTTCACTTTCATCCAAGAAATTCCTTTTGTAGCAGTGGGGGAGGGAGTGCCAAAACCTGTCTTCTTTAGAGGAAATGTTCATTCCAGAGCGTTTTCCTCTTAAACTTGTCTCAAACCGAGACAGCAGCCCATTCCAATGCCCAACCACTCTTTCTGTAAAAAATTTTTTCCTAATGTCTAGCCTAAACTTTCCCTGGCACAGATTAAGACTGTGTCCTCTTGTTCTGTCGGTGATTGCCTGGGAGAAGAGACCGACCCCCACCTGACTACAACCAACTTTCAAGCGATTGTAGAGAGCAATAAGGTCTTCCCTGAGCCTCCTTTTCTCTAGGCTAAACAACCCCAGATCCCTCAACCATTCTTCATAGGGCTTGTGTTCCAGGCCCTTCACCAGCCTTGTTGTCCTTCTCTGCATGCATTCAAGCAGCTCAACACCCTTCCTAAATTGGGGGGCCTAGAACTGGACACAGTACTCATAGTGCAGCCTCATCAGTGCCGAGTACAGTGGGACAATCACTGCCCTGGTCCTGCTGGCCTCACTATTGCTGATCCAGGGGCAGGACCCGGCACCTGATCTAGTTGAGCCTCATACAAATTTCACCTTGGCCCACTGAACCAGCCTGTCCAGATCTCTCTGCAGAGCTTTCCTACTCTCCAGCAGACCAACACTCTTATTCAACTTAGTGTCACCTGCAAACTTGGTGAGGGTGCTCTTGTGCAGATCATCAGTAAAAATATTAAACAGGACTGGCAAAATACTGATCCCTGGGGAACACCATGGGCCGCCAAGTGAATGTAGCACCATTCGCCAACACTGTCTTGGCCCCACTATCCAGCCAGTTCTTAACTCAGTGAAGAATGTACATAGACAAGCCATAGGCTGCCAGCTTCCCTAGGAAAATTCTGTGGGAAACAGTGTAAAAGGCTTTGCTAAAGTTCAAGTAGACAACATTCACAGCCTTTCCCTCATTTCCTAAGGAGGACACCTTGCAATAGAAAGAGATCAGGTTGGTCAAGCAGGACCTGCCTTTGATAAACCTATGCTGGCTGAGCCTGATCCCCTGGTGTCTTGTACCTTTCATGTGATGGCACTCAAGATGATCTGCTCCATGACCTTCCCTGGCTTTGAGGTCAGACTGACTGGCCTATAATTCCCTGGATCCTGCTTTTGGTCATCCTTGTAGATGGGTGTCAAATTTGCTAGCCTCCAATCAACTGGGACTTACCCAGTTATCCAGGACTGCTGGTTAAAAATTGAAAGTGCTTGTTGAGCTCCTCTATCAGCTCCCTCAATATCCTCAGGGGGATCACATGCAGCCCCACAGTTTTATGTGTGTCTAAAGGGTGTAGCAAGTCATTAACCACTTTCCCTTGCACTGTGGGGGCTTCATTTTGCTCATATAATCTTACTGATTTGCAAGTGTTTATTTTATTTAGCTTTAGAAACAGAGCTTTTACCTTGCTTGTAATTTGTCAATTTGTAAACAGAGTTGGAAGCCCACATCACAAAAAGGTCTGATACAAATCAAAAGCCTGTTATGTATTGAGCAAATTAATAAAAAAATGAGATTTACAAGTTTGTCCTGTCTCCCAGGGTCCCGTCTGCATCTGGTTGCTTGTAGTTGCAGTTTCTGTGGTTTCTCTTTGCTATCCAAATACTTATTCATGCTAGTGAGAAATAGCCACTACTCGGTGAGGATAGCAATTGTTCCATGAAGACAGAGCATTATTTACTCCGGGTTTGCCATCTGGAGTGTCTGGGGAGAACCAAATAAGCTAATAGTGTGTCAAGAACATACAGCAAAACAAAACAACAAAAAAAATCTCCAAAAGAAGGTGAAAGGGAAAGAACTGGCAGGACAAAAGTTGCTGCTCTAGAGCCTCATAAGCGTGATGGATTGTTTTGTTGTTGAAGTTCTACTCTGCAAGAAAATGTATTGTTATATCTCTGAAAAGTACTGCAATTTATAAGCTACCCATGCTGCACAAGATAGTCCTGTTACAGCCTAATAGACACCACTGTTTGGGGAATTATTTAGTCTAGTAAAATATTATACATATAAGAATAATGGAACCTAGATTGGGCCATATCATATGCTATTATTCCCCTTAATATCTTAAATAATACCCATCTTCCAGTGTTTTCTTACCCTTCCCATGTTAGTGGTCTTTTTTCAGCCATCCAATCGATGCATATTTAATTACTCTAATATTTCCTCCTAAACGATACTGTCACCTCCCTGACTGTTTTTAATCCTCTTCTCTGAAATTTCTTCAGTATTTTTCTGGCAACTAGGTGCCCTACATTTAATGCAGCATTCTGAATACACTCACACTGCAGCTGAACCGAAAAGAAAATTCTCTGTGGCAAGATACCCATAAGAATTTTCCACCAAATTTTTGTTACAATATCACATTGCGTTCTCAATATTAACTTGCTCTAAGACCACAACATTTCTTTATTCATTATTGTTTCCTAGATTTATGAGACGTTAATTCCGCCAAGATTTACATGATAGTCAGCATCAAGTGTAGAAAACGTTGCACTCCATTACAGCAGGCTCTAGGGTGGGCAAGAAGTGCAGGCAGTGGCTCACTGAGAGTGGAAATTCATGTCTTTGTTTCATTTTGGAACTATTCAGGAATAATGGAACACTTTTTTCTGTTTTCATGGAATCATAGACTCATATAATGGTTACAATTAGAAGGGATCTTAAAGGTTATCCAACCACCTTGCCATAGGCAGAGACACCTTCCTCTACACCAGGTTACTCAGAACCCCTTCCAGCCTGGTCTCGAACACCTCCAGGGATGGGACATCATTAAATAGACACTCAGAAAGAGAATAAATTTCGTATGCCATATCCTAACTGAGACTTTTCTTGATGAGTCTCTTCCTGTTCCTGGATGATGATGTCACTCAGCAGACAAAACATCAAAAATCAGTTTCTTAACAGAATTTCCCCTGCCCTCACTTGCAGATAAGTAAATTCTTCCATGTTTTAAAAACTTAAATGAATATGCAAAATATTGATGACTTGTCCTGAAAAAAAACTAGTCTAGAAATAAGTTTTCATAGACTTAACTTTGTCCATGTGAAGTCCTTGCCAGTCTCCATCAGCATTTTTATATTCTACTTTACAATCTGAGTAACCTGATGAATGATAAACTGTCATTATTGATCACTGAACTTTGCTGACTGAGTCTATAAAAGGACTTCAGTGAAGAGGATGAATGAATTAGATACTATAAAGGCTTTAGCTGATACTCCCCACTTTATTTATCCACTGCTTCCACAATTCTCTCTTTATCCCACTTTGGTAGTGGAAATTGCACAGTTCTGACTGCTGTGGAGTGCCTTAACTTTACCCAAATGCTCTAAAACCTGAAAAATATGTGTATTTTCTCTGTATTTTATAAGCCTCTCTTTAGTTACATCTCTGTACCCCTAAGATTCAATTAGCACAAATATTCCTCTGCCAGGACTCCAAGGGAAGTATTCCAGTGTAGCATTCACACCGTTTTTCAAGTGTGATCCTGACCATGCAATCTCATCTTTGCAAAACCAGTGTAACATTATTTAATGGATTGTTCTGTTCTCAATAAAATATCTGCCCTTTCATTTGCCTTTAATAATAAATTAGGTCTGGCCACAGATGAGGAGACAGTCAATTATCAGATGCTGAATACCTAGCCCAAGGACATTGCATGTGTGAAAATGAAGCTGGCTGGGCATGTTGCTCACACAAAGTCTAGTTCTGTAGTTGCTCAGCTCTTTTGGCTAACATTCACACTGCTGCTGGTTGATATCCTCAGTGGCAACTTCTGTCTTCATTTTTCGTTTGGAGTCCAAGTGCACCCCAGCCTATTTGGGTGACAAACTGAAAGTACTTTGAAAATTTAATCTGTTGTAAGCCTTCATGCCTTTCCAGCCACAAAATAATTAACGTACAGGTTTTTATTCTCCCTTATATACAATTTTGCTGCAAATAAGAAAATTAATCTAGAGGCATGCCTTCTGCAAAACTGATTTTAATCAAGAATTGATTTGTAGCTGCATGTAAGCAGTGTCAGGTAGAAGATGGATTCACAGTGTTTATCCTGTTCTACATATGGAAGCACGACATGCACATCAGCTTCATGTGCTGATCCACAGCAGGCAAACGTTGCTGCACACAGCTGTTCTTCTGTGAAATGTCTGCACTTCCAATGTGCGCCCTGGTTGTCTTTATTCTGATTCTAGGACGATACCATTCAGTCTTTTCTGGGACACTTTTGGGTGAAAGCTGGAGAAAAAAAACTACCATCACAAACATAGTCTTGGCAGGCTTCCCCACTGCGTCTTTTGTTGGTCTTTTTTTTTTTTTTCAGTTTTGTTGATTCAAAGAGACACTTTGAAGGTTGAGACATACTTTAGAAGTGCTTCTGGACCCCACACCCCATGTCCAGTCCATAAGGGGAAGTTCTTCTACGTCATGTAATTTCTTTTTCATGGTATATCAGAATGAAATTCCTGTACAATTTTGCTTCATAGGTGGTAGAAGTTAGTGTGAGATACGTGTCTGAATTACCATGGTCTGGTAAAATTCTGATCCTTTTGAGATTTTGTGGGAGTTTTACCACTTATTTCAATAGAGTATGAATTTGTCTTAAATTTCATGCCTTGCATTAACAAATTCACTTTCTCAAGCACTTCTTTAATCCCTCTTACTGTGTTATACTTTAAGAGTAGTGGAGAAGAGAGGAGATACATCAGGAGTATGTCTGAGAACACATAGGTTTACTTGTGGTTTATAAAATGGTAAATGAAATAACACTTTTTTACTCATTCTCCTTAATCCTACTTCGAGGTACTAACATGGGCCATAGAAAGAGAAGTCTTATTAATGCAGGATTACATTTACATTTCTCTAATATTCTTATATTTTATTTTTCGGCTGCATCTGTGCTTCCATAGAATTTGCATTGGTAAAGAACTTAAGAATAAGCTTAATATGAAACCTGAGCTTAACTACTTCATTATTCCACACAACATGTAAGCTTATGATTAACACTGGCTGAAGTCAATGACAGCTTAGAATATGCATACTTTTTTTTTTCTGAACTGCAGCTTACCTCAAAAAAAAAATAATTTTGGGAAATCTTACAAAGAATCTGTTTGTTGGTATTTCTCAGCTTTTGTTTAGGATTCAAGCTCATCCTCTGCATTAAAGTGCAGAAGTACACCTCACAGCACTTTAGCCTTTATAGCTCTTCCCAAGTTAGTACCCTCTGTGAATTAATTAATGGGCTGGTTTTTCTCTCTGCAAAGTCATTAGTGAGGAAAGAATATAACCTGACCTCCTAAGGCAGTAAACCAGTAGTCATTTCCTCCTAAGTCACTATTTTGCAGCTCATCACTTCCCTTTGTTTACTGTCTTCCATCAGTGGTTATTTCACATCATAACGTTCATATTTAAGCCAATTTAAATTAATTTTGAGAAAAGAGCTTTTATAGAATGCAGTATCGAATGTTTTCCTTAATTAATTGAAAATGTCTATCATATTATGCTTTTCTTTCATCCACTAATTTTTTAATTCTATCAAAGAAGCAATCAAGTTTATGTGGCAAATCTTTATTAAATCATTTTGCTGCTTAGCTCTAAAAATATCAGGATGAATCCCAAAGTTCTTTTTCACAAACATTTTTTCCATCTTCAGAGTGGAATCAGTAGATGTTAAGTAGCTAGTGAAAGTAGCAAAAGAATAAAATCAATCACAGATGTACAGGGTGCTGATATTATAAGAAATTATTTACTGAAACAAGCAAACAATCAAAAAACATATGCGTAACCTAACAATTAGGACTTTCTAAATTGATTCTGGAGGTGTTGTCTGCTAAAAGCTTTTCAGCTGATGTCTGGTAAGCGTGTCGTGGTTCTGCACCATACCTGTTTCTCCGTAATGTTTACATTATAAGTTCTTTTCTACCTCATGAAAGTGTAATGAGAGAAAATACAGCTTTTCTCTAGCAAGCAATGACCTAAAAGTAAAAATTATCATCAAGTTACAAATTTCTAGTGTATATTGCTATTGTGAACACTTAGGCAGGGCAGTATGTGAAAAGAAAGTAGAGATGGATGCATGTATAGGTAGCATCCATCTAGACTTTAGCTATTTGCAGTGCCAAAAGAAATTAAACTGCAGCAACCTGAGCTTGTTAATGCCCATACAAGAGGTTTGGAGATGCCTGAAAGTAATCTCKTTGCCAGAATTCCACCAGCCAGTGCTTTGAGGACACGAACTAGTGTAGGCATGACCACAGAGGGTGCAATTGTATCCATGGATATTGAAGAATGGATATACTTTGAAAATGTAGCAGATGGTTGTTGGGAAAGAACATAAACATATTGGCACAGTGCCGTAAACTCCTGCAGCTGCTGTGTGATTTCAGCAGGTAAGTGTATCAATAAAAGCCAAAGAAAGCAGACTACAATACTTGAACTGATAACAAAAGCTCACTTATATCACCTTTTGTGAGGCCCAGAATAGGAAGCYGAACCTTTCACTTCTTGATCCTCAAGAGCAATAAAATAAAAACCAAAAAAAAACAAACAAAAAAACATCCCAAAGAAACAAACCTTAAGATTGAGTATAGAAGTTTAAAATCCTATTACCGTTGTAATAGTAATACTGTTGTAAAATAGTAATCCTATTACTACCTGATATCTGTTTTGAAAGAAATCTTATTCCTTAGAAGAGGTGCAGTGCAGTAGAGAGAGCAATAGGAACATTTCCAAAATTAAAATAGAGTTTTTAAATTTTACGGTGATATCTTTCATGGATTACTACTGATACTGCTGAACCCCAAACTCAGCATTTTGAAATTAACTAACATTTTGGGCCTAAATTGAATGGTATTCAGAGGGCAGAACTATAGCATAGGGCTTTCTGTTATTACTGGTAGTTCCCTGCAACAATTTTTTTATGAAGTTGAGGTCATTAACAGGATGATAAAAACCAAGCAAAGAAAAATGCTTTTTACTTCTCACTGTTCTCTGTGTCTTGGCAGTGACCTGATCTAAGTTCAGTTAGCGACAATGGAGAGGCTTCATTCCTATGCTGCATTTTGGGGGATGTTTTTGCATATGGTGGGGATATTTTGACTCAATTCAGCTCTACATTTTGCACATTTATATCTCCACATCATCATCATCGTCCTACTGCTAATGTCTCTCATAATTTCTGAGCAATACAGTCTGATAATCCCTCTTCTTATTATTTGGCTTCCTAGCTATCTAACAATGGTATGTGGCCATACCTTATAAGATATCCAGTGCTCCATTCAAGATAAGTAGGAAAGGAAACAAAACAAAGTTTTCCAAAGGAAACAAAGACAACACTAACTTAAACGTTGAGATTATTGCAAATCTTTCTTTCAAAGAACTGTTTACCTTTTGGACTGGAAATTAGTTCAGACACTGCAAGAAGAGCACTTATCACACTAATGAATTCCCTTTGTTATAACAACAGAAATGAGCCTTTAATTTAATCATACTTAATTGACATATGGCATAGCAGGATGCAAGTATTCATTCGTCAGTAACTTAAACTTCATGAAGTCTTTAGACATAAGAAGATACAATAATCACTGCAAGACAAAAGGTGTAATAAGGCTATTGAACAAAAGTGGCATCATGGACAGTGATTACATTGAAGAGCCATCAAATGAAAGGTCTTTCTACCTTTAGGCTGTCCAAATGAAACCGGCAATTCTCAGAAGGGAAAAAGAGAATCATTTATCTACATGAAAGCTATACTAACATTCTCTTAAATCCTGGATGAACTCCAACTCTTCAGGACCTAACTTCGAAAACTACAGTCCAAGTTTTAGGATGCGTATAAGGATCTTGGGGATTGAATCTGTTCAATATGTTAACAAAGACATAACCTACATATTCTTTCTGTTATTCTCTGTGGCTTTTTTTTTCTTTTTTTTTTTTTTTTTTTTTGGGTGGAGAGGGAGGGTTCTTATTTTAACTGACTTCCATACTTCCATACCTGCCCAGACAATTACAAAAACTTGTCTTGTATTCAAGTCATGTTTATCTTTGATTATTAAGATCCATACCCTCCTGCACAGTACTGCGGATGTGGAAAGAAGTTCAAGAGAACTTCTAGTTCAGAACACCTGAGCTAAGATGGGTCAAAGTATAAGCAGATGTTTATAAGAGATTTTTGTTTTTAATGTCTCACTGAAATATTACTTTGAAGGAGATACCAGAACCAGGTGCTAGATAGCTTTTTCATTTTTTTATTAGAACAAAAACAGTTTCCCAATGTCAAATCCAGATTTTTTTCAAGAAAATTTATTTCTCCTCACTGCATTCCCAATTGAAACAAAAGTCACAAGATTTCCATCTTGCCTGCCCCTCTAAAYTTTCTCCCTCCATAACTGTCAGTGTGTTTTTCACCACCGAGACTTTAATGAATTGATTACAACCAGGCTAGGGAGACATCTCAGGGACCACCATCTATTCCCAGGCCCTTCAGTTCTTATAAGGAACAAGATACCACTATTAGAGTTTTTCAGTCAGGTGGGATTTCTTGTACATCAGTGTTTCCCAGACTTACAGACAAAAAACTCCCTTATGTGCCTATCTATTGYCTGGAGATCTTTCACATAGCATCTGAGAATGGGGAAAAACTAACTCACTTCAATCTTTGGCATGGGTTTAGGTCTCCCAGAGCTGAGGAGAGAAATGGGGCAGCAAGATTTGGCTGATGGCACATTAATAAACTAAATTGCTACCAACAAGTGTAAGCATAAGTCATATTTTGTCATTTTTATTTTGGTTTATATTTTAGTTGTGTCCTAATAATTTCATTTTGTTTTTAATAATTTAATTAACATCAGCAATTACTTTTACAACCATTTATGATTCTCAAGGAGATTGAGAGCTGCAGTTTCAGTTCAAACATATTTTGTATATCACACCACTTTAACAGAATGGCAAAAGCCTTTTTAAGTCCAATATATTGAGTCCAGTTGGCAAATTGTCCTGGCAAAAGAAGGAACTGGGCATTCTTACTATCACCTCTTTTTATTCTTTATGTATTCATGCATTGATAGTTTAAGAATATAGTATACAGTATCTTCTGGGATGTTGTAGTTAATCTGACTAGTCTATAAATCTTTACTTTTTCCATTTTTATGAGTCTACAACCATCCTAAAGTCAAATAAAATTCAGGTTTAAAATATATAAATTGAAGGCAGAAGTTATCTAAATAATACCCCCCCAGCATCCATTCTACTGCTCCTGCTCACTCAAGGCAAAGGAGGTAGAGGAGCTGGGGGTGGAGTGCAGTTGAACCTGTGAAAAGAGATGGGAGAAGGGTGACAGATAACATTTTTAATTTCTTTGTTTTAGTTGTCAATACATTCAATTAACTTTCTTCCRATCTGTTTTGCCTGTAATGATTATGAGAGGCAGCTCTACCCGTCTTTATCTCCACACATGAGCTTTTCCATCTTCTTTTCTCTCCTATCCTGTTATCGAGAGGGATGAGAGCATCTGGGTCAGTACTTGGAAGCTGGCCAAGGTCAACCCATCCCAAAATAGCACATGAACTTCACAGTAAGTATACATTAACTAATATGGGTCCCCTGATCCATTGGGAATTAAGTGTCAAACCCTCATTAACTTTATGCACCCATATTTTCATCCAAAAAGTTAGAATATTGCTGCATTAAAATTTCACTTAGGGGGAAAAAAGATAAAGYCCTCATCAGATGATTATTTTTCAAAAGTTGAGTATACAGTTTCATGAGTGAATAAGCCATCTGTATTACTGAATTGTTTCAACTGTTTAAAATCATAAAAGTATCCCAGAGAACTATGTAATCTTGCAAATAATTTAAATTTCTAAAGTAAAAAAGACTAGCAATACTCTATTGACTGCCTGAAATTTAAGACCTATTCATATGTGCCATCTTTCTCCAYCCTCTTTTAATCTGGTTCACCTGTAGTGAAAGAAAAGAGAGTGATTTGTAGTTGAATTTTGCATTATACTCCATTATATTCTGAAGGAACCTTTCTCTAGTGATGGCACAGAAATTCAGCAGCTGGTGTTAACCTTGTGTATATCATCCTTACTATGTATCTGAAAAAAATACATCTTATTGAGAGTGGAAGAGACAAAGAATTTTTAAAGAGTCATTTGCATCAAAACATTAATTATGCGACTTATGTAAGCATTTACAGCCAAGGAGTTTTAAGCCTAGTAAGCTTCTCACTTCTGTCAGGTTTAAGAAGAAAAAAAGATAGCAAACAAACCCCTCAAGTCAGTAGACTGCAAAGAACTTGTAACTTTTCTTGTACCATTTCATGAGCTTTCTGATCATCAAAGCATCTTTTAAGCCAGATGAGGATTTGAATTTTTAGCTTTGAAAACCAATAAGAAGAGAATGAAACAATCTAGGAAAGAAATGAGCACATACTTCTAATCTTAAATATCAAAAATTATCATTCATCTTCATGAAAATAAAATGGTTTCAGTTCCTTCACTTTTCCCACATTTACCACTTTAAGCAATTTCATCTGGACAGTATGTAAGCTTTTATTAGAATTAAGAGTTTCTAGAGCCCATTCTGGTACACATACACACACACTCTCTCTCTCTCTCTCTATCAGTTTGGATTACTAGTCATTAAAAACAAAAARCCACAAAACCAACACAGCCTARCAACGAGTTATCAGCTACTATAACATGAGTTYCCTTCTTCTAGTAGTTTGGTATTGGGAATTGATCTGACAACTCTAACACCTACTAATACTATTCAAGCGTAAACTTCTCCCAGAAGTACATGTATCTCTCTGTGTTCCTCCCACTGAAATGTGCACAACTGTATACCAGAAAGGATTGATTACCCAGTGATTTAATTATTACCACAAGGGACAGCTCAACGATGAGTTACCTAACACATAATGGTGAGCTACAACTCATTCTAACAGAGGGACAGAGGATAGAAGACTATCACTGATCCAGAGGTCTTGACGTGTTTCCACAGGCCAGTAACACCACATGAAACTTTCAACTCAGGTCATTTTTTCAAGCAGCAAAGTAGATATTACCATAAAATTGACCTATTTTCATATTTAACAACATATCTAGAAATTCAGATTAGTTACTACTGAAAATAATTTAGATGATATTCATACTAAGTGTTCTGCGTTTCCTATAAYGACTAATGTTCCACATCAACTCGTGTCTTACCAGTGGAATTCTCTTTCTTTTACAGAGAACTGAGAAAGCTTGGTGTTGTGGTTTTAGTGGAAATCAGCTGAGAGTTTTGAGGTGGATCTGAACACAATGCAGAGGTAGGAGTTCCTGGACTCCTGACTCTCCAGAGCTGGACCATCAAAAAACCCAAGAAAAACAAAAGCCAAAAAACAAACATACAAAAAAACCCAACCAACCAACCAACCAACCAAACCCAAAGAAACTAAAAAAAACAACCAACCAAGAAATCCAAACCAACCAAAAAAACCTCCCCAAACAAACAAACAAACAAACAAGAAAGGATAAAAACCAAACCAACCCCAACCAATCATAACAAACTGAATTAGCAGTGGACATCATAGAGTGAAAAGCGATTGAGAGTGTCGTAAATAAGTGATGAATACACCCCATGTTTGAAGTGATGAAGACCCCACATTTGGGGATTTTTCCACCAAATATTTAGTGAATATATGCTTGTAGTTCTCATTTGTTTCCTTTTACTTTACACTCTAAAAATCCCACATTTACTTGCTGGGATGGTTTACTGAAGACTTGACTGCAGAYATAATTTTTGATTTAGAAAAAAGAACTACTGTTTGGTCTATCAGAAACATATAAAACATAAACAGTAGATATGAAGAGGATTGGTGGAGAAAAAAAAAGAWTGTGAGACACAAGCACCATTGAAGGGTCAATGAAGAATATATTTTGAAAGTCTTCATCCTCAAACTAAAAAGCAACCAAAATTCTTTAAACATATGTGAACTTTAGAATAGAAGAATATTTGAATACTTTCTAGCATAAGTATTGTAAATGACCAGTAGGCTGAGATATATTCATATAAAATWGTTATAGGAAATGTTGTGTAATCGAGAAGAATTTGTGACTTTCRTGACATATTTAAAGAAGGAAAGGATGTTATTTTACCAAGTAGGTACGGTTGTATGGTTTTGGCTGGTGTTTTGGKTTTTTTTGAGATCTCCTCAACTTAATTTATAGTATTTTTTAATTTGCCATTATCTAGGTTCTTCTTTTTCTGGAGGTGTAATTTTACTCCCTTAAATAAGACAAAGAAAAGAAATAAAGCACCATTACATATTTCTATGTATATAATAGCTGGTAATGGCTCATGAAAATAATGTTCCATGTTTTTTCCCTAAGTACATTTAAAATATATTTTTCAGAKATTTTCACATATTAACATTGCTTTTGACCACCTAAGCCACAAGAGAGCAAAAGCATTTTCTTTTGGAGGATGAGTCCCAACACCCCATGAAATAGTGAATGTAGATGGAACTTCTTAGTCTTGTAATTCTTTGTTAACAGATTTATTCTTTGCACTTTTCTCCTTCCTTTTAAAATGACAATTTTACTCGGTTTTCATATCTAGACTGTAGTGTTGTATATTTACAGTTATATGACCCTACAGAAATCAAAGGAACTAACTGTGTCATTAAGTTGTGTAGAAGTATGTGGACTACAGAAGGCAGACTCACCCCTTGAATTAGAATATCAAACACTTTAATCGCCATTKGATTCATTTTTCAAATACAGTTGATTTGAATAAGTTATCCATATTGTAAGCCGAGAGAACGAACTATAACAACGCAAGTACAGATATATGAGGGACACAACCTATATTCTAATGAGATAAACTAAATTAGCATTTAATAACATTTTTACACCCATAATTAATTATAGTGGAAAATGGGACAGTTACCTACTAAATTACCTAGATATTTTATCAAATCATGTAACTGGATAATTAGACTTCTAAATCCAGTCATGTATACCTTTAATTAATTGTTGTTTGTTATTAAGTGCGGATTAGCTCCTATTGCACGCTTTCATCTACACATTAGGAACTGGCTTATGGTCATTATTTATTCTGCATCTGAGTTTGGTAATTCTGCCTGTTTGTATATTTAAAACATCTCATGTCATTGAACTGGAAAAATTTAACAGCATTTATAACATTCTTTGTTTCAGCCATGCTTTAAAAACCTTCAGTCTTTCAYCTCCTGATGCAAACGTTATTTCTCAGTGTATTAAGCATCTTATGCTGATGTCAGTCATATTACCTTCCTGACTGCTTCATGGTTTTTAGGATTTGACATGACATTGGAATAGACAAAAGAGAAGAGTTTATTAACAGAAACTCATGAGATTTTAATTGCAGCAATTTCCTTGTCTTTTTATCCTGATAGAAAGCTATAGTGGTTCCTAACTTAATACCCCCCAAAAAGTAAATCTTCATTAATGTGAAACTCTCAATCTTTTACACTGTTTATTTAAAACCTCCTTGACAGTTTACGKTTTTTTTTTTTTTAATATAGAGCATGATTTATATGGAATTTAAAGCTAGATTAGCCATTTTTATGGGAATAAAATGTAAGCAGCAACTGAAGCTTTCCCAAGCAGAGATTAGATAATCTTTTGAGAATCATTTAAAGGGAAGAATATCCATTGCTTAATGTGTTACTGTGCACCAATCGATATCTAAATACCATGGTGGCAGACTCATTAGAATTACTAAAATCAAATATGTATACTCATTCCAATGTTTTATATTGACCTTTTGGATGTCTAATGAGGTGGAAAGAGAACCAAAAAAAAAAAAAAAATCAGTAAAGACGGCATAGTAGCTACATAGAAAAGAAATGACGAAAGAGCAGAAGCAGTAAGAAAGAGACTGACATCGTGAGCTTCAGTGGTTATTTTTAACACCATCAAAAATGGAGAAATTAAGGGGGAGGTYTTAAGAGACTGAGATAAAGTGCAGAGCAGAGAAAGGGAAAGGAGAAAAGAAGGCAAATGGCAGTTRGGAGGTCAAATACCAAAGAAACTTTTGTGCTTCCATAATAAAGGAACAGTAGAGAGTTAARCAGTTAAAATAAAAGCAACGACCAGATGATGATTCTATTTTTGAGATTTAAAAAATKGACTTTTTCAGATCTGTACAGAAACTGAACACAGTTGGATCTTCCACAAAGGCATATTTCCTTCTGGAATGAAATGTTTAGAAAATATTCACAGAAAGGTTTGAAAAATACAGCATTCTTTTACTTGAAATTTGATTTTCTTTCCTCATATTTAATTTGCATAAAACCACATTTTCACAATGAAAAACTTTCAATTTTTTCCCCCAATAAGTCTGTAAATGTTTTTTTTTCACTAATAATGATAGAACTCACTCATTAAAATCTAATAGGAACAGAAATAATTGGGGGAATGAAAAGTTGTATACACACTCCATAGAATATGCATACAGGCTGTAGTGGAAAGAGATGTAGATTAGCCCTGAACTTGGTAACAGGCCTCCAAAGATTGTGCAGTAAAAGATTGTTCAGAGGGATCAGCTCAAACCMCCAAGAGTCTTGTGTGGGCTATTGCAGATGGAGAGGAGGAGGGCAGTTGGCTTAGTAACTATGGTAAACAGTTACTCAAAGGATGCAAGTGTGGTCCTTAAAAATTCTGCTTAAAAAATCATTATTGACATCCCCTTGGAAAATCTGCATTATGCATGCAGTTTTAGTTTAGAACAGTGTTTTGACTGGTTCCCAGTTTCAGATGTTGGTTGCTTCTGTAACTGGCTGAGTAGGGATTCCTCTCTGAGGCTAGTTGAGCTACAGAACTCTCTGAAATGTTCAGTGGAAATTTTGGATGGCTGGTCTGTGCACCCACTTACTAAATTCTCTTATTAGTTGTTCATTTGCTCCGAGTTTGGGTTAACTATACAAGGAGAAAAGGTCCAGCATGAGATCAATTATTTCATGGCAGTAATTTTCTACACTGTTTCTAATTTTATTGTCTCAGTGAAATCAATTGAGACTGATCTTCTTAATCTTTCATATGAGACAGGTTTTACTCTCACTTATAGCTCACCTTCTATAACAGGTCATTTCTCACAGCTACACAGCTGTGTGGATGAGACTTTAAACAGCTTGAGGCAACATTAAACTGTTGGTACCTCTCATGTATTGGATTGTGTGACTGTCAGATATGTTTGCACTCAAATTCCAAAGCTCCTGAAATGAGTCTCCGATCCAGTTTACACTGACGTAAATTAGAAAGAAGTCTGCATAAGTCAGCGGGAGTATGCATGTGTAAAACTTGTGCAGGAATTATATCCTCAGTTTGATGAATCCCTGTAGTCTGAGCTAGCAGACATCGTCTCTTGGCAGTACTGCTCGTAGGTCTAACCAAAAAATTTCCGCAGAGAACGTTGCTGTTTGAAAAGAATAGTCTGGTGCAACTCAAGCACTCAACAAGAATCCATTAATTTTCTTCAATACTTCCTAAGGAAATAAGATAAATCACATTTGGTTCTCTCTTAATAGCTTAAACCAGACATAATTTTCTAACTAAACAGAGCTTTGTCATTAAATACCAATGACTTAACCYGAAAAGTGTCTTGGAAAACCAAATGGATTTCAAGATGTTTCACAGCATTGAAGCCAGATCTATAGATATGTCACTCCAGATTCTTCACACATTCTAGTGATGCCTCAGCTAAGACACCTGGAGACCTAGGTTTTGAACACCCTAACCTAAAAGGCTACTTGGACTCCTTTCCATGAAATCAGAAAATAAGAAGCCATTCTTATTTGATTCCTGGATCCCTACCAGGGCCCCATAGTCTTACCCCGGCAGCCTGTTAAAATTTTAGGTTTTTAGGTCTGCAATAATCTGACCAGYGTAAAATTAAATTACTTCTTTGCCTCTTTCAATTCAAAATTGACTTTTCATGGTAAAATCTGAGATGTCTGTTGTAATTCTATTTGGTTCAAAATAAAATGTAAATCCTGCATATCAACCATTTATAAGGAACAGAATTTTTACAACGTAAAATCATTATTGGTATAAAATGAATGAAATATAAAGGYATTGCTAAAACATAATTTTTCACTTTATTTACATTTGAGTATGATTTTGACATAATGTGACTAAATAGAATTTTAAAAAAAATGGTATCTTTCTGAGGGTTTTTTTTCTTTGCAATCTTCATTCTAAAAGAAATGAGAGCTACTAATTTTGTTTTATTTTACTTTTGTTTTATTCGCAGGGGCCAAACTGATGGTGTTCGCAGCCAAGTAGCTATATCACCTTTCCTTTTAGCATATATTAACTTCTTAGGATTTGAATTAAGTTACCGGAAGGAATCTAGAAATGTGTGTCTGTATATTTTTCTTATTTTCTTGTTGTTTGATCATGTCCATTTTGTGGTGCAGATGTCTAATACATTTACAATTTAAAGTTTTAAGTTGTTTCCCTGAACACTGGTTGAACTTCTCTCAGAATTGGTACAGGACTGATAATCATAAGAGATAAAGCTTTTACTTGCCACCCGAAGAAAAGGATAATATCACTATCATGGGCACAAGAATTCTTATCTTGCTGCTTCACTGAATTGGCATGCAAAAATTCTACTTGTAAATACCTGAGCTCCAATTCAACAAGCAATGTAAATACCTACCTAACTTCCAGCTTCTGTGTAGTTCCATTGAGGTCCTAAAATTATCCACTGATTATTTTACAGATTAATTTCTCTTGACAAGATATGATTTTGAATTCAATGTGAAAAACAGGATTCTACAATGAGATGAGAAGCAGAATGCAAATTTTATATGAAAAATCTSAGCACAAAACTGAGCTCTCAAAGTTTAATTTATTCACCAAAGTCCTGTGCTTAWTAGCAACACAGGAAATACTTTTTTTGAAATACATTTTGGCTTTAGGTTTTTAGGAGTGGATTTGGATTCATTTTTAGTACCGTACCAGTCCTTACTCTGTGACTACTGAATCTGCAAAAGGTTTCCATAGAGATTAGCAAGAAATGAGAATGTGAAATCTGTATGAGCATCAGGCATAAAAAGTATCCTTTTAGAATTCATTAACTTTTAATAGTTCTTTCCTTCATCACAGTCTTCATCAAAGAATGTTGTCATATCCAAAAGAAACTTCCTAGTAAAACAGAAAAAAATTGATCTTGTATTTCTACATAGAAGTGGTAGAAATGTGTCACCTTTGTGGCTATTTTAAGAAAATCCTAGAGAAATGTTAAACAAGGGCAACCAAAAAAGATTTGAGAGTATATTGTGAAGAGATAAATTAATGAAGTTTACTGTAAAAAAGATTGAAGGATGTTTTGTCTTTGTGCTTACATTCTCAAATCTAAATAGTTGTGATTTTTCACTTTTTTCAGGCAAAGTTACAGCAATACACAAAGATTTAAGTTAAACAACTGCTGCAAAAAAAAAAATACAAGCAAAGTGATTATATACCACTTTTGGTTTTTGACAGTGATTCATGATTAATATCTTCCTGAGATCATCTGCAGATGTTAGGATAGATATGTCTTCTTGATTTGCAATTGACCAGATGTATTTTCCTGCATTTAATTTAAATTTCCATAAAATTTCATGARTTGACTACAGAGGAGAGGACAAAATGAAGTCATATAATCTCYGCACTTCAATGCTTGGTGCTGAATCTTTCTCAAAGTCAAATTGACTAACYGATGAGAATCAGAAAAGACACCCCACCTCTCCCCAAATCCCTGGTTTTAGTGGTCAAAACCACCAAATAAACCAGCCAAAATTTCATTGTTCTTCTTCCTCTGCAGCATGGACCTGCTAGGATCATCTGGGAATATTTCACATAATCAGGGATTGCAATTATAAATTCCTGAGAAATAGGTGTCACCTACATTACATCCAACGTGTCTGACGCACATAGTTGCATAATATTTTGTCCAAGAATACAATGGTATAGTTTCATTAAATTTGTTGCATTTTAAATAGCAGCTTCTGGATTAACTTTACTCTGTAATCTATTAATCCTTTCCAGATGCCTGCAAATGGAATTGAAGAAACTGAAAYGAATAAATACACTCCTGGTTTTGAATAGTACTTTGAAAATCCCAGCAGAAGAAGACATTTCCACTGTTGTCACTGATGGTTCCATGAGCAACACTTAAATTGCACTTTTCTTAACCAAACTGTGAGAACGGACTCAATCTGTTTTCCAGATTACAGTTTTAAACCACTGTTTATTTAAAAAAAAAAAAAAGCTTAACATGTTCAAACATCTGTATTTTGTTGGAACAAGTGATTTTACGATCAGGATTATTCAACGCATTTATTCACAATCACTGTTCGCACTGCAATACAGCAAGGGAGCACATCTGCCTGTTTGCATTGTTGTGGATGCTGGACTTGAATTCTGGTGGAAGACTTTGAGGGAGGAGAAAGTCTGCTTTTCCATGCAGGTAAACTAGATGTGTTAAGAGGGAAATATTTCTCTCGTCTGAGATAGAACAAGTAGAAAAAGAGAAAACTAGAAAAAGTTACCAAGAAGACCAAAAAGCTGACATAGCTTCAGGCTTCAAAACCAACAGAAATAAGTACTTTCTGGGGTGCCTGACCGTACCTGAGGATTCAAGTTTACTGGAACCAGTAAGGTTCACTCAGCCGCTGCATAAAACTTTGAATAAAAGTACTCATTTTGAAAAGATGCAACGTGAGAAAAAGGTTGCTTATTGTATTTCTGCTTATTTTTAGTCTCATTAAGAGGATTTTTTTCCAGTTTTGAAAAATGTATGGTTGCAGTTTCTATTCTAATGAAAAAAACAGTCTCCAGAGTTCAAAAGTCTCTTGGTGTTTTGAGATTCTCAAATGGGTGAAGTAAAATACAGGTCTAACTCAGAGTGCTGGTCAGCTCAGGAGCCATCCCTGTCATAAAACTAACACCAGTTGGCTTCAAATACACCAGAAGACTTAGTTCACATTCAGACAGTATTTCACCTTGAAAAATATTTTAAACACTCAAGTTTATTTTTGTTTAGTTTTTGCCACTTGGAGGGATGAGGTAGTAGGGAATAAAGGAGTTGAGTTGAGGCGGACAACAAGGAGGCTAGGWGGGAAGGTGTTGTTTTAATTTGTATTTGTTTCTCACTATCCAAAGCTATTTTGATTGCCAGGGAATTAAAATATTATTTCCCCAAATCATGTCTGTTTACCTGTGACAGTTATTGGTAAGTGCTCTCTTTGTCTTTACCTTGACCTGTGGGAGCCAGTGAACATGCCTTTGTGTTGGGGTGATCRGAGTGGGCTCCCCTCGGGGTTCATTGCCCTTTGGTAGGATCTGTCCTGGYTTGAATTCCCCGGCTGGCTTTCAGCCTCGTCACTCCCYCRGRGCTYTCCCATTGGTCCCCGTTCCCTGATCCCACCTTTCCCCCAGCCCCRGGAAAAACCCTCGGTGAGCCATTGTTCCTTGGATTTGCCGGCCTGCCCTTCGAGGGTAGACATGTAATAAACTCTCGGAATGAAAGAAAAGCAAATCTCCTTCCYGCCTCTTTGCTACTGACCRTAATACCGAACCTGCCTGTGCACCCATGGAGCCAGGCAGGGACGGTATTTATTATTGACCCACTATTCTTTTAACCTTATTTTCTCTCCCTGTTCTGTTGAGGAGGGGAGTGGAAAGCAGCTGGATGGGTATCTGACAGCTGACCAAGTTCAAGCCACTGCATACCCCCATGGTGATGTTAAATGTAAAGTCTGATTTTTTTTGTTTCTTTAAAAATGTCCAAAATCACATAATGGGATAGATGGAAACTTAACTTCAGGCAAGATCTCAGAGCCTAGGAAGGAAAATATGCTGCAACTGTAGAGTTGTGAGGTGATATTTAATGGCATCTTTGAATTACAAGCCTTTAATGTTAGAAGAGATAAACTAACCAACTCTGAAGCAAATGATTGTAGGGGAAAGAGGGAGATCTGCATACATTTCTATCAAGCTGCTAAGCAACAGCAAGTGGTCTGAAACAGAATGTCCAAAGCCATGTTACGCTTTAGTCAAAAGCTCTTAAGGGACTTGTTATCCTTACAATAGTTCCTTACGTATTTGTAGAGAAACAATTGTAAATAAAGGAAGGAAGAAGGATTAAGGTTCTGATAAAATATCTTTGCAAAACACGCTACGGGGGGATAAGCTGTTTCCAGGACAAAGGTTTCTGAGAAAAAAAAAATTCTTTCAGATTTGTTATTGAAACAAACTAAATGTTTTAATGTTAAAATATTTAGTTCTCTTATTTAAAAAAAGAGAAAAATCTTTCTGTCAAATGTCTCTCTCCCTTTTATTTGTTAGTTTTTTGTTTCTGCTGCTGCCATGGCTGTTGTACCAGAAGAGAAGTGGGGTGAAGAGCCATGTTTTCTGGCTTATAGGAGACAAAAGGTAAGCAGGAAGGGGTCACAGAAAGAATGAAGTTGCGTTTCCATAGTACAACCGTGACAGAATGGAACAAGGTCATATTTGCTTTTACCATTAATTTATTGTCTTGGGAAACTTTTTTTTTAAATTTTGGAGTAATGCATCAAGAAGCAGGAAAGCAATTCAGAAAAACATTTTGATAAGTAGAAATAGCTAATTGTGCATTTGATTTAGGTAATACCCAGTTTCTCCCACAAACCACTGTTCTGGTAGGTTTTTATTATTATTCAAACAGTTATATTTACCAAGTTTATGACTGTCCATTTATTCTACTCATGTCTTTTTTTTCCTCAGAAAAAGAAATTAGATATTTATGTGCTGAAATTATCTTAGATGTCTTTTTCAACCTAAATGATTCTATGATTCTATGAAATTTCTATCACACATGAAATTTCAGGACCATGGATAGATGTCACACACTGCGACTATGTACAGTGCCCTACAGTACCCTGCTGCCAGTGAAGGATTATCGTCTTTTTGCAAGCATCACAGTTGAATCAAAAACTAAGTGAACTGCCCAAGAGAAGACCAACAGCCAAGACTTAGCCATGTGCCTGACTATAAATAATGTTTTAGAGTTATTTGACCCTCTGGTGGAAAGTCTCTCTCTTCATAATCTTTTCCCAAAACAAGAATTTCATCTTTAACAAGTCCACAAGACAAATTTTCTTGAGTCTCAAAATCAAAATGACAGTGAGAATGTTTTGTCTTTGTCCGGCATCTTGGTGCTTCATATATTCATCTGAGAAGGAGCTAATCTTTCATCTAATTAATATTTCAATCTAGGAAGTAGAACAGAGTAGTCAAGATATTCTGATTTCAGAGTACCCTGTAAATCTTCCAGTTCAAACAATCTTTTCAGAATAAGAAAATGTAGTTTTAAAATCATACCAGACTGGGGGTATAGTTTCATGTGTGTTTAGTCGGCATTGTCACCAAAACCAGAAATCTACACTTCTGGTTGCTTGTACTCGTACCTGTACTATGTAGCACAACCACTAAAAAAGAGAACCAAAATATTTCTTTGCCATCTTACATTTTCTCGCTCTCCACACAAAAAACCTACCAGATCCATTTTAGTGGAAATCTGTTGTTGGGATTTTTTTTTGTTTTGAGTTTGGTGAGCTTTAGTAGTAGAAGTGGTAGTGGTGGCAGTGGTAGTAGTACAATTTGCAACTTAAAGTAATTTAATTTCAAGTCATAAGCCTTTCCCTTAAAAACTGGAAATGTTACTTCAAAATATATGTTAGTAGCCTATCTATGAATATGTTTATGTACATGTACAGGACTGTGGTTGTGCACTTGAGAGCACAGTCATACACACACATATATATATAAATATTTGAACTGTTTTCTTAATTGAATTTCTTGATTACATCCTTTTCAAAATAAGTATGCTTTTTCCATTTAATTTTTTCTCTTTGATAGCTTAAACAATGAATGAAATGGTAAATAACTTCACACTCCTTTCAGTTGAGTCACTGAGTCATCTTTGCACAGGATTCTTAGTAATTAGAATGACAAAAAGCAATCTAAGCCTCCATCGCTGTAATTTATACAGTACACAGCAGTATCATGTCTTTTACCAAAAAAAAAAAAAAGAAAAAAGTCAAGTAGTAAATTTTAAAGGTAAAGCAAAGCAAATGAGAAACTTAAAGAGCAGAACATAACAGAAAAGCTGGCCGAGTAGGTTTCTGGGTGTCTTAAGTACTTTCTGTCTGCAATGCAAGTTTYGGATCTTTCAAATGTTCCACTTGGAGGGAAAAAAAGGGGTCCCATTAAACCTGCTACCAAGACACAACTCTCTCTGATTTTTGAAAGTTTTATCTAGGTATTTTCTAAGTTGTGGTCACTGAACTTTAATCTCGACACTCTGTTTTTTAAAATATTTTGAAGCTACAAATGAACATATTTCTGAGTGTATTTTCAAAATGGTTGGCAATTGAGTTTTTCAAGTCTTTTGTGAGCTATCCAAACCTAAAAGTGTCATTAGTATGCCTGATTGTTATTATCATGCCAATTCTGTATTATACTTCTTAAATGTATATTCTATTTTACTTTCTGTTTGTGATAATTCTAATTTTTTTTTCTGATAACTTTTCCAGAAATCTAGATTTACCTGAGAAAATACTAGATTGAAGGTCATTTTTTCTCTTATCTTTTCCCTTTTTAAAAATTTTTCTTTTTCTTTCTTTTTGGTTTTTCTTTGTTTGTTTATTTTTTACTATTCTTTCTTCTATTTTTGCTGACTGCTATTTGAGTCTTTGTCTGCCTGCTGAGAGGATGAGATATATTTCATCCACTTTAAGAGTGTGCTATTGTCAATTCATCCCTTCATGAGAATGAGACTAGTGTTTTCAGTGTTCTCAGTTTGATACCAGTACAGGAAAAAAAAAAAATTCTGTAAGAAGGAAAATAATAATTTTGTAAATATTCTTTCAGAGAGTACCCCAAACTGCGTTGAACAGTACTTTTCATTTCAATAACCTTAGGGCCTGGTATCATAAGTCCTCATTTACATAGGTATATCTCAGTGAATGATTCATGAGAATAGGCTTTGGTGGGAGTGTTAAATAGAGAACTTTGCAAAGCAGGTCCATTTTTTGGTGACAGACAAACCTGTTTAAATTAAAACCTGTGCTGTTTGCATCCATCTGGATACGCTGATTTCTGAGCCAATTTTTCTAATTCTAAAAGCAGTTTGGCACATATGTTTTAAATAACTAACTACTTTCACATACTATTAGCTGACTATGAAAGAAGAAACYTGCACTTAAAAGTTCTCTAGTTTTCATCAGTTCTAAGAGTTATTTGATAATTTGAAGAGAAAATAYGGTTGATATAATAGCTGCTTATTTTTTCTCACCATGATGACTCTTAACATAAGAGTTGGTGTTATGGCTATAATATTCTTCTATGGCTGATGGAAAATGAGCCTGAGAAGGAAACCTGAAACCTGTTCCTGAGGTCTGTACATTTATGAAACAAGGTTCAGAAAGTTCTGAAAGCCTTATTCTCTTATGTTTACATAAGAGTTTGTACTTACAGTTAGGTTAATAAGTTATAAAAGCAAAAGAAGAACTGGCATATCTATGCATCTAAATATAGAATCTGAAGAAAGCTATAGTTAATGCATTTTCTGAAAATCATCAGATAGGTTTCTAAAGCACTTAGAGTGTTATTCACTGTTAAGCATTTGTAATTTGTAATAGATTAGTCTTTCAAAGCAACTATAGCCATCATAATGCATGGGTAATCAGATAGTTCCTACTCAACTTTCTCCTTCTGAATTTTATATAAATTTTTAATTAATGCCTTACATTACTTGAGCTTTTATGCAATTAGATGATAAATTATTCAATTTTTGATGTTATGTTTTAGACAGATGTTAAATCAAAGAAGTTAATGATTGAACACATTTTAATAGATTTGCYACTGTAGCTTTTACTCACTTTAAAAATAGTTTTTGATTGAATTTTGGTGCTTATGAAAGTGAAAGGCTAAGGACCATTTTTTCAAAAGGTTCTTTAGTGAGTCTCTGACTAATTGCAGAGTTCTGAAGACACTACAAATTATAGGCCACAAACAAAAACATAGATGAAAAKGAATTAAGTGGTATTAAGCATGACCCACCCCAGCCTAAATGACTTAAGAAATAACAAAGTGTAAGACACTTCTTAACCACATTTGAAAACAGCATTTCTTCTGTTTCTAAAAGATAAAAACAAAACAAAACAAAAACAAACAAACAAACTGTTAAAATTATTCACCATTAAAGTGTAAAGCAATCTTTACCAATTGATTTCCTGTGAGTATTATGACATCTAAGGACTGTTGAAACTTAGTATCGTTCAATGTTTCCTCTGAAGAACTTCTTTTTGGACAGCGGCATGACAGTGAGAAAATTGGCTAACATCCTGGTTCTGGACAGGACACGGTTAATTTTTGCAGTAGCCAGGAGGTGGCATGGCTAAGACACAGAGGTTATTATACACCACCATTTTCCAGGGACTGGGGAAGAGCTCCCTTCCGAGTCACATGGCATGGTGGAGGGAGTGGTTGGGTATTGTTGGGGGGTTTCCATGGGAATCTCTTGCCTCTTTCCTGTASCCTCTGCCATTAGCATTGTCGCTGTTACTGTTTGTTGTCTTCTTTTATTGCTGTTTCCAATAAATTGTTCTTATTCCAACTTGTGATCTTTACCTTTTGTGCCTCCAATTCTCCTCTCCAGCCCAGCACACAGGGATGGTGAGACTGAGTGAGAAGCACATGGTTTAGAGGGTTCCAGTGGGAACACTAAACTGGGGAACACCATGACAGATAGATGAAGGAAAACTATTTCCTAATTCCTATGACAGATAGGACGAAGGAGAACTATTTAATAGAATCAGAATGGTTTGGGTTGGAAGGGATCTTAAAGATTATCTAGATCCAACCCTTCTGCCCTGGGCAGGGAATCTCCCACTAGACCAGGTTGCTCAAAGTCCCATCCAACATGGCCTTGAACACTTCCAGGGATGAGGCATTCACACCTTTTCTGGGCAACCTGTTCCCATATGTTGGGGTCACTGGGCCAGCTGGTGARMCAGAGAGCTCTAAGGTGGCTGAGGCCAGCTGGTGGAAAAACTCAGGCATTTGAAAAATACCTTCTTACCTCTGTAAAGGAAAAGCCTCTCCCACAAGTCCTTGCGGTTGGAATGTAACCTTACCCCCCAGACTCTGTTTAAGTAAAACTACCTCTCCCAGCAGCCTGTGGCTGCTCCCTTACCTGATCCCCTGCCCTGCCCCTTCCCACTGTTCATTGGCTCCCTTCCCTGGCCCCGCCTCTGTACCGTCCCCATGCCCTCAGATGAGAAGACTGTGTAAAGGCAATCTGACCACCTTGCGTCCTCTTCGCCTGCTCACCTCTGCGGATGAGTAAACCTGGATCGTGGAATACGGGCTGGCGGAGTGCCCTCCTTGGCTCCTTGTCTCTGGTAATACTTGAGCTATCCGGCTTAGGTGTGGGGTGYRTGCCACCAGTGCCTCACTGCAGCTCAGGGCAGAAAGGAGGGGCTTGCTAGCAGCCAGACTGCACCTGAATTGTCCCTCTGAAGAGACAATTTGGGGTAGACAGCAGCTACCTCCAACCGCCCTATAACCCCCCACAACTTTAATTTATTTCATACCCAYGCTTCACCACCCTCACAGTAAAGAATTTCTTCCTACTACCTTATCTAAACCTACTGTCTTCTAGTTTAAAGTCATTCCTCCTTGTCCCATCACTACATGCTCTTGTAAAAAGTCCCTCTCGAGCTCTCTTTTAGGCCTCCTACAGATATCAAAAGACCACAATAAGGTCATCTCAGAGCCTTTTCTACCCCAGGCTGAACAACCACAAGTTTCTCAGCCAGATATATATACCTGACATATATTTCAGGTATGACATATGTATATGTATTTTTTTATATCATACCTGAATTGTTTCTTACTTGCATTCTAGGGTAGCTCACCCTTCATGTCTATCAGTGAAGGGCATTCTGATTAAGCTGGCAAACATGGAATTAGAATAATGTTATATCTGGTTTCTCATCTTATTCTGTAAGACTAAGGCATCCAGAATATAAAGTAGGAAAAAAAAAAAAAAAAAGAATGACGAATGCAAGATACAGAACATAAATTCATAAACTGATATTTTTCAGTAGTTCTATCAGCATGCACTTTGGTTTCCAACTGATATTGCTCCAAAGTTGACCAGGCTGAGGAAAAAGATGCTATCAGAATTCTACAGAAATCATTTTCTCACAATCTGACAATCTTTGCCTGTAGAGATCATTAGGTACCATGGACGTATTTTAATACACGATTTCCTGATTTTTGAGGATAATTAAAAGGAAATAACCTAAGTTAACTCTGTTAATTTCTGCTCATCTTTTAATGCTTTTATATATGTGCATGTATGCACATACACGCACACACACACACATACAAGTAATATACTGCTTCCTACAGAACCGTTTTATCAAAGATCATCTATTACCTTACAGATATTAATGTAGTTTAGAAGTATCCATTCTTATATACACTTTGCAATAAGGAACAAATATGGTGTTTTTAATTTTCCCTGAACATAAAATGATAACCCTTACTATTTCATTCTGAGCAGTTTTCTGACTGAAGAACTTCTATAAAATAAGAATTTTCACACTCTTAACAACCAAAAAGAGAAAAGTTGCAAATTTGGCAGCAGACTATTTTCATTTGAAGTAAAACTCAGCCTACACAAATTCACACCTGTAGTACACGTTGCATGAAATCATAAAAAATAAATGTACAATAACTGGATAAAGCGATTTAGTTTTCCATATTGTATTCTTTAAATATTGTTATTCATCACCGGAAAGCAGACAGCTTTGAATAAAATACAGTTAAAATGTGCATATATGTGTTTATTTTGCACTTGATTTTATTATCACTATTGAAATTAGATCTACTGATGAGATAAAAGTAGAAAAAAAATTTATTAAAAATATTTTATTTAAAAATATTTTTTGTATCATTTGTGAGGGGAAAAAAAATTCTGGCTTCCCTGATTCCCAAACAGAAATAAAATACTCTTCCTTTTGTATGACATTTTAAAAACAGAATAAAGTGAAAGGTTCATAACATTATGCATATATTTTATGCACTGATAAATCTAGAAGCTGAAACATTTCAACCAGGGAAATAAATCGGAATGAACTCTTTGCTATTCTGATGAAATTTAGTACTTTGATAATTTCTGGAAAGTTTGGTGATTCTATTGTTTATATTCCTGATCAGCAGCAAATGAAATTTTGTTGCATAGAAGAATGTAATTTGGTGTTGTGTTCTTGGATCTGTGTGCAGCCTCAGGGCAGTTTTTCTTTTTGAGGTAGCTCTTCAGGCTACAAGGGAATGCAGATTAAATTTTCCCCAAAATAGCAAAAGGTTGCATATTTCACAAGATTTCAACCTGGAAGTAGATTGGAACAAAGAAAATTCTTTTAAAATGCATTCTATATAAATGAGTTCAGTTATAGTAACGAGGGCCAACTTTCCATCCACAGCAGAATGACAGAACAACATGAAAAGGTGAGAAAGCAAATGAAATGAAAATCAAATAATTTTGGATGAGTAAACAAGTTAGTATTACAGCTAACATTTACTTTTGTATCTACTGGCAATTTAGCAAAGTTATTGATTAGATACTTGAAATCATTCAGACCTTTCCAGAACTGTCCTGGGGTGACTGTATGATACTGCATTCCCAATCATCTGCCCAATGCCATGAATCCTGTGCCTTTCTTTGTCTTTAAACTGTTTCTCAGAAGAAGGGGAGCCAGGAGAACTTTTCAAAGCGGTTTGTGCTCAAGGACACACACTCCCCTGTGTTAAGCTGCTGCACAGCCAAGGAAAGCATCTTCCCGGTTTTTTTTTTTCCTCAGCTCTTGGCTCTCTGCAGCGGGGAAGAGAGTGTCATGCTAGTATTTTTTCGCTAGTTTCTTGTTCATTAGCTAAAGCACAGAGCCTTGGGACTTTGGTTTCTTCTTCTTCTCTTCTGGACTGTTCAGCAACACCAGAATATACTGGGAGGCCCTACACCATGGCCCAGAGCGGCCCACACTGAACCCCAGCTCTGGAGAGGTGAAAGCCACACCAACAAAGGACTCTGAAATCTACCCAGGTTCTCTCTACAGCGAGAGGTTTTATTATTTAGCATTATTCTTTTTTTTTTTTTTCCCCCATGCCTGTGTACATTTTACTTGTTAAATAAATAGGTTTTTTCACTTTTCCTCTGAGGAAAATTCTTTCCGAACCTCGCAGGGGAGGGGCAGCTGTAACCTGCCTTCTGTCAGAGGATGTTCATTTCAGACGTTCCTCTGAATTTGTCAGAAACTGAGACAAGAACAAATACAATAACTTCAGAAAAAGATCATTATTTATATAACTGGCTTTTCTCTGGTGTAACCAATTGGAAACTGTTTGTACTGGTTGGAACCAGGTTTTACCTTTTTTTCCAATTGGATTTGGTATAATGCAGAATACTGTAGAGGAACAGATTAAGAAACTGTTATATCCATTTGAGTCTAAATTATTCCTGAAAACTCTCTATATTCAATTGCCATTTAAACCACTGTTTTGGAATGAAATACATTCTAAAATAACAGTGAAGATTGTGGCTCTTGGTTACCATGACATTAGAAAACACAGACCTTCAAATTTTCAAGTTCATCCCTACACAAGGCATAAAAATCCAACACCTCATTTGCTCACAGACCTGACAAATGTCTGTGTAGTTTTGCACTTTTCTTATTTCCTTTCAAATGAATAATGGGATGATTCAAAAAGTCTGATGCAGCTCTTACTTGGTTCCAAACATTCCAAAATATATTTTACCTTCTGGAATTGTTTTTGATATAAATTATTTAACGAAGTGTGTTACTTCTTTACTGGGGGTCGACCTCTTCTCCCAGGCAACTACCAACAAAAGGAGAGTACCCTCAAGCTGCAGTAGGGCAGGTTCAGGTTGGACATCAGGGAGAATTTCTTCATGGAAARGGTTGTTAAACTTTAGAACGGACTAAAATGGCCCAAGGAAGTGGTGGAGTCATCACCCCTGGATGTATTTAAAAATTTAGTGGTATGGTCTAGATAACAAGGTGGTGATCAATGAAGGGTTGGATTTGATGATCTCAGAGGTCTTTTCCAACCTTATCTATTCTGTGATTCTGTGATATGTAATATTGCTACAGGAGAAGCTGCTACATGAGTTTTTTCACAGCATTCAGGGAGTCACACACACACACACACACACACACACCACTGTTGCTGTGACCCAGCCCATTGTCAGGCCTGAAGGCATCCAATGGGCTGACTTCCCCACTCAGAACAGGGGTTCTGAGGGCGGCTCCGAGGCCTGAGGGTTCCTCCCCCTGGGTGTCACCCTTAGAGGCATCTCCTCCCACCATTCTAGCAAGTTCTTTGTTCCTCAGTTCTCAATTGGTTAAGTTCCTTTTGCATATTTATGTATTTCATTGCTTAGTTGATTATGTTCTAGAAAGT